>JABXJD010000015.1:2757500-3200000 GCA_013375575.1 Percina caprodes
CTAAGATCAGTTGCATTTTTTAACCAGCACAGTAGTTTTCAGTTTACATTATGTGCTTACATAACTGCAAAAGGGCTCTTCAATGTTTTTCTAGTTATTTTTTTAAAATGATATCAGATTAGTGAACATAATCTGCCTTTCGAACATTGGATGAATGGTTGCTGATAATGGGCAATGTAGCTATTGCATTATAGATCAGCCCCCCACTTAGATCAGCTGGTATTCTGTCTATAATGAAGTGGTATGGAAATTTGTAAGTGACCCCAAACTTTTGACCGGTAGTGTACATGTAGTCAGCATTGAAACAGATATTGTTATGATGGTAATAATTAACAACATAGTCAGGTGTTTACAGACTCATAGGATGTCAAAAGTGTTTGACAAGTGGGTTAGACAAGCACATAAAGCATCAATGGTGTCCCACTTGTGCACACAATCAGTGGTGTTTACTCCTGTGTCGATGCGGGAGTGCTGAGTTTCTCCTCTGCACCTCCTGGGCACCAATTTGTGCCAAAATTGGCCATATTGTCAAGGTGTGAGTGTGCATACTGTGTTGGCTGCGGGTTGTTGCTTAAAATAGCAGATTACATAGATGGAGGGAATTATGTTGAGGAGTGAAGGGTTGGAACTGAGAGGGAAGAATTCACAGTATATAAGAGTTGGATGCTTTGACGTGAAGACACCTTGATGAGAACAGATATTAAAGAAATCCCTGTCTCAATGGTAAGGTAACATTTAAAGATTTTAAAGGACATTTTCCTATTAAATGTGCTACCTGAATAAAGCATTCCTTTCCAATGTGTAGACAGTAGACTATGCCATGGACATTTTAAAAGGAATATCTTTAAATGCTAGGTATTAATCAGACCCTTAACTTTTAAGGCTGTTTGTTAAAGAAATTGCATAATATTTTGAAGCTTCTCCACACTTTTCTTGAGTAATCACACCAGTTATGTCCAATTGCACTGCATTGGTATACAAATCTATCTTGACTATAACAAGTACCAGACAGCTCTTATTCAAACAACCATTACTCCCCTGACACGCTTATTTACAATATTCATGATTTATAATTAGTTGTCACACATCGTTTTAGCTGTGTGTCAGTGAGAGGCGGCCTTATCAACACAGTGGCACATTTCAGGAACGACCACATTTGCAGCCTCCGCTGCTCGCAAACTCTTTACTTCATTAGTGTTTCCCGCTCTACATCTTTCTTTTTTCTCCTCCTTTCTTTTTGTTTCTCGTAAAAATAGAAATCATTTTGAGCCTAACCACCATTTTTCTGCAGTAAAAGTGATGAATCCTTTTTCCTGCTACTAATTGCATTTTCTGCTATTTTATTTGCCTATAAAATATTCATGTTTTGCCGGGGGCAAGATATTCTTATTGTGTCTTAAGGAATGGCAGAATTGGGAGAAATGAGGTGTCAGCCTCTGGTTTGGAGGGGGAATTGATGGCAGGGAGAGCACATGGTTGATGGCCTTGCTAATAGATGGAAATGAACTCTAACAGACATTTGAGGCTACAGGCACAAATAATAAACAGGGTCTGGGGCTTTGGGCTGTATTGGAGCATAAAAATGGCTGTATCTGACTGCCTTTTAATTATTTGTTATTTTGCAAATCAGGAACAGTGATGTGAATTACATGTTGAATGTTTTGTCTTGTTTCCGCCATATTAATGCTTTTGTTTTGTTAATAAAACCCATACATTTGTACTAAAATGTGCACTCAGATTGTCCTTACCTGGTAAACAGTATTGGTTGTTTATTCAAATGCCTTAATCCTCAACCTAGGTTGATGTTTGGCAGAAAAATACAGCTGGGTGTGATGCTCCACTCACTTACCTAGTAGATATTTGCAAATTGGCTAAATTGGCAGTTATTCATCTCCCACAGAGTCGGAGTTGACATGTGATAAAGCCAAGTCTGTTGGACATGGTGGCTAGGTAAAGAGGTTGGGGTTGACAAAGTGTGTGACTTTGACATGGGAGACCATTGTTTTGTACCCATTTCCTTTCAACAGTTGACATGGGTTTATTTTAACCACAAAGTCTTTCCCTAATCTTATATGAATAACACTTAGATATGAAGATTGTTATCACCTATTGGTAAAGATGAAACTAATAGCAGGTTACAGTTGCTTAGCATAAAGATTAACCTTCTGTAAAATATTGATTTGTCATTTCTATACATTAGTTTTTGTACATATTAAACAGGTTTTAACAGGGTCCTTAGAGCTTTAACTGTAAATGGATTTTGTTAATTTTGGACAGACTGACTAGCTGTTTGCTACTCTTTCCAGTCTCTGTGGTAAGCTAAGCTAAGCCAGCTGCAGACGGTAGCTTTATATTTACTATACAGACATGAAAGTGGTATCAATCTTTTGTCTAAGTCTCAGCAAGAAAACAAATAACTCTATTTCCCAAAATGTCAAACTATTCTTTAACCTAATAGTTCCTGTGCCTAAATGTCACCATAGCCATAGCCATAGCATATTTTTAATTATTGAACTAAATTTTATCTAATTTTGTTTCATTTTTTGCATACCTCTGCAACATTGCGTGCACCTGCACACTGACTGGTTCTTCTACATTGCAAATGATTAATTATACAGCAAATCAGAACCTCAATATCAACTTGGAATGTGTGAAAATATGGATTTCCCTCTGTGTCTCTTACCTTTCTCTATGTTGGATTGTGGTTAAGGAGAACTTTTATTAGTGAAATAATGAGCACTGCATTCTGCCCACACATTATACAGCTTTTATTCACCCTGTTGATGGCAGTCAGGCCATTCAGCATTTGGTACAGAGGGAAGGTATTTGAGGGAGAGGATGTTGAGGTAGGGTTGGTATTCTCACAGACTCTGTGTGAGTGTGGCTTTGTTCCAAAGTGGTGTGAAGAAGAAGAGATGGACGGGGGGAGGGGGGAGACATTCTGGTGAAGGTCAGCGGGTTAAGCCGATGGGGATGCTTGGAGACAGGGCCCTGACGAAAAAGATGCTAATGCCTCAATCCATGATTCATCGCAAAGGCATCCATCATTCTGTGTGTGTGTGTGTGTGCGCGTGTGTGTGTGTGTGTGTGTGTGTGTGTGTGTGTGTGTTGTGTGTGGGTGTGTTTACAATGACGTCACCCCATCAGTCCCCAGGCTGTCAAGGGCTGACAGGCAGGGGCTGTGGAGGAGCAGTGTTTTCATTTCAACAAGCCGAGTGATGGACTGCCGTAGAGGGGGCAAAGCTGCTCTGTGAATGAAAGGTGCCACGCTGTTCGCTGTGCTCATGGAAAGAGTGGATTTGAGTTTGTCAAGTGCCTGTGTAGTGTTCGGCAGCCACATGATCAGAATGGCTAGACAGACAAGCTCCCGCAGAGCACATTAGCCACTTTTATTTTTATTTCTTCATCTACTTCATGTTCAGTGCCTGGGGCTCAAGTTTCATTTTAATCACAGTTTACTTTATATAGCTTTCCACTGTTGCTGTCTCTCTCCCCAGTGCAGTCTGATACGGGTTAATTGAAGGGAGCTGCTGTGGGAGATGGGGAGATGAGCTGTAACTATCCATATGGGCCAGAACCCATCTACCGGTACTCTACCGGCTGCAGTAGCTAAACATAGCTTTAAAATGCTAATGAACTTGTCTCAATCTCTGCTTAAGCTTGCGCTTACATATTGTTGTAGATATTTTTTGCCCCTTGTTTATGCCTAGTTTAGTTTAGCTTGGTTGAAGCTACCCTAATCAATATTTTTACAATAACAATAAATCAAATGACACAGAATTATCATTGGAGTGCAGTTTCTCTCAGCTCTGTGAGTGTTTTTACGTCTTTCAGCACTTTTGGTTTCAGGCTTTACTTTTTTATTTCATTCTCACGGCTCCCATCAACCTGGTTTCCAGCTGTGGCGACAAAAATAGCAAACATTATGAACATAGTGAAGCATCTAGCAGCTAAAGAGTAAGAGATTTCCTTCAGGAGTTGGTGGAGACAAAAACAGAAATAATGTATAGGAGAGTAAATGTTGGATTTATATTCATCAGGTTATACTTTGAATGCTAATGTGGCTCAGTTTTAGCTCAATATGTAAAAACACACTTTATAATGTGATAAAAGGTCAATGTTGTGGTACAGCTTGTTGCAGTTTCCCCAAAGTGACCTGAAAAGTTAGCATTATATGAGACCTTTAAAGACAAACTGTCCAAACACAGTCCGCCTTCCAAAGTTGTTGGCCTTGGAAATGTGTTTCTGTCAGCTGTTTGGCCTCCATGATCTTCTGAGAAAAATGTCTGGCTTTTAAGCTGATGTTCCACCTTGTTCACCAGCTATTTTCTCACTTTCTCTGTCTGCCATTGCTGAGCGGCTACCGTAGTGTACACCGGGTGAGTTATTTGATTAGTGGA
Organism: Percina caprodes; assembly: GCA_013375575.1. Taxonomy (NCBI): domain Eukaryota; kingdom Metazoa; phylum Chordata; class Actinopteri; order Perciformes; family Percidae; genus Percina; species Percina caprodes. Next base: position 2,761,901 of record JABXJD010000015.1, read on the forward strand.
GATTTAATTTATCTCAAACAATCAAACAGCATCATAAATGTAGATGATTATTTTGGCAGCACAAACAGATGACACACTCATGAATGTCCATCAATATCAGCTTAATATAAAGGCAATAAAAGAAATCCCTGGACAATGTGCAGATGCTTGACTCGCTCATTAGGCTGTGGATAGTACTGTTCAGTCTGGTGTTTTCACTCATTAGCAAAAATGTATGCAGAGGCTAATCATCCAAAATCATGAACTTCCACTTCTTCAAGCATAGTCGATATACTTCATGATCTGTGAAGTAAGATATCTATTTATATACTTAAAAAAGAAAGGAGCACTCTACAAAATCAAATCAACATTTTTTCCCAAGAAAGATTTCAGCAGTTCTCTTCAGTTTCTCATTAAATGTGCTTCTACTGTTTTATTTCCATTTAAATTCCTAAAGTGCTATTCTCTATACTGCGGATCTAAAAATAAATGTCATTAATGCAAAACTATGTTTTCCCAGCAGACATTGAATCTTTGAGCTAAACAGTGTTTAGTCTCATCTACTGAGCTTTAATTAAAGCAAAATGAGGATCCAAAAAAGCAGTTATGTTACTACAGGACAAATTTAAACCTAAAAAATGAAATTGTTCACGACTACATATATGTAGGTGTTGATGATGAGCCACATAGTGAATCAGCCTTAGTTGTTTCTCCTGAAGTTTACGGTTTGTTTGAGGTTTCCATGTGGCTCCTAGAATACTGACCCAGTTTAGTGTTGACTCTTGGTTGGCCTTAGTTGGCAAGCTCCACTGAATGTTGGGTTACAATTTTGTCCCACTGGTCGTTTGTCATTGGAAGGTGATTCATTAGACCAAGATAATTATCTGTAGTGGGTCCTCTTGTGTATTACAATAATCCCTTTGGAGGAGGAGAGACAGACAGACAGACAGATAGAAAGATGGAGGATCAGACAGATTGATGTTAAATATTTGCATCTTTTTTTTTACTTTTAGACATTTAGATAACCTTTTTACTTGCAGTGAGATCAGAGAAGAGAGATGGAGAAAGATGAGTAAAATGAGGCCAATGACACCCAACAGGGGGTCCCCTGGCACCACGTATACAGTTCACGCCAAGAGAGGGACATCTCTCAACCCTCTTAACAGGAGCCAGTGCAGCTCTGGTGGCCAAGCGGCATGTGTGTATGCACATGCATTAGTGTTTTTGCAGTGCAGTCGTGCAGTACTGCTGCCTGCATCCATAATTAAGCCCAAGACAGAACCATCAACACGAATATAATTGGCTGGAGGGAAAGCAGGAGGGGGTGGGGGTGGCAACAGAGGCGAGAGCTGCAGACTTTCCGAGCGAGAGATAGAAAGGGGGAAAAGAAGAAGAAGATGGAGAGAAAGCCATTTACATGCTAATGCCGTCCTCAGCCCTTCAACTGCCTCGTTGGGTACCATGCCCGCTACTCTCGAATAAGCTCTTGGCTGGCAAGCCGGTCGCCATGTTTACACAATAAACAAACAGCAATGAGGTTAAAGTCTTTTCATGCATCTTTTTGTGCGTGCCTACAGTATTAGCAACAGTCAGCTGTTGCATAATTCTTTTGTAGTGTCTAAAGGACTCAGCTGACTGCTTTTTGGCCTCTTTGTCATCGTTGGGTTTTTTCTTTTTTTTTTCCTAGGCAACAGAATGGGCCCCGGACGAGGAAACCAGGACATCCTGTCAGAGCAAAGGCAAAACAGAGGTAACCTCGACCCCGTCCCCAATTACAACACTTCATGTCTGTGCTGCCTGGCTTACAGAAAGGCCATCTTGATATCTTCTGGCTGTTGTGGCAAGGTCCTTGTGCACCTCATGGGCTGTAAAGAACAGCTATTTCAAACCCTTCAATCAAGAGTTGTTGTTTTTTTTTGCAGGGAAGAGAGAGGGCAAAGGGAAGGGAGGAAAATGCAGAGACAAGGGCAAAATAGTGAGACACACAAAGGGACTACCTTTCAAATATCTAATAACCAGAGCTGCCATCAGTCATCTTATTTTGTTTATTTCGTGAGTAACTGATTGCAGCGTCACTTTTATCTCCCTCAGTGCCTATAGACTGAAGGGTGATACCCAATACACAACAATCAATTCTCTTTGAAACTTGCTTCACTGCAATTAACTCAGATCTTTGACACAACACAAAGCTCTGTCATTTGCAAAAAGAGTATTCTTGCATGAAAACGTTTCATTACCAATAAATCTATTTCATGCCTTTGTTAAAACAGATTTGACTCTTTTTACTGAAACACATACTTGACTTACTGTAGAGCCTCTGTTGATGTCACAAATAGGCTTCCATTCAGCTGCAAACGAGTAGGCCTACTCTTATTTTTGAACAATGGACTTACAAGAGTGAAACCTGCAGACACTGAATTGCTTTGCTTTTGGTTGCATGCCAAGTCTGATAGCAGAGGACTTGGTCCATTGTTCTTCTCAGCAACACGGCAAAGAATATTTAGCTTGCCATCTCAGCTTTTCTCTGCAGTACTGTACGCTTTCTTCTCCACCCACTACTCTGCAGATTGAATGTCAGAACTACATCAGAGTCCTGCTGGTGAACAAGACAGAGGTCATAACCTGTGGAACCAATGCTTTCCAGCCCCTATGCATCACCCGAGAGGTACGGATAAGTATGTGTTTGTGCGTGTCATTTTGTAAAAATTCACTGAAACACTTAGACTTAACCGGCTACTGTCACTTTCTCTCCCTGTCTCTCCCTTTTTCCTTCCATTTCTGAATCTTTTATTCCATCGCAGGTGGGCAACATGAGCAGTGTGCTAGAGCGGGTAAACGGTGTGGCGCGCTGCCCGTACGACCCTCGCCACAACTCCACAGCGGTGGTGACAGAGAGTGGAGAGCTGTATGCTGCTACCGTCATCGACTTCTCTGGTCGTGACCCTGTCATATACCGCAGCCTTGGCGGCATGCCACCTCTCCGGACTGCACAGTACAACTCCAAATGGCTCAATGGTACAGTTGCACAGCAAGAACTTAGCTGACACTGAAAAGCTCATCTGAGCTATTTTGCCATTTTTTTTCTGTGCTTCAGCTAATGATTGTTTTTAGTTAGTGAAAAACAGCTGTCACAAGTTCCCAGAGAACAATGTGACGCTTTCAAACAACTTGCTTAGCTGGAAAAAGTTCATTGTCGACCTTTAAAAACACAGAGTTCTGTACAATCTGCAGAAATATTGATGAAATGATCTGGAGTGTACCTGCTTGAGCTACGGCTTTGTTTCTTAGCGTCAATGTGTTATCACTGTTTTGTATCAGATGTGAGAAATTCAGTATTTTATTAGTAATCTGATCGGGTTTAAACTCTTGTTGGATTTCCAAATAATCCACACATGGTTAAAGCAGTGTCAAACAATCTCTGAAAATTTCTGCTGTAACGTTTTCCAAGGCCTGCCTGGAGCAGCAGATAGGCCAAGTGTGCACTTTTGTTTCCAACACAATCGGCTCTTTTGTTACCGCCAAGATAGATCAATCCGACAGATGTGTTATCATAGGATTACAGAGACTGTTTGGATTTGAAGTTGTGTGTGGAACACACAGTACAGGTTAGGCATAGTAGGTATTGGTGGGATTAATAGAATGGCAAAGAACATTAAACGCTGTCAATCCTGCTGGTGTCGGTGTCGATAATCTCCCTGCTGCTGACGCTGTGTCTTTTCCTCTGAACATGCCACAGCAGAAATCCATTCACACACATCCTGACTCCAGCAGAAATGTAGATGGACATTCTACTGCAGGAGGCTGTTATGTACCACCTTTGGTATGCAGAAATGGTTAGATTACTGGAATAATTACGGTTTATAGAAAAGCAAAGTGGGAGATATTTTAGGCATCCATTGTTCTGGAAGTAAAGGTCACATTTTTTTTCTGCATCACAGACAATGTTGGTAGCACTTTCAAGACATGGATGGACATGAAACTCTTCTGATTGATTATCAGTACAAAAGATGAGCAACTGTGTTAGAAAATAGGTTATTTTATTTAAAAAGTCAAAGAAACAAGCATGTGGACATACATTCTTAAGGAGAAAAGTCCATTATAGCTCAACAGTTGCATTTTGATTATTAACACCCAATCACAGAGCCTGATATTCTATTGTGTGCGCTCATTTCATCCTTTTCTGATTTTTGTTTGGTCAGGCTAATGCAACATCTTGGCTACGGTTCTTTCATTTTTTAATTGGGTGTGGCTAATCTACTTCCAACACATGACATGCATGGACACAGAGAAAGGAAAGAGAATTTCCCTAATAAATAATAACTTGAAATAATCAGCCCCAACGCTAGCCCAAAGCTTTCCGTAGGCAAGGCAAGGCAGCTTTATTTGTATAGCACATTTCAGCAACAGGGCAATTCAAAGTGCTTTACACAAAATCAGTTAAAAAACAGTTAAAAAAATTAAAATAAAAACTGATAAAACACATGAATAAACAGTTAAAAATAAAAACATTAAGACACATAAAACACAAGAATAAAAGTTACAATGCAGCATAATAAATTAAACATTAAAGGAATAAACAGTCATTTAAAGAAAGGCAACATCCAAAAGAAAGGTCTTCAGCCTTGATTTAAAAGAACTGAGAGTAGCAGCAGATCTGCAGGTTTCTGGGAGTTTATTCCAGATATGAGGAGCATAGAAACTGAACGTTGCTTCACCCTGTTTAGTTCTGACTCTGGGAATAGAAACTAGACCTGTCCCAGATGACCTGAGAGGTCTGGGGGGGTCATAGTGTAGTAGCAGATCAGAAATGTATTTTGGTCCTAAACCATTGAGTGATTTATAAACTAGCAAAAGTACTATGAAATCAATTCTTTGAGGCACAGGAAGCCAGTGTAAAGACTTCAGAACTGTCTGTCTGAAAAGTGATGTGATCCAGTCTCTTGGTCTTAGTGAGGAGTCGAGCAGCAGTGTTCTGAATCAGCTGCAGCTGTCTGATTGATTTTTTAGGGAGACCTGTAAAGACCCCGTTACAGTAGTCAAGTCCACTGAAGATGAAAGCATGGACAAGTTTTTCCAAATCCTGTTACACACATAAGTCCTTTAACCCTTGATATATTCTTAAGGTGATAATAGGCTGACTTTGTAATTGTCTTAATGTGGCTGTTAAAATTCAGGTCAGAGTCCATGACTACACCAAGATTTCTGGCTTTGTCTGTTGTTTTTAACATTGTTGTTTGAAGCTGAGCACAGAATTTTAATCGTTCCTCTTTTGCTCCAAAAACAACCACCTCTGTTTTTCCCTCATTTAATTTAATTAATCAGAAAGTTCTGGCACATCCAGACGTTAATTTGTTCAATGCACTTAGTCAGTTTTTGTATTGAACTATAGTCCCCTGGCGATAAGGTTATGTAAATTTGTGTGTTGTCCGCATAACTATGGTAACTTATTTTGTTGTTTTCCATAATCTGGGCCAGTGGAAGCATGTAGATGTTAAACAGAAGAGGCCCCAGAACGGAGCCTTGGGGTACTACGCACATCATATTTGTACGCTCAGATGTATAATTACCTATTGACACAAAGTAATCCCTATTCTTTAAGTAGAATTCAAACCAGTTTAGTAGTGAGCCAGAAAGACCAACCCAGTTTTCCAATCGGTCTAGTAATATGTCGTGGTCAACCGTGTCAAATGCAGCTCTGAGATCAAGTAATACTAAAACTGAAATTTTGCCATTACCCTAACAAAATAATTGAAGAGAAGAACCCTTAGCAACATAGTGATTATGATGCGGTTTATTGGAAATTAGACAAGGGCTAAAAATAAACCAAAAGCAAAATGCAAAGGATTAATATTGTCTTTAAAATTCAAATATAAATGTAACTAGGGCTGCAACTAGTGATTATTTTCATTATTGATTAATCTGTTGATTGTTTTCTAAATATTTAATGTATCTATAAAATGTCAGAAAATGTCCAAGAGTCCAAGGTGACTTCTCCAAAATTCTTGAAATCTTCACAGAACCGACATATATATTGTACACATTTTCTGCTTGATAAAAGTATAAAATAAATCAATGAATCCATGATCAGAGGTGGTGTTGATTCATTTTCACTTTAGTCATATGACTATTGCTTTAATCAACTGATCATCAGCACTACGTAACAAACAAATAATCACACATGTCAGACCAGCTATATTATGACTAGAAGCAGGTTGTGAAAGATTTGGACTTTACAGAGTTAAACTGCCCATATTCATTATTATGAAAATTGTATTATTATTAAACTCACTTTTTCTGGGATTTGGGGTGCTTCCACACCAGAGACAAAATCCACATGCAAACTTGTAAAAAAAACTATCCATGCTGTTTTTAGTGACAAACAGGTTTCTCAATGTCCTCTGCCTTCAGTCTCCGGCTGAGCTGTTCAAAATCCGCACGGCTTTCTACTTACGTAGCACATGCTAGTGCTAGCATACTAGCTCGTTCTCAATGGCAAAACACTGCTATAACACACTATTTCACCCTAATCTACAAAAGAACTAGTTCCATGTCCCTGTTTTCTCAAGTGTGCCCTTGTTTAGAAGAAGTTTCCCAGCTGATCCTGCCTTGTACTGACCAAAGTTGGAGAAACAGTAGCTAGCTGATGTGATCTTACCTAGCTACTGCGCATGTGCGACTCCCAACAAAGATAGTATAGAAATGTGATGTCTCACTCTGCAGCTAAAACAGAGACCCAAAGACACAGTTCGGAAAGGTTTTTTGAAAATGAAATCATCTAAACCTAATCTGGTACAACTTCAAAATACAATTATGAACCTGAAAATGAGCATAATATGGGTGCTTTATGGATGACGGGGCGACAGGAATGGAGTAAGAATAGGATCAACTGCAAGCGAGGGTGGGGGAGTGAAAAACTGTGTGTGTGTGTGTGTGTGTGTGTGTGTGTGTGTGTGTGTGTGTGTGTGTGTGTGTGTGTGTGTGTGTGTGTGTGTGTGTGTGTGTGTGTGTGTGGTGTGACAGAGGAGGGATGAAGTTGCGGGGCAGGAAAGAAGATGAGGATGAGAGGGAAGCAGGAGATATACTGAGGAGTCAGTGAGCAATGTAATTATTCCTCACGGCAGGGGGAGGGTGAAATTACAACACACAGCATGCTTAACACCACGCAGGGACTCAGCCTGCATGAGTGTGTGTGTGTGTATGTATATATATATATATATATATATATATATATATATATATATATATATATATATATATATATATATATATATATATATGTGTGTGTGTGTGTGTATTGTGTATATTTATAGTATATAGTATGCATATAGTATATGCATATAGACTGTATGCAAGCTGCATGTGTTTCCATGTGTGTCCAAGTTTTTTATTGGTGTGTTTAAAAGTCAGACACACAACACACAAAAGAGCATGTTGGAGGAAAAAAGATGAGTAGCTAAGTGGATAGTGTCCTCATCAGCATAATCACAGCTGGCGGCACACACAGTTCAACACACATGTTGCACTCCACCTACATACATTCATGGCATCACACACTGCTTTGCCTTGTGGCTTCTGTGAGGGTTATGGAGTTGAGTTCCCGGTGGATTTGAGGCATGAATGAAAATCTCATTTCCAGCTTTAAGCCTCTCCAGTTCAGGAGAATTGAAAGGCAAGGACGGGGTCCTGGATCTAATCAATCTATTCCCATCATGCATCTGAATGACACAAGGTACTATGGAGTTGCCAGTGAAAAAAAAAAAAATGTGTCTGTGCTTCTCTCAATCTTCTCTCAGTCTTTAATACTTTATACGTAACAACATATTTATTATATTTTCATTATTTGCTCTCACTCCTCTCAGCTTTTATAATATATTATGTATAATGTAAAATAACTGAGGGAAGTAATATCCCAATCCCTGTATATAACCACGGTGCTGCTTGGCTACTAGCATCCTACCATACAGTATAGATATAGGTGTACAGGGTGGCCATTATAACCTGACACTTCTCAATATCACTCGGCTGATATCTTAATGCCAACACTGTTTGCTGCTGCACTTTCTTTCACCACAGTAATCTCTTCCTTATGTGCAAAGCCTGTGGTATTGTTGATTTTACTGAAGTTTAATGTTTAAGTATGTGTTTATTATGGTGGATTAGTTCTCCAGCAGAATCCTTGCCTTTCTGCTCTAAGAGCTCCCTCAAAGAGCAGAGCTTTCCCCCAAAATGTATTTTTAGTTAAAAAATTGGAAGTCTGTTTGACTAAAATGAAGAATGATTAATGTGTTTATGTTTGTGTTTTGGCAACTCAATTACTTCACTCTTTGAAAAATGCTGACTCGAATAATTAGGTGGGATGACTTGACCTTTTTTTGACTTTTTCTACTAGCAACACATGGGAAACAGAATGTGGACCGCTGTCTGGTTTTAAAGTCATGTGCTTTGTATTCCCATGACAGTCAGTGTAGTTTAAAGACAGAGAGTTGACACTGACATAATAAGAAATTATACGTTTTGGGAGAAACAAATTGGTAGTATAGCAACAGAACAATCTGGGTGTGGCTACCTAATCAGTTTAAAAAAGTGAACATCGAACGATCTGTCCTGTTTGGACATGACCAAGCTATAAGACAGAACCCATACCCCTATCATTAATGGTATTATTTTTGCATTCATGCAGAATCTGTTTATGTGAATATTAAATAGCCTCACTCTTTAAACTGTATCTGTGTTTGCTCTAAAACTGTCATGCAATGATGGCAGCGCCTAACCAGCCTGACGGATTGAACAATCTGTTTACCGCTCAGCAGGATGCTGAAAAAACTCACACATTTGCACCCACACAGCTTCAGTAATAATATGCAGAAGCTGTCAGCTCCACCTGCCCTTTGCGTGACACATGTACAGTACAGTATGCATAAACAAAGGTATGTAAACAAAGAGACTCTGATGTGCATCCACATAGCATCTCTAGCTGTATACACACACAGTATCACTTATATTACATTCTTAAAAAGGCTTGGCTGTATGGAAAAGTAGCACTAATGCATTACAATGGTTGAGTCTTCTTCAGCATCATTTACAGTAATTGTCGGTGACCAAACAGGTGTAACACTACTCACTTGTTCATCTGCATGCTTGTTAGCAACAATTAACTTCCTGAATGGGGATGTACATTACAATGTACAATCATTATGACAACAATGAATCTGATGGGCTTTTTGTATTTTCTTTCTTTAATGCCATTTTTGCTTCTTAAGGCTTTTTGAAAAAGTGCACCTGCCATTCCACTTTAAACATACCCGCTCCAAATTCTTGCAGTATACGTAACTATGATTACAGTGATTACAGTTGCAAAAAGATTTGAACAATCCCCTAGCTGATTGTCTTTGTTAAAAAAAATTGTATGCCACAAGTGACTTCACCATGCGATCGGCCTAAACCACAGGTTGTTTTTTTATTAGAGATGAAATGGAATGGAATAGGGAGGCTGCTGCAGCTGTGTGGATAGCAGTTTTGTCTCTTCCTGCTTCTTTTCAAAATCGTATTCTCTTGTTAAAAGCCTCGATAGCCCCAGAGGCACATTCCATCATAGCTGTTAACAGGTCATCTCCTGCTGTGTGCATGATTGTGTTTATAGCATCAGCATCTCCCTCGTTTTCTTTTGTTTATAGGTGTGCATGCATCTGTGCAAATTAAGGTTTATTCCTCCATTTGTGTTTGTTTTCGTACGAGTAGGTGAGTGTGTGACATCACTAACGACAAATGGGTCCTGGTGGAAAACTGAAGCAACAGCAGGACAGGAGTATTTTCTGTGTCATCATGTCTGCAAACGAGTAGCACTTGAATTAAAGAAGAAAAACTGATCAGTAAAAAGAGTAGAAAACAAAACTTCAGTGTGATCGCAGTCGGCTCAGTGTCAAAACAGCAAGATGTCACATGGAGGGTGTTATTCTGTACTGTTGCTTCAAATCTTATTCTGACTTCAAATTTGAGCTTGATATTGACATTCTCAATGACTTAAACAGATAACATGCTTGCTGACACTAACACACTCAACATCTATCTTTTAAAGGATTCTTTCCACCCTAAAAACTAGGAAGAATTATCTCTCACCGTAAAGTAGCATGTCATTTTCTTTGACTTTTTCAGATTAAAGAAATAATAGAATATAGCTCTTATGAAAACCTTCAAAAGACTGGCTGCTTTTGAGTATTTTAAATGTTGTTTTTTATGCTACAATTCCACTCACTGTGGTCCAGGTGCCTCATTATCGTGAAAAGGCCCCCTGGAACCCCTTCAACAACCCCTGGGGGTCCTTGACCCTTACTTTGTAATCGCTTAGAGCAGTAATTCCCAAATCTTTAATGTCAAACCTGCACAAATATAGGTGTTAAAATCAGTCTTGGTGTATTAGATGCAGGAGTAACGTGGACTTTCCTGCACTCACAGCAATGAATTATTCTCTGATGACTCATGTGTTTACAAAGAATGACAGTAATGTCCAGTTCAACTGTTATTCAGTCTGCTTTACATGATAACCCAACCAGCAGGAAAGGCCATTAATCATCCGCTGTGTCACCCAGGGCAATAAAAGCAGTACGGCCATCCAGTTAAACAGACATAGCTCCATGGATTTACCATCAAAACATCAAACGGATTTATTAGTAACCATTTTTTATCTTCTCTCCTACTCCCTCTGCACCCGCTCCTTTCATTTACACATTTGACATTGATGCTCTTTTCCCAACCATCTTAAACAGTAGTGCAACACTAGAATTTCAAGGTTTTTATTGCAATCAATATTAAGGAGTACAGGGGTCAAAGCAACAACATCCAGAAGATAAATGTTGCAAATATTTCTGTTTCCCTGGAGTCACTATGTAATGATCCTCTCCTGATCCTTCCTCCCGGCAGAGCCCCACTTTATCTCAGCGTACGACATCGGCCTCTTCACCTTCTTCTTCCTGAGGGAGAACGCAGTGGAGCACGACTGCGGCAAGACAGCCTATTCCCGCGTGGCACGGGTCTGCAAGAATGACATTGGCGGGCGATTTCTCCTTGAGGACACCTGGACTACGTTCATGAAGGCGAGGCTCAACTGCTCCCGCTCCGGGGAGATTCCCTTCTACTACAATGAGCTGCAGAGCACCTTCTACCTGCCTGAGCAAGATCTCATCTATGGCATCTTCACGACCAATGTGTGAGTGCACACAAATGTATTACAGCACTGCACTTATTTACACATGCGTAGGAAGGTTTTTTTCTACCCATGAGGTTTCTGATGTAGGGAAATGGAAGGATTGACCATCCTCTATCCAATACCATAGTATTGATCTGTGGATATTACTGTGTGCAATGGCTAAAATGGAAAATCCCTGTACATGCAGCTGTGTTGTTTCCATGTGAGAAGCACTTAGACATTTTTGTTACATGTTTAGTTCTAACATTAGGGCTACTCTTGCACTTAATGCTCCACCTGTTGAATGCTGCGCTGCACTCTGATTTGGGGCTGGAGGTCTGCATGGCAGCCACTTGTTCAGCCACCTGCATTTTGTTTGCAGATTGTTGCACTCCACTTCATTCATACCTACTCTCTAAAATAATTAACCACACAGCTGTAAGTTGCAATATTGGCATGAAAATCTTCGGCTTCAGCTAAAATTATTATCACCGTAATAACTAACTTAACAAAATTTAGCCTCGACAGTTGGTTGTTGACGTTAATGAGGTTTGGAAAAGGTGTTTTTGTTTTAGTACATACAATACTCTTCAGTATAGGAACACACATGCCAAAGTTTCCACAAAAAAAAATAAATAAAAATGGCATGTGACCTGTAAGGTTTCAATTTATTCGTTATACTCTATATAAAGAATAATTTCATCAAGGGATGTAGATTCATACTATTTTTATTGAAATGTAGGCTACTTGCTACATGCAGAAAGAGCAAAATAATTAAATCAATACACATAATTGTGCTAATCTGAATTAATATAGGGCTATTTTCCATTAGCTAGGCTGAGGAAATGAAACAATACAAACTAGAGTATAAACAAACTGGCTCATAAAATTATGAAATGACAACTTGAAGCTGAATAATTGTAAACAAGTGTGTTTCCGCAACTGTTTTGATGCAGATCTGCAGGGAGAAGCCTCTCTCTGCTGGCACACTGGAGACGGTATGCTACCTTGGCCTGTTTCTTTTCTCATTATGAACAATAACAGAAGATGGGAATCATTTCAAAAACAATTTTAGCTATCTATGATTGTTTGATTGCTAACGTTAGCTCAAAACACCATTCAAGTGACAGCCTTTGTTGTGTTTGATTGCTAACTTGTAGCCATACAGTGAACCAACTTCGTTAAGTAGGTACATTTTCACTGTATTGACATTACAGAAATCTCTCGTTAGCATCTTGTAGGCTACTTGTCGCAGCTCACATCTTCACTCATCGCAAAGTGACTCATGCGTGACTCAAATCTGCACTCGACTTACATCAGGAAGTGACAGGGTGAACTGAGATTCCGTTTCCTGTGCTTTCTGTTGGAAGGCTGGCTGCCAAAAATCACACCTTACTAGCTAATTAATTTAACGCGAGTTAAACGCTAGCTATCAGTAAAAGGTAGTGACTTGTGTCACACTGCACAGTAGTCATTTAATTTACTTTATAAATGTAAGAGAACTTGATTGAACAAGAATTTTCACCATGCTTGAATCATCTCCACAATCGAGTTTAGTTCTCTTTGTTTTTCAACAGTATTTTGTTACAAAGAAAACAGAAGTAATAGCTTTGGCTATTTATTTATTTTACTTACTAGGCTTGTTGTAGCTGGTGCCTTGCTGGCAATTTCTTGGCTTAGACCAACCGCTGCTTTGTGTTATGAAGTAATTCACAATCTTTCCTGCTTGCTTGTCACCGTTTTGCCGTCGCTAGTCTTCTGCATTCAATCAGAGCGAGAACGCCACATTTAGTTTTTCCTTAATTGCTACAGTCTAAAGTCATTTCTAAATGAAAAAATAGGATTGTTCTTTGTTTTAATTGGACGAAAGATGCAAAAATTATTGTAGCCTAATTTAACACAATTTAAATTGTGCAGAGGGAATTATTTCCACCGGTCATTCTGACCGGAGACAATTCAAATTTTCGGTCAATGACCGGTAATTACCAGACAAGGGAAACTCACACATGCACACATTCTTCTTGAAAAATGGGAGTAGATATTGATTCAAATTCCAGTTAACAAAGGGATCTCAGTTCCCGGTAATTAACGCTAGTACAGATCCCTCCACAGTTTATTATATCTGTGAAGACATGTACACAAATGGTTTGTCTATCTTGTTAATTATTTAAAAGTATTACTTATTACTTATTAAAAGGTTCTACTGCCACCTTTTAATATTGCTCCTTTTTGAGCAGAAATCTATCAAACATGTCCTTTACGTCCTACACATTTGTAATTGCATAGTTTCTTAATGCGCTTAGATTAGATGATTCATATGAATAAGTATGAGTGGTAACCAGATACAGTGTATATATCCTGCATTTGTGCTATAATTTAATATCAATAAAATAGCAAGGGGAATACTTCCAGCCAGAAATTTCCTGACATTTATCATCTAAATTAGCTCAGGGTGTGTGGATGATGATGAAAACAAATTTGAGAATAAAGAATAGAATACTTTTAGACCAGTTAATCTTGAGTCTGCCATTTAGCCTCTGTTATGCATTTAGAGTGACAAAATATCTACAAAAAAATGTAATTAGCTTTTGTTCGTACACCACACAGGACAGAGGACCAGACAGTCCTTAAACGTCTGTCCATGCATTATATTCCTATACATCCGCAATTTCCCCACTGTGGGACAAATAAAAGTTTTTTTTTTATCTTATCTTATCTTATCTCATTTTATCTTATCTTATCTTATCTTCCCATCACTGTTGGAAGAATGAACAACCCCACAAAACAAGCTGCAACTGTGCTAAAGAGCCCTTTTAACACCAACCACAATATTATTGTGTGAACAGTTACAAAAGCGACATCAAAACACTTCAACTCATACTTCTTTTAATTTAGACCTCAGATTTCATCATTTCATAAAGTTTGGTACTCCAACATTTTCCCACCTATACAGAGAGAGACAATTTTTCCAGTGATTAGAGCTGCCGCCTGCTGCTGCTAATGATTAGTTTGGATGCATGCAACTCTCAGCCGAGCTGGATATATACATATATACTGACTCACACTCCCTCTGGTGTTTGATTGCTCCAGGTGGGGGTGTCACACACTTCATTACAGAGAGGAAACACTGAAATCCAAAGTGTGGAGACCTGATCTCTTGTTATGCTTTTTATGGTATAATTGCAACACATTATTGCCTGACGAGAGGATGGTGGCTTTCACTCCATGTGGTCACGCTCGGTCCAACATCGTAGTCTTGAGCATGATGTCAACAAAGATATTGCTTATAATAATTACTCTGCAGATTACCATGAGATCCGTATAAAATTTGTGGGTCCCCAGGGAATATAACTAATTATTTTGGTGACCTCATGACCTTTTATCTAGAGGCATTAGGTCAAACTTTCTCCAAAACTCTTTGGCCCGAGACTAATAGCAAAATAATATTACTGTCCGTTTTGGTCTTAAGACTTATTTTGTGCGATGTAATGAACATTGCAACCTCTGGGGTCCATTAGCAGGGCACTGGAGTAAGAATTACAGTAAGAAATTTCAAAGGAATAGTTCAAATTTTGGGAAAAGTGCTAATTTCTTTTTTTCTAGAAGTTAGATGAGAAGATCAAGTGAGATAAAGTGAGACCCAGTGCACATTACATGTTAATATTACAGAGTCTTTAGCACACCTAACAAATTATATTTGTATATTCTTCAGATGTGTTTTGTGTTCTGTCAGGGGAAAAGTTGAATCCTGCCTCTCACCTTGTGCTCCCTCACCTGTTAAGCTGCTGGTATTTACCCCCACATGGCTGCTTTCCATCGGCCTGCAGCCATCTTTAGCAACGGAGCGAAAAAGAGAGCAAGGAATTGGTAAAGTGACAAAAAAAGGAAAGGCAGGGGGATAAAGAGAGTGGGAGGGAATGAGAAGAGGTAATGAGAAAAATCAGTGAGCTCCAAGCTTTTGTCCATCGTCCTTTGTGTATTATTTTTCTGCCCTTCCTTTTCTGAAGCAGCTCATCGGTCCTCCCTCCAAAACCGCCTCCCTCATCGGGGTTGGATATGTTAATGCAATCACCACAAACACTGTCTCCATCTGTCTGGCCTAAATTGAACAGGCTCACAGCTGCTCCCAGGAGTTTGAGGCTGTAAAACAGAGCAGGAAGACTTGGAACTGAGTACTTATTCTTTCTGTCTGCTCACAATGTGGGAAAGGTCTCAATACTGTAGTGACCTCCTCTCTTCCTGTTGCCCTTTTGATGTATCCAATGATGCTCCATAAATGACTAGGATAGCTTAGTAAATATTGTATTACCCATCCATTGTCTTCCAATTGTTGGGGAAGCAATTTCTCAATGAATCAACAGGAAAAACATGCACACTTTCATTTTAAATTGAATGTTTAAAGCCAATTATCAAGTAAGATCTCTTCCAGTTGGTCAAATGTGAGGATTTTATTGTTTTCTGGGTTTTATTTTATTCCAAATTAAAGATCTTTGGGTTTAGTTGGACTAAACCCAACCTAAAATCAATGAAGATTGAAATATTTCCGACTATTTTCTTACATTTTACTAATCAAACAATTAAATTTCTACTCCAGCAATTTAGTATCACAACACCAGAAAGTTTAGGGACTTTGCAAGATGCAGAATTTTTTCAAAAGACTTGTTCCAATTGAAGCAGCAGAAGCTGAGATAACTTCAATTATTGCCCCTTGTATGCATCAAGTTCCACAAACACTGGCTCCTACACTTCCCATAATGCAAATCAATATCCGCTGTTATTCGGTAGACCCTTTCTGCTTCATAAACACCCATATTTCACTCCCACACTCTCTATTAGTAGTTAGTGCTAATAAAAGTAACCCTTTTTTCTCATAGATGATAGCATCTAACTCTAGCTGAATGGTGCTTCTGAAAAACCGATTTTGATGTTGAAAATCTGTGGATTGCCCCTTTAATCAATCAAAAGAAAAAACATACAGCAGATCAATCAGTGGCAGAAATAGTCATCCTGGCCCTGCTTGAGATGAGGAGAGAGTGAGAGAGAAAAAAGAAGAAGAAGGGAATAAGGAAGGAAATGATTCAGCTGTAATTTTATTGAGAGGTGCAGCAGCTAGCGGAGCCTGTCGAGCAGTTATGTAGTGGAGGGTTTTAGCATTCCATCAGAATAAGGACACTTAAAACCTTAGAGCATGGTCAGGTCTTTTAATTAACTCCAGGCCCTTATTGGCAGGTTCCCTCGCAGCGAGCGAGATTCTCCTGCTGAGATGTCTAACCTGCCATTACTAACTAATTATGAGCCTCCTTATCTATTCCTGGGTGACTTCACTGACCCATCCACTTCACTAGTTCTTTGAGGGCCTCATACAGTATCTGAGAGGTTGAGGGCGGGATAAGGACTTCTGAAACAATTGGTCCCATTAATTGATTAGTGTTAAAATTATTCAACACAATAATATATGATTTGTTGTCATTTATCAGGCAAAAATGCAAAAACATTTTGCTGGCTCCATCTTCTCAAATGTGAGGATTTTAAATTATGTTGTTAATTTAATGTTTGTTTAACTGTTGCTCGGACAAAAAAAAGCAATTTAAAGATTTTTTTAAAGAGATTTCTGAGAATTTGTGAAGGACATTTTGATATGATAAGAGGTCTAGACTGGCTCTGATTTAGATTTTTTTCAGTGATTCAAATTCTTTGGGTGTGCTGTTTTGCTAATGTATAACTGTTTACCTGATTGGAGAAACAACCGAGGTTAACCCTGAACCTGTTTGACCATCCTACGAGCACTTCTGATGGAGAATACGAGCGCCTTAAGTCAACTTACAAAAATAACTACTCTGAAATCCTGATTTCTTTCAATATTGTGAAATACATTACATTTATTGCTCCTAGCAAATGTTTGTCTCTACTCAAAATGAAGTTAGGGCAAAACAAAAAAATTACCCTCCTTTTTCAAACAGAAATACCCTAATAACTTGAACTATAATGATGTCAGTCTGAATAATGACTTTAAACAAAAGGGCAATTCAGTCTGATTATTAGGCTAAATAATTATTAATTGTTACCTTAATAAGAAGCCTTATGCTCACTCAGTATTGTTAAACCTTTTCATGCACGCTGAGACACACGTATGTTCAACCTGACAATTGCACAGAAGACCTCTTAAGGATCCTAAAATCCCTCCAATCCATAGCATATGAAAATGTGATGAGATCAGACTCAACGTGGGAGATAAATGATATGCTGTGCAGCCGACTGAAGCAAGCCACATAACTGTGTAATATTTCTGATTTTATACAATGTGCTTTTCCCGTCGCATCAACTTGCTGACGTCAAATCTACCTTGAAATGAACTGCGGGCCCCCAGTGAAAGACCGAGCCTGATCTGAATACAGTTTGACAGAATCTGCTGTTTGTGTATCAACTCTTTTATCATTCCTGTCACAGATATTGTTTTTAATTGAATCCAATATTTGAACTTTGTTTGGTTTTCCTCACTTAGGGCCAGTTTGCATTTGAACGGAACTGGGTTTATACTGGGTTTTACATACTTTATTGATCAAATTTCCCTCTACAATGCTATTATACTCCGTGAACTGTGCACTTCTTTACAATAGCTCAATTCAAACGCCTCAACTTTTGTGCAACCTACTGAACCTGTGGTGTTGCTTTAATGTTTAGTGGAGGTGTTGCTGACTCAGTCTGTTTCTGAATGTGACTGTTTTGGGCCAAAGTGGCTGGCGTATTATTGTGCAGGATAAAAATATGTATGGATAATCTTAGCAGCCTTGGTTCAATTTTTGGTCCCAGCAGCCATGTAGCTCTGCTGAGTGGGCCCTTTTGCTTTTCTGCTGCAACACAGGTATTCACTAAGGTTGAAACATTGGCCCTAATGTAGTTTTAGCTGTTCCTTTTTCACATGAAACAAGGTTAGATGCATTAGCTAAAAACCTGGGGTTTCAGCTGGAGTCTCTCTGCATTGATGTTCATGTATACAATACATGTCAAATCAGTTTATTTAGGTAGTACATTAAAAAAAAAAAAAGTTGACCAAAGTGCTTTTCAAAATAAGTTAAAAATACAATAATATAAATAAAAAAATATATAAATGGCAGAGAAGAATGAAATGTAGATAAATGTAAGAATATTGCATATTGTATGTAACAGCAAACCACAAAAAAAACACAACATAATATGACAGATCATGTAGTGATAACAACCAAAAAGCTAAGGAAAAAGAAAAGGAAGATCAAATAAAGCAACATCAGGGGATCTTGTTTAAATGTGCAGTAACAACTATACCAGCCGCCAGCCTAAAGAGATAAGATTATAGACTGAGATGCACATCAGCCACTTATGTTTACCAGACAGACTCACTGGTGTTCTGATCTAGTGATTGTGACTTGCACGAGGCCAAACAGCCAGGCTGAGTGAGGATTTCATTACCTTTCTAATACCGCTTTTGGGGGGCTGAACTGAGCTACACATCCAATCGCTTCTGTCCTGTCATCTGCAGCGACGTGCCCTGGATATCAGGCCGGCTGACAGTTGGTGAAACAAGCATTTCATTCCTTTACTTGAAGAATAAGGTAGGCGTTGTTCTTATTGTCAACAAATCTTGTGAAAAGACCAAAACCAACAATGTATTAATCCCTCTCTCAGTACTTTCCGACTTCTCTTTGACACTCCAGCCCAAACCCATTGGTCCCTTTTTGGATACATAAATCATAAATTAAAAAAAGTTGGCCAAAAAAGTCATTTTTAACAGCTGTGTACTGCAGTTTTAAAATATTGCTCAAACCGCAATAAACACTGCATTTTTCAGGGACTATTTTCAGCTGTGGATTATTCCACATTTGGTGCGCATTTGGAGTATATTGTACTGGGGCCGACAGGGGCAAATGCACTGCAACTTAAGAAAAAACATGCAATGGATGTTCTCCAGGCCTCTAGGGGGAGCGTTAAGTGGAACAGCTTGTTTTCTTAATTTGCTTGTGTTTTGTCTATTTGCATGTTTTTTGCGGTACATTTTCCCTTGTTGGCCACCGTAATGTCCCGCAGCAAGGTGGTGTATGTGGGATTTACGCACAATAAACTACGCTGTTTATGTGATGGTATTGAAGGAACTTGTCACCCTGTGCAATGATGTGGCTCATTGATGTATTGTGATGTATATTTTGGACAACAATGGAGCCCTTCAGCACAGAGCAATGTGTCAGGCTTCGGATATACACCCAATACTTGTTAGTAGGATCAGTTAATTTATGGCATTGGTCTTTTTATGGAATTTGTCAACAGTAACAAAAAAGTAGAATATCACGTGCCTTATTCATTAAAGTAATACTAAGAAAACAACAGTGTTAATACTCTGAAAGTGTTATATTAAGAGACATAATGTAGGATTATTATTAGACATCTGTGATGCATTCATTAGTTGGCAGCATTTTAATGTTACCTGGGAAGTGGAGAATTTGGTTAACAGCATGGGATATGAGGAGTTGATAAAAGGGTGATGAATTCTGTAAAACATTGTGACAGGATCAGGCTGTTGGGATGAGATGAATCATTTGAAGAAGGAGCTTCACTCATATGTGATCATCATTGTGGTGTAGGGCCTCAGAGAGCGCCAGCAAACAGCATAGCAGATGTAAACAGCTTTTCAATCACTTTCCCGGGCTTTTAAGCAGACTCAAAACATATGGGTTGCATCCATTAATGCAAAATACTGTGTTCCTTTTGGTGCTCCATTTTGCACTGTTCTCCTTGCATTATCCGCAGCAACTCACTGTCAAAGTAGAGATCTCAAATAATGTGGGTGCAGTGTCAGGCTTTCTGTAGTAAAGTTTGGTTTAATGTAAGTTATAGCTACAACCACAAAGCCACAGTTTAACACAACCACAGTTTATCTTAAACTTGGTGTTTGTGTGTTTGACTCTGAGAAGTGTTGTGGCTGCTGCTCACTTATTGCAGCTCATTTGCCTGTGGTTTTCTTTCAGTTGGGTTTTGGTTACTGCTGGTTCACCACAGCACTCACTCAGCTTCACACTCTTTGTTTCTGCCTCCCTGTCACTCTTGTCTCAACCAGAGCTTTTGCAAAAAAAAGAGAAAAGGTCATTTTGACAGAACTCTGGAGGCTGTTCTCCTCTGCAGCCTGCGAGTCAGTCAATGAGCCACCTGTTTGGTCTCCCCTGTTGTTTAGCCAGAGCTCATTTTGAGTTGCACAGCATTTTTTCCAACCTGCGGTAATGACAGAACACATTAGCTTCATCACAATCCTTAACTGGATCTCTGAGAAAGTAGTGTTCAAAACAAAAAACAACAAAAGCAATCACAGATGTCTCACGCAGAAACATTCTAGTGGTAGAAATAAGGATATTAAACCCAGAGGAGGATATTCCAAAGATAAAAAAGGAATGAAGACCTTTTCTTAAAAATGGGTGTCTACTGGCATACAAGACTTTTGATTGATGCATTTTGTGTCATAATTAACACTTCTTCCCAATTTTCCAGTGAATTTGATGTGGGTAAAGATAAAGATTATTTAGTAAATTGAATTTTTGAGCATATTTCATCTTCATATATTATTCCCAGAAGTCAAGAATATAAATCCTTGGACAATCCATAAATCTGTTCAGATCTAGAAGCATATAAAGAGGTGCTCCATAATCATCAAATGTACAGTATGTTTTTTTTCTTCTGTTTCAAAAGTAATCCAGTGATTGCTGTCTGTGTGTCCATGGTTACAGTGCAAACAGAAACTGTTTGTAGCTAATTCAGCATGCATTTTCATGGTTTAAATTAAAGCCATTTGAGGCTAAAATAAAACACACTCCTTGTGTGCATTGCCCAAAGCATTAAAGGATCTGTAGTGGCAAAAAACAATCCATGAAAAATAGATTTATGTTTTTGTTTTACATTTTCTGACATTACCAAGGCCCAGAATGTCCCATTAAAATAGTTTTTATATACCTAGAACACAGACACTCTCTTCTACCATACCCAAACCATGGGCATTTTTTCCATCATTGAAAACTTTCCTAAAACATGTAAAGTACCAGTACCTAGTCAAATGATGGCTTTTCTAAATAGCCTGTAACTGTAAATACACAGTATGACATGCCTGGCTAAGAGAAGACAATTAAAATTAAGGGAATGAAAATGGAGTAAAAGCAGCCCAAGGGTTGATAACAACAGATTTAGGCCTCACCAAAACCATTAAGCAAACCCTGGGATGCAGAACTTTCGGCAAGTAGCAGCCTTTACTGATTTATTCTTCACCCAAGGTAACAAAACGACTCCCAAAGCACCATGAGGTCCTTACAGTAGTTTTTATTTCTCTGCTTTGCTGTCTGAGTCTCTCTCTCTGTGTCTCATGCAGTGTCTTTCTTGCTCTTGCACTATAATGTTATCACTTACTATTTTCTAACTGATGGTTTATCAGCATCCCACAAGCCATGCCAAGGCAGCAGGCTGTTTACTGGGTAGTAAAAAGTCTTAGTGTTGCCGGGTGTAAGGGGAAAGGGGGGGAACAGTCAGCAGTAGCAGGCAGTTAAGAAACTCATTACCTTGCAGCACATTACGGCCCAAGAGCGTCAGGATAATAACTTTACTCACACTGCCAGTTTAGCCAGGGTTTACTCTCGAATGTGACACCTCTGAGGCGACTGTGTGTGTGTGTGTGTGTGTGTGTGTGTGTGTGTGTGTGTGTGTGTGTGTGTGTGTGTGTGTGTGTGTGTGTTTGCACGTAATCTGTGCAACTGCCTCCTATATCCTCAGCTTAATACTGTCCCCATTCACTGTGCAGCGCTGATAGCATAGCTTAGCCTCCAGCACGCTGTAGCGCCTGTTCAGCGCAGGTAAAAATGATAGGATTTCCATTAAGGGGATGGAACATATTACAAAATGGCTTTATTACACAGCGGGGCACTGCTGATTTCTGATATGGCTTCACATTTACTTCCAACATGTAAACTGTTGTGAATATTATTGTTTAAATTATTTCTTTATTTTTTTACCCTCTCTCTCTCTTTCTATACCCCTTCTTGTCATTTCTCGCCTCTCTGCTTCCTGCTATCTTCCCCTTGCTGTCTTGTCCTCCCTATCCATCTCACTATAAAGCAATAGTATAGCAGCATCTGCGGTGTGTGCCTTCAACCTGAGCGCCATCACCCAGGCCTTCAATGGGCCCTTCCGCTCCCAGGAGAACCCTCGCTCCACCTGGCTTCCCACAACAAACCCCATCCACAACTTCCAGGTTAGTTTAACTACTTCCATACAAGACCGATACAATCTGATACTTGATACTATCGGATACTTTATCTGAATCAATCCATGTTAGCAACAAAAAGCATCTTATTGTGCAAAGTTGTTGCTTGTGCTGTAAGAGACAGAGATGCAACAATAAGTCAATTTGTCAGGAATCCCACATTTGTCTCAGAAAACAATTTAATCTTTACCACATACAAGTACCTCCATCTTTTTGATTTGGATACAGAGCATGTTTACAGTCTGGTCCAGTACCTCCACGAATTAGTAATGTGATCACAAAAAAACTGGAAGAATGCTTGCCAATTTTACTAATGGCTGCAGTTTTCTGCAAAATAAATATGAAATTCAGAACAAAGTCAAATTCAAATAGGGCCTCATTCCCAACAAAAATGAATTTCTATGTAACTACTATGGAAATTACTTAATACCATGTCTTCTCAGACAGTTCTTGTTCCCAGCCTGTACGACTCCAATGAAAACTATCTTAATTAGATCTTTTTAATTTTGAAAAATGGAACCATCTCTACTCTGGTATCTAACCACTTGGTTTCTAGAGGTTGCTTGCAGAGCTACACAGCATGGTTGGAAACAATTAGGTAACATTATGGACTGAATTCATCTGCAAGACCCTGAAGACTATATTTCAAAAGGAAAATTATGAAATATGAAAAAAAGTGATAACGACATAATATTACAAGCTATCTAATATTATTATTATTATTAGTATTATTATTATTATTATATTTCCTTCTAAAATTGAAAAAATCACACTATATTTCCAAAACCATTTAACACTTTAAACAACATCCAAAAGAGGAAGCTACCGACAAATCTTTATTATCAAATTATTTATTATATTGAGTCCTAAAGAATGAGTAGAAGCTGCAACCACAGCTAAGCCGTGCAACCGAACATAGCTTTCAGAAGGCCTTCTTTTCATAGTTATTCTTCTGCAGTGTTTCATTTAATTGCTGTGTTATTGCTGTGGTCACATCGCATTCACATTGTAGTGTTGAAATTATTGACAATAGAATTAAGAATTGAAACAATCTCACCAGGCACATAACTGGGTGTGTGAGATACTTCATCATTGTTTTGTTTTTTCCTTTTCTTATTTTCTTGCATTCTCTCTCCCTTCCTTTTTCACTTCATTTTCATGTGCCATCCCACATTTTCACATCCTCACCCTTCACTCCCCCCCCCATTTCCTTTCCTCTCCAGTGTGGGACTATAGATGACGAGGGTCCCAACGAGGGCTTGACGGAGCGCAGCCTGCAGGACGCCCAGCGGCTCTACCTGATGAACGACGTGGTCCAGCCGGAGTCTGTTGATCCGCTGGTCATGCAGGATGATGTTCGGTTCTCCAACTTGGTCGTGGACATTGTTCAGGGCATGGACACCCTCTACCATGTTATGTACATCAGCACAGGTTAGTTAAAGAGGAGAAAGGAACCAAACTATGACTTAATTTTGCACAACTCACACTACGCAGCAGTAGCTCAGTCTTTAGGGACTTGGCTTGGGAATCGGAGGATCCAAGTACAGACTGTGGACTGGTAGCTGGAGAGGTGCCAGTTCACCTCCTGGGCACTGCTAAGGAACCCTTGAGCAAGGCACCAAACCCCCAACAGCTCAGGGTGCCTCTCCATTAGTGCATGTATAGGACCTGTTTGGGCATGTGTGTGTGTGTAATATGTTATATATCAACAGAGTGTGAAATGTAATTTCCCCCCTGGGGATCAATAAAGTATCTCAAAAATAAATAAATATATGAAGTAGAAACATACCTTATCTCAAATATATAACATCATATAAAATTATTTGCCTGTAGACAAGATAGATTGTTATTTCTTCTCATCCTTTTTGTCCAATCAGAATATGGCACCATCTTAAAGGCATTGGCTACGCCCAACAAGAACCTACAAGGTTGTTATTTGGAGGAGATGGAGCTTCTCCCAAAGGGGGTGCGAGAACCAATTCTGAGCCTGCAGATCCTGCACAGCGACAGGTCACTGTTCGTTGGGCTCAACAACCGAGTCCTGAAGATCCCGCTGGAGAGGTGCTCCACCTACAAAACTGAGATGTGAGTACTGCCCAACATTTTCACATCTAGTGGAAAATTTTATCCAGGATGATTATACTACGTATCTAAGCTATCAAAAGAAACCCAAACTGCTGCCACGTGTGGTTGGAAAGTATAATAGAGTTAGAATAGTCCATGTTTCTCCATCAGTATCATTGCAAAACCGAACAAAATGCTGCAACTTTTTTAATAAGGAGAATCATGGTCCTGGATCACGGCTAGTGATCTAATGATTGAGGCATCTGGTGGCCTTGTGGTTAACATACTGGGACTGCAGCGTCCCTGGTTGGATTCAGGACCTTTGTTGCAATTCATTTCTCCTCTCTCTTTCCTCTCATTTCCTTTTACTTCTGTACTGTCTGCACTGATTGTTGTGAGACGTCTCAGAATTCAACTACAAGAATGAAATAACGAGCCATGTGAGGGACAGTAGTAACTTTCTGAAAGCAGCAACAGTGTTTACACACTGTACATTTTATTGTTATTTTTATGTGTTTTGGCACTGGATTTATTTGAACCTGGTTGGTCCTCTATTGGAAGTAATTATCTTTCCTCAACTAGGTTGAATGTCTGGAAGACCTCACTTATAATCATTAAAGTCTGTATGGAACTAGACAAATGACAGGGACGGCATCTGCTCACTAGAGGAAATTAAATTGTTGTGCTGGGTTGTTTTAAAGTTTTGTGACTTTTTTCAGAGGACAAATAAAAAGGGTGGATGAAGATAGCTCATACACTACCAGACAAGTTTTTTCTGAAGGCACATTTGTGTGTGTGAGAAAGAGCTACGAAGCCACAGAGAGAAAGAGAGACCTCTGCCATCTTCAGCTTCAGGTTATTCATGTGAAAATCTACATCTCGGGGGTGAGCGAGGGGAGAAAAGCTCACTGGCTGTTTGTCCAACTTTCTGTATCTCATCAGCGCTCTCAATCAGCTGGCCACCTCATTCCTTCAACTTCATTTTAGCATACAAATGGCTCAATGCTATTTTCTGCGTGTGTGTGTGTGTGTGTGTGTGTGTGTGTGTGTGTGTGTGTGTGTGTGTGTGTGTGTGTGTGTGTGTGCGGGGTTGGTGCTTGGATGAGTTCTCATATGTGCGCTGCCTGATGAGTCAGCTCGCTATTTCTACTAAATCCAAACTCCTAGACACATTGGAGCAGACACACTCACACCACCACCATCAGCTAGGGAAACCATTGCATTTAATATGATGTGGGTGAGATATGCAAGGTGAGAGAGACACACAGAGGATCAGGAAGAGAGAGAAAGCAGAGGGTGAGATACTGTAGGACAGACTCCGATATTCCGCTCACCTCTGTGGCTTGCTTACTCATATTATTTTCAAACCCATTGCAGTCAACCTGTGTGTCATTGTGACACCAGAGCTTGTCTGAGACTCGTGTAGTTAAAGTAGAAAAGGGCAGATGGGTAACAATGAGTCAGATTTAGAATTAAAGGAGGCAAGGTAGTTAACTTATGCATGGGAATAGGACTTCAGCTAGTATTTACATTAACAGTTACTCTGTTGATTAGTGAAAAATGCAAATCGAAATTTGCAAGAGCCAACGGTGGCAATTTATAAAACAGGGTTTGAACCCAAAAGCTTGACTCTGGTACTAGGCAGGCAAAATAAAAGTTCTGGGAGGACCTCTAGCTCACCCGGTAAAACATGTGCCCCATGTGAGTCCTTGGCAGCAACCAAATTAGTTTGAATCCGACCTGCTGCCCTTTGCTGCGTGTCATCCCCTCTTTCTCCCCACTTTCCTTTCATTTTCCAGCTGCTCTATGATACAGCAATAAAAGCCCTGAAATGTAGTCTTAAAAATTTAAGTTTCAGTTTAGTCAAGGTCGAAAGCAGGCAGGCAGGGGATATAAGGCAAACTTATCCATTGGGGGGATCAGTCCTGCAAGCAGGCCAAAACTTAGGCAAGCAGAGAAAATAGCTGTAGTGCCTGGCCAGAAGGAGGAATGAATGGAAGGAGTGGCAGGATCTAAAACAACAGCAGAGTTAGTACCTGGCATGGGAAAGAAGCAGATGGCAATGGTTAGGGTTAGGGTTAAAGTGAGAATTAGGTGCCTTGAAGTCAATGGTCGCAGTGCTACCTGGAAGCCGACGTTAGGGGCTTAAAACACCACTGGACCAGAGAAAAGTAAGGAGCTTGTTTTACTGTTCAACTACACACACATTTCTCACAGCAGACAGCCATTAGCTAAGAAAAAGTTATTTGTGGTGATAGCTATTGACACGTAGGTTTGAAAGGGGCAGATTCCAACATTTTGTTGATCTTTGTATTTAACCAACTCTGACTGTGGAATAGCGGCCTTGTCTTTTTACTTTAGAGTACTGGAAATGTTAATAATGGGTACTAAGACAAGGACAATTTTTCAAAAAGAAGAATTTGACATGCTACACTTATACAGCTATCACTGCCCTTGTTGCTGAATTTGAGTCTTGTTTTAGGGCTGATTGACACAAAGCTAGATTCTTTAACTATAATATATGACAACAGACAACTTAACCTTGTGTGTTATGGAGCTGGAAAGCATTTGTGCATACCTATGCATGAAATCCAAAGCTGCTGATCTTGAGGAAATACAGCAGGAGGCAACATTTGTGAATTATTGACCAACTGGAATCTGTTGAGGCGTCTCGCCCACAGCCAACAATTTTTCTCCAAGATGTTTGTCAGGACCTTCTAGAGAAAAGCACAAATCCACTCCAGAAATATAATCAGGCTCACCATTACACAGCTCCTAAACCTGGTCCCAATGTGCCCAGTTTTGCTATGTCTGCAGCTGTACCAGATTAAACACTTGTTGATTCAGGGCCTGCAAACCTTGGAAACTGGAGAATCACACCCACCATGCTGTATTTGCATACATAAATATTACACTCCAAGATTAATACAATTTCTTGGAAAAGCTGTTGTGAATTTATTCATTTTTGGCCAAATCAATCACAAAAAACTACAAGAGATGCTCAGAAGATTGGCTTATGTGTCACGCTACTGGGAAAAGTACTAATTACAGTAACTTCTGGTACCACATTACCACCCAGCTCCAATCTCGCACTTTCTGTTTTTTCTTTCTTTTTTTTCTTTTGTTACTTTTCCTGTCTACCGTTCTGGGTTTTCACTGTTCAGACGGCTAAAAAAAAGACCCATCTGCCATCCTCCTCCTTTATCTGAACACACTCCCAGTCATTGTACTGCAGACTGAATGAGTAATTTTCCTCATCTCCTCTGCATTGTGTGTGGTCGTCCCATTCACATACAGCCATACATCCATTCACGCACTGATAACAGCTGAATATACTCAGATGGTTTTATAGCTGACAGCGGCTCATCAGCACCCACACATGCTGCTTTTCCTAATCTCACACATACACACACATATTTGTATAAACAGTGAAAAATGGTAGTATTTACAGTACACAGAAGCTGATTTATATATAACTTATCCGATTTGTTCGAAAAATATCCAGCTGTTACTGGCATAATGGATGGACTGTGGATGTACAGTAGGTTTGCATGTTTTTAATTGTTTAAACATGAAGTTACAGTTTAGCTTACGGTAGCATACATTATGTTGGTTTAAATGCCTGTGCAGTTGGTAAAAAACTCAACTTTACGTTTAGGTGTTTTTTTAATGTTCACGTTTCCTTTTGTTATCGATCCCTATAAGCGGCGAATATTGCAACCTTGAGTAGAATAACATTTAAATCAGCACCTTTAACTGAAGTGCTTTTTTGTTACAGTGCTAAACCTTTTAGTGATAGCTCGCAGACAAATGCTTCAGCTTTTCTGTGTGTGTGCACACATGCCTGTGTGTGTTTGTCCTCTATTTGTGGTAATTATATTTGACCTGGCCAATTGGCACCTGTGGCTAACAGTACCACTCTATCCTCCACCCAGTCCCTATTTCTCTATCTCGCTCTGTTGGTGAAGTGATTTATTTTGAAGTGATTTATTTTGGGCGCAGCGGCGTGCTAGCTTAGCTGTAACGTTGCATCCATCAGGGATTTTCATTTTCTCCTTTCACTGACATTAGAAAAGAAGTCAATGCTGCCATATACGGAATTAAACTACTGGTCTCACGCAGAACAGTAGCATTGTGCCACCTCATACAAAAAGCCAACTTAGAAAGTACAGTACTTTTTTTTTCAAAACTGAAGGTGTCAGACAAGCTGTTTTTGACTGTATTCGCAAATGGTGGTGAACAGAAAGAGAAAAGAACATGAGAAAGAAAAAGATAAGAAAAACAGAAATAACTACAAGGAGAAAACGCTGAATAAATGAGGAGGATAATGTCGGGGAGGATGAAATGGAACAAATTACGCTTTCTGTAGCTGTGCTATTCCTGCAGCCAAACCACCGCTCAAACATCTGCTTACATGAACATTATGTTTTATTACAAGAGGTACAATTGTCCTGCTGGTGATTGTAACATTCCTGCCTGAGGACCGTTGGTTCAATTTGCTGAGTGTGTATGAGCGTGTGGTTGTATGTGTGTGATTAACAGTGACCTGGCAGCAGTCATGAGGCCAAGGCAGTTCAGCCTGCATGCAGCATGTGTTTAAAACAACAAAAGGAAACCACTTAAGGTGGTCATTGGGGAAAACCACTGACCATTAGCCTCTCTGTGAGTGTTTGTGTGTGTTTGTGTGTGTGTGTGTGTGTGTGTGTGTGTGTGTGAGAGTTTGTGAGTGAATCAGTGAGTTAGTGACTGAGTGAGTGAGTGCGTGTGTGCGACTGCTTGTTAAAACCAGTGTATACTTTAGCATAGGTCCATATAGGACCCCTATACAGTGGTGTGGACTTCCCTGTCTGTCTCTGTGTGAGGGGAGCTAACAGGCCGGTCCCCAGCAAACCCAATTTACTGTCTGCTGTGGCTGCCAGCCTGTCAGCAGGCCTCTGGAGCTCACTGCTGCTAAGCCTGTATGACCAATCCGAGGATCACTTCTCCAGCCAAGTACTGAAAGAAAAAAGGGAGAGATGGTGTTCACACAGTGGATGTGTTTATTACTGCTCCAGAATGCAGTTACTTTTATTACAGGTTTTGTTCTGGCTGCAGCTCAGTGTAATCATTTTACTCTCTGTCTCTTTCTCTCTCTACGTTTCTGTCTATATTGCTTTTTCACCCACCTCTTTCTTCCAGGCCTGATTTGGACCTGCTCTATGTCTGGTCTGTGTGGCTTCAGCTCCAGCTCGTCACCTTTCAAATCCCTTGCTGCTGACAAATTCAAACGACTCTGCTCCCTTTTTGGGGGGAAATTTGTAACATGAGTGATAGATTAAAAACAAGCAACAGGCTGTGATAGCCAGTTTGGACACTACCTCAATTTGCTAAGCCTAGAGGATAATGAATCTCTTCCCGAACATAGTAACCTTTTCTGTAAGCAAAGAGAGAATGTTCGAAACTTCCAGGTTGAATTTCCTTTTGTTAGCCAGCATTGATTGTCGCTTTCAACTCTATGAGTTGAAATATGTGCCAACAGAAACTGAATTTGAATCATTTATATTTGAATTTGAATTGCTAAACTTGAATAATTGCATTGGAAAACTGAATTTGAATCACATAATTTGAAATTGTATTGTTTAATATGAATCATTGCATTGAAAAACTGAATCTGAATAGTATAGTTTGAAATTGAGTTTATTTGTTTGGAACTGAAATCCAATAAAATATGATCATCAATGAAAATTCAACTCTCTATATATCTTCACATTCAGTTCTCACAATTCAAATTCAGTTCACAAAATTCAATTCCAAGTTACTGTAACAGATATCCGGGTACTTGAAGGATGAAGGAAGAGCAATCGAGCGCAGATCAATGTGTATCTTTCGCGCGACAAAATCACCCACAATCCCATGCACACGGTTGTTAAAAAACAAAACAATGGCGGACATAAGTGGAGCGGCATTGCTGACAGCGCAAAAAATCATTTAAATGTAAGTATATTTAGTTTTTGGTGTACATTTGTTAATGTGCACTCTTAATGTGTTACAGTAATGTAAAGCTAAACTCTTTAATGCTGGGCTAACGTTGCGC
Organism: Percina caprodes; assembly: GCA_013375575.1. Classification (NCBI taxonomy): domain Eukaryota; kingdom Metazoa; phylum Chordata; class Actinopteri; order Perciformes; family Percidae; genus Percina; species Percina caprodes. Next base: position 2,792,465 of record JABXJD010000015.1, read on the forward strand.
TAAATGAACCTACCATTTAACATTAGGTTGTTAGCTGGTCTTTTGTGCCATTTGTGTTTGTAAAGTTTAATGTCCGGTGGCATTTTCATCTCTTTTTATATGCCGTTACTGTAGATGCGTAACGTTAGCAGAGATTTAGAAATTGGTGTGTTTATCAGTTGTAGCTGAGGATGGGAGGTCATTTTGCACCTTGTTTACTTTACTAGCAACGGTAAATAAAAGCTTAAATGTAAATGAGTAGATTTCCACGTAAAAAGTATAACGTAACGTTACATTATAGCATTCATAATGATAAACATTGTTTTATTTTGTTTGCTGTCTTTTAACAGGGACTAAGGAACAAACGGAGGCGGTCACTGAGGATGAAAGCCACAGCGGCAAGTTGGCCCTGGTTTGCCAACATGGATGAGACATTAGGGCAGTCTGCACCAGTCTGACTGCCCCGATCCAAGAGGACAAACCAGGGCCAGGCACTGCACTAGCATCACCAGAAGGGAGAGATAAGGGGGAAGAGAGGGAAAGCAAAAGACAAGAGAGCAGGGAGACCGAGGCCAAAGAGAGATGTTGAATAGATTATTTGTTATATTAGAGATTGGCATTAAAAAATGCATTAAATTAACTGCTTTGTCTGTGTATTTAAGTTTTTAGGTGTGTATATAATAAAACTGTTTTTCAATGTCTATTTTTCCGTCAAATTATGACCTGGACACAGGAAGCTTCTAACTGAATAATTATATTCAGATGCTACTTGTTCTAATAATAACTTGTTAGGTATACAAGCTCTAAAAAGACATTAACAATATGTGTATCTTCATTATAACATTTATTTAATTACTATATGCTGTACACACAAGTATATTCAACATGAAGTGGCGATCAGACTTAGCTGCCAATGATGGTGTTGCTTCCAGACTGCAGACAGAAGGAGAAAGCTTTAGGTTAGTCAGGTAGTTATCCAACCTGTCCTGGTCACATCAGGTTAGTCCAGTAGTTATCCAACGTGTCCTCGTAACATTAGGTTAGTCCAGTAGTTAGTCCAGTAGTTATCCAACCGGTCCTGAAAAGATTAGGTTAGTCCGGTAGTTATCCAACCTGTCCTGGTAAAATGAGGTCAGTCCAGTAGTTATTCAACCTGTGCTGGTAAGATTAGGTTAGTCTGGTAGTTATCCAACCTGTCCTGGTAAGATTAGGTTAGTCCGGTAGTTATCCAACCTGTCCTGGTAAGATTAGGTTAGTCCAGTAGTTATCCAACCTGTCCTGGTAAGATTAGAATTGTATCACAAGTATATTTAAGCATAATGTAACAGGAAGGTACTTTGTATAACTTTGTAGTGGTGTAGTTTCTCCATCATGGTCTTAAATGACAACTGTTGACCATTTAACACACTAACACTTACCTTTACTGTGTTAGTGGGCGTTATCGCTTTTCAAATGTTGGTTGAAGCTTGTGTGTCTACAGTTCTATTTAACCTTTCTCACTTGCAATTTACTGCATATTATGTGGTAGCTCATTAGCTGGTAGCGTTTACCTTGTTGTAGTTGCTGATCATATTTTGCACTGCATTTGTTTGAAAGGTAGAAGCTACTGAACAATGAGCTAATGTAACATGTAGGCAGTACATTTTTAATCTAATGTAAACTGTTAGCTACTGTAAACTTAATCTAATTAAGATTAATTAATGCAATTCTTCTCACCAGTAAGTGTTATGACAACTACAAACATGAACTCTCATGAGTTTTTAATTTATTGACAAGGGATAAATAAGAGACAACGACTATTGCTTACATCATACCCTATTAGTGTCGGTAATGTTACCTACCATCGCACGTTGCGGGCAAAGTTGCCGACAGTAGATTCTCCTCCTGCAAGCAGACTGACGATGAGTCACCTTCTCCATCTCAACAAAAAAATTGAACAGCACAGTTCACAGTTCCACAACCATTTCATCCAGTGTTTTGAAATGCAGCATGCACAAATAACTTCCCTTTACATGTTCTCCAAAATGCAACAGAAGATCCTGGCCTAGCCTCTGAAGGACCAGTCCTACCAAAGAAGGACCCTTGACTTTGAGAAACGTTGTCTATCTATTGATCTGCGCTCGATTGCTCTTCCTTCAATCTTCAAGTACCCGGATATCTGTCACAGTAACTTGAAATGTAATTTTTTTAACTGAATTTGAATTGTGAGAACTGAATGTGAAGATATATAGAGAGTTGAATTTCCGTTCTTGATCATATTTTATTGGATTTTAGTTCCAAACAAATAAATTCAATTTCAAACTATATTATTCAGATTCAAAATTTGCTGAAATTTTATTGAATCCATTTTTTCCTTCTACTCGTGAAATGTTCCCTGTGCCACTGGCTGCAATACAACCCCAAAGCATGATTAATCCCCCCCCCATGCTTAACAGTTGGACAGAGGTTCTTTTCATTAAATTCTGTGCCCTTTCTTCTCCAAACGTACCTTTGCTCATTGCGGCCAATTTTAAGCTCATCAGTCCACAAAACTTGTTCCCACAATGCATCAGGCTTGTCTGTATGTTCATTTGCAAACTTCAAATGCTGATTTTTGTGGTGAGTACGTAGAAGAGGTTTTCTTCTAATGACTCTTCCATGAAGACCATATTTGTACGAGTATCTCTTTATAGTGGAATGGTGTACCACAACTCCAGTGTCTGCCAGGTCTTTCTGGATGGATCGTGCAGTCAAACGTGGGTTTTGACTTGCTTTTCTCACAGCTGAGCTGTTTTGGCTGATATTTTTCTTGGTCTTCCAGATCTTGCTTTAACTTCCACTGTTACTGATGACCGCCATTTCTTAATTACATTCCAAACAGAGGATATTGGCATCTGAAAACCCTGTGAGCGTCAATTATTTTCAGTTTCGGTTTTCTAGACAACTGCTTAGAAGAAGCCATGGTGCTGATTGTTGGGGCAAGGTCAGATGAGTCTGGGCATTTAAAACCTTAAGATTGACATCGCGTGGTCTTTCCAGATAATGATTGAGAACAATCCGTCAGGTCTCAACTTTCCAAAGGGGGCGGTGCATGCTATAAACTCTGCAGGGTGCCCAAACTTTTGCAGACGCCATTTTTTTGTTTTCTGTTATTTTAAAAGTGTAAACGATGGAAATAAAGTCTAACTTTTTGTGACATATTATACGAAAATCTAATCTGTCATTTGATGCCTTTTGGAGATTTTTCCATCTTTTCTTGGCTTCTTTATGCACATTAATACAACTTTTTACCTGGGGTGCCCAAACTTTCCAACCTCACTGTAAATGTTGAAAAATAGTCAATAAGGGATTCATTAGAGTGGCCCCCTGCAAAGCAGATTCAATACTAGGTTTAGAGGATTTAACTAAATTCATATAATTATATCAAACTCCTGCAGTGATTTTCACTGCTGTTCCCAATTGTACCTCTCTTGTTTTTTGTTCTCTTGGATCTCGTCTTGTGTTATCTCTGTCCACATTTTTTATTGTTTAATCTCCGTCAGTTTTGTGTGTTTATGTACCAGCCATCTATTTCCTTGCCTTTAAATATTTATATTTTCTTCCCCCATCTCTTTCCCTGTCTTAATAATAATAATAATAATAAAATGTTTTATTTGTAAAGCGCCTTTCTCTTCACAAAGCACCAGAAAATATTGTGGCCTGTCTATGCCTCCCATTATTTCTCAGTGATGATGCAGCTCCTTTTATTCATCAGGGGCTAAAGTTTTACATGGAGAACAGCAGGCATTTTTGGCAGACAGCCATCTCACATCTTACATCTCACCCAGCACCATCAGTCTTCAGGCTGGCTCCAACTGGGCTTAATTGGATGTATTAGCGCTGAGTGCTAGCAGGAGTTCTCTGTGTTTCTGATTCATCATCAGCAGACTTCCTAAATGGCCAACTCAGACCAGCACAGCGGGGGCAAAAGCCCCTGGGATGGGCTTTCTCCCTGGAGAGAGGATGAGAACTGAAAGCTTGTCACTGGTAGTCTCTTGAGAGCGGCTGCAAAAAATGCCATCACTTATTGTGGAGAGATGGCGAGAGGCCGGCGTATGTAGACATATGTTTAACTGAGTCAGACCCTCCAGACAGCCTTTGCTAATGTATTTCCAGAGTGTCAGCGCTACAGCTAATAATGGCTGATTCCAATCCATAATTTATCAGTTCTGGTGATCATATCTGCAATTATACACTGACGGCCAGCTATTAAAGGCAATGTGAACTATGGTTTTAATGTCTAGTTGTTAAAGGGCCTGTAATAAAAGGAGACACTGGTTTTTACAGCATTCACAAACAACTGAAAACGACAATTACACCCCCACATAGAGAATCTGGCAGATTTATCTTCCGATGCCACTCCACTAGACATATTGTTTTATAGGCTGGTGGGGTTTGTTGCTTGTCTGTTTAAAATTTAACCGGCCGTCTTCCATGGCTTCTCTATTTTGATATAGTGTGCCACTGGGCATGCACACTGCTGAATTAAATATCAGCCTATTCCCTGCGGACTTGTCAAAGCAATGCTCTCACACATAGTGGTACACCCACAGTACAAAGACACACCCACCATACACAGACAGGGGAGTATTTAGAAAATGCACTTGATTGTGTACACTCTTTTTCTCTTGCTCACTCACACATGCACATTCACACATGGACGCACGCACGCACGCACACACACACTGCCTCTAATTGACTTTTACAGTGGTCCTGTTTTTGAAAAACAGCGTGCCATCAGGACAGAAAGGCACTAAGAGCGCTTGACTGGTGTTTTATGCAGCTGCAGAAAGGTCAGAGTAGGAGCTAAATGCCTTTATGCCTTTTTTGTCTCCAATAGTAAATCTTTATTTATTAAATGGCCTTATGTGAAGTAAATTATTGGAGAAAATACTGAGACTGCAAATCTGCACTGTGTCCCAATCCATCATATTATATCAGCAAAATAAAGTATGTATTCTATGTACTGTATGTTATACTATGCAGTTTTTGCAGTTCGTACCAAATAAATCAATGTACTTTACTGTTTTGCAAAAACAGAAAATTATGCACATGTATTGATGTCAATCCAACTGCCACTGTTTAAACTTAACAAAGACAGAGCAAAATGTTTTGCCAAAGATTCAATACCTTTTTTGTTTTCCAAGATTTTGTTTTAGCTGTTTCACTATCTTCTGCAATTGTATTGAATGTGTTGCAGCTCTAAGAAGCTACTTTGTTTCCCTTGTGCATTGCATTGTCCATCTAATGCAACGTTTGGCCATACAGTGCAGTATAGTACAGATATGAGACAAAGTATTAGCGTACTTTGTGTTTTAGGTGTCTGTTCTACATGTGCCTGCAGCTGTGTGCATAGCTTACCCCCCATCATTAACCCCTATCCTCACCTGTACTCAGCATTTCTTTCTAGTTGATACATTTTCTTCTGGTCTTCAGACCTTACACCATGAACAGCGTTAGATGTAGTCCTTTTTTTTCATATGTTGATCAGCATTTTTCTCTTAATTACTGCAAACAAGGTGAATCCAGGACTTACCCATTCTTTCCCTGAGGTCATAAGCCTCCTAGTCTGCCTGTAGGCACTCTTTACCCAGAACTAATTAGGCCTAAACTTTTTTCCACCTTTCCCTTTCATCCAACATTATTTATTCCATCCTTGCACACATTAATTGTTCCACTTAGCTAATCTGTATTGTTTAACTATATTTGTGGGGTCCAAAAACTGGGAGTCCAGTATACTTGTGGGGGTCCAGACAGCTTTGTGGGGCCAAAATGCTGGACCCCACAACTTTAAAGGGCTGTTTGTGGGTTAAGACTTGGTTTTAGGATTAGCGTTAGAATTAGGTTATGGTTAGGGAGGGTAAGGGTTAAGGTTAGGCATTTAGTTGTGATGGTTAAGGTTAGGGTAAGGGGCTAGGGAATGCATTATATCAATTATGGGTCCCCACAAAGATAGTTCCACAATGCTCTGTGTGTGTGTGTGTGTGTGTGTGTGTGTGTGTGTGTGTGTGTGTGTGTGTGTGTGTGTGTACCTTGAATGATTACAGCCTCCTCCCTCCGCCATTTCAAATGAACTATTGGGTTCACTGAACTGTGAATTTGTGGTTGACCTCATTATGATTATTGTTTCATCTGTATTGGAGATTGCATCTGGCATTGCTATAATAGTGTGGCTTAATTACAGTCTTTTCAATTGCTAAATGACACTGGTCAACACTGAAACCACATGTGCCAAACTCTAACCACAATCTGCATTACCACATAATAAGCAGTCACCTGAGCTTAACAGTTCCATCACCTAAAAAAACTCATTCCAAGCAACACAACTCTTATCACACGTCTCAAAACAGGCTCAGTGCAGCAAAACACTATGAACACTCCTCACTGAGACAACACATACTGTCAGTCAGAACACACTGAGAGTAAAAACACTAGCATCAAACACCAATACAGAAAATACTAACTTTTCATCTTTACAATTTGAATAATTTAAGTGACTTTACCCAAACAATATTTTCTTCAAGAAAAGAGTGAAATTATTTTTTTTTCTTTTTATTTTAAACCAGTAAACAAGGTACACAAGAATGAATGAAAATCCTCAGTTTGCCTACCTACACTATGTTACAGTAATAGATATACATTTTTAGTTTGTATTATAGTTACCCTTTTTCAAAAGGGTAGTTACTGTTTTTCAGAAGGGTAGTTGCCCTTTTTCAGAAGGGTAGTTACTGTTTTTCAGAAGGGTAGTTACCCTTTTTCAGAGGTTCCCTTTGCTTACACCGCCATTACTTTGTGAAAAACAGTAAGTGCACAGTTTTACTACAGTAAAGGAAGTGTTTTTTCCCATTTTTTAACTGTGTATGTAACCTTAGACATCTTACCTGGACATATTTATATCTTTGCTCTTTTAACCGGTTCACTGTTTCTTTCAAACAGTACAATGTGTAACTGTTTCATTGTTATTTGGTGTTTCTTTAATTCCTAAAAAATCTTGTGAACTTTCCACATATACTATATATATATATATATATATATATATATATATATATATATATATATATATATATATATATATATATACACACAGACACACACTCGCACAGCATGTGGTCACTAACAAGACACCTGCTTAGACTTTCAACTAAAATTGCAATCAGCAGTGTTTGACATGCACCAGGCTGAAATCCATTCTTTTTAAATGTGTGGTTAATAGTTTTGACAGCAGTGTGTTAGCATTTGAACAAAGTGCTGTAAGTCCACAGTGTTGTGCAGCTTGTGGTTAAAGTCATGGGATAAGCATGTAGAGTTTTGAAAACTGTGTTCAAGTAATGAAAAACAAACTAGTTTGGTTCACATGAACTGCTGCTGTGCAGACTGTGGTTGTGCCCACTGTCGTTTAGCAATTGAAAATAAAACGACTGTAAAAGAAGGTTAGCGGTAAATGAAGGAAGGAATAAAGGAACTTGTCCTCTTCCATGTGTCACAGATCACCAAAGAACATGGCCTCTCTTCTTTTCCCTCCTTTGCTTGTTACTCTTTGTCTGTGGGGGTCACCTCTGATGTGCTGGCTAAGCAGTAATGTCTTTATTGGATCTAAGCCGACCTCCGGTTCACCACAGAGCTGCAGACCTGGCAAAGAGAGCTGTATCAACACTTGGAGATTCCTCAACCTCCAAGCTAAAACACTACAGGGCTCTTCAAATAAACCGGGAAAGTATATGTGCCAGGACAGAAAAAACACAACAACAAAAAGAATCACTCAGCTGAATGCAGAGAGAGGAGGAAGGACTCTTACAATGTTGTGATGGAGTTGAGAAGAAGAAGCAGTATGATCAGCGCGGGGGACGATAGTTAAAGAAAGAAAGAGACAAAAGGTGGATGTCAAGGAGATGAAGGGAGGCAGAAAGTGAAGGGGAGTCTTTTAGTGAGATTGAGAGGTTATTCAGTTGATGCCTTTTTCCTGCGTTCCTGAGGCATCCAGCTCCGCTCTGGCAGCTTAGCTTCGTCATTAACAGCTTTAGATTTAATTAGCCATCATTAAGCTTCTGTTTTACTGAAGGAGCTTACAAATATTTAATCACTGTTTGGGTGATGTACCGTGTATAGTGTTTGTGTGAGAGTAGAGGGAGGAACATGGCACAGAAAAAGTATGGTTTTGTTTTTTAGTATCGCATGTATAGTATGGTACAGTACAGTAGGTCTGTAGGTTTAGATATGTCTTCATCATAGCCAGTGGTGTCCTCGCTTTGTCTTTAAAGCATTTTTAACTTCTTTTTTTATGAATTATTTGCCTTTTGATTCATTTTATGCATTTCTATTTTTATTTATTTAAAAAAAAACTTAACACTAAATCTGCTTTTTTTTTTTAGTTCTACACATACGATCATCTACTGTACTTTCAATTGATTCTATTTCTTGTCTAAAGTGTCCATTGCAATGTCAAGTCTTTGGCTTTTTTCTCAAGAAAATGTAGTGAAATTACATAACTCGCTCAATGTGTAAGTTCTTTGTTCTGTTTTTGACTGTGTTTTGTTTTGATAGCCGCATAAACATAGGTATTTAACGTATTGGGGAACGGTCTGTGAGTAGAGACAGTCCCAGTCTGCTCTTTTTCAGAATTTCAACTTAAATATGTCTTGATCGTGTTTATTTGTTTTTGCTATTTAAGGGTGATTGCTACATCTGTTCAGGGAATACAGATAATAAAATGTGCCTCTCAGACAAAAAGTCTATTTTACTTCACATTCATTAGTGGGCACTGTCTTAATTAAAAAATTAAACTACTTACTTTGCTGACAACACAGTCTTCCTCCCTCCTCCTCTCTCCTGTCTCCTGCAGGCTGTGCTTGGAGGCGAGGGACCCCTACTGTGGCTGGGACTTCAGGCAGCGCAGATGTACCACACTGGAGGACAGCTCCAACATGAGCCAGTGGAAGCAGAACATCACCGTTTGTCCGGTAAGAATAACGTCACTGCAGCACTTACTGTAAGAAGGGCTAACACGGTGTCACATCTGTCATGGGACCCGTGAGACCCAGGCGCCCTGATGATGCAATCTTTCACATGTCACAGTGGTTGGTATCATCCATGACTAACTACGTCTGTGTGTGTCAGACAGGATATAGGAGCAGTAGAAGAAGGAAGGAAGGTGAATTGGACTGAAGTGAAATGGATTAGATTGCACTAAGATCAACTGGATTGAATTTGGCTAAAGTGAAGTGAATTGCAGTAAATGTATTCCCCTTTAATCCTCTGAAAACTCCCTCTCCATCCTGTCTGGCAGCACAACTCTAAAACTACATGTACTATAAACTTTAATCACTGAGTGTTGAATGGTTGAGTAGCCCCGGCTCACGTTTGCTGGCGTTTGTTTTCCAGCTGCGGAACCAAACCATCAACGGTGGCTTTGGGACTTGGGCGCCATGGCAACCCTGCAACAATGATGATGATGTGGATGGTGTGAGCTCCTGTTTGTGTCGCTCTAGGTCTTGTGACAGCCCTGCACCTCGATGTGGAGGCAAAAACTGTGAGGGCCCCAGCATTGAAGTCTCCAACTGCTCGAGGTAGGGAAAGAAACATATATAAACATATATAAATACTTTTACTATATAATAATCAATTGATCTTTCATGCGTTTAATCACAGGCCTATGGCATTAAGAAATAATAATATAACGGCTACAATTTAACTATGAATGCGCTAGTTGGAAAGATGTTTTCAATCATTGAAAAAGGACAAAAGACAATTATTAGAGGAAAAGAGGCGGAAAGACTCAATGTTATTTTAAAGCTTGATTGCAGAACTATGAGGAGTAAAAACTCAGTTAGAAATATTGGTGTTATGAAACCAGTTTTCACGTCACCTCAAGACAGTGCTTATATCTGCCTTTTTATCATGTAAAACAAAAAAATAGAACTAAAAGTATTACGTCCACACAAGATTTAGATTTAGAGAAACTCATTCATTACTTCTCTCCAGCATGGCAAATTATTTTTAACAGTCTATCGTCCTGTCTTCGTAAAAATGATAATTAGAACACTGCACCACATTCTTTTAATTTGTATTTCTCGTCTGTCCTTGTTTTTGTCTATTTGTATTTTATTATATTTTACTTTTTAAATTGATTTTATTTGTCTCTTTATTGTGTTTTAACTGTCACTCTGATGCAACAAATTCTTTATGAAATAAAGTGCTTTGTCTAAAACAAAGCTGAAGCTGTGGATTCACTATATTTTAACTTAAGATTTACAGTATATAAAGTGCATAAAAACATAGTGGACATTTAGGTTGGGTGAATGATGTATTGTGGCTCAGCACACTTGACATTGTCAAGTTACACACTGTTACAATGCTATGATTGAGCACATAAAACTTGTCATTTTGAAAATGAGAACTCATCACATAACTTCTATAATATAACATAATTTCTTAAACTGCTATTGTACCAGGCAATGTCCTGACTGACTTTGAAACATCCACCTCAGGGTTCAATTTACGCTCTGACAGAACACAAGAAAGATCATGAACATGAGGGACCTTATTAGAAAATGTAGGTGACATCCAGGTGACACCTTTCCTCGGCTCTGTCTGCAGGTGAATTGGCCAATCAGCCTTACAGAGAGCAGAGCACAGACAAAAAGCTTAGACACATTTATCCCACAAGATAGCTATGCCAGATTTAATCCTTGGTGTCAAAATTAAATTGTGCTTTTGCAGAAAGTGGCAATTAAATCATGAGAAGTGCTACACAGGAACGTAGCACTTAAGCAAATTGAATGAATGTTTCCCAGTCAGAATGGGCTCCCTGTGTGTGTTTCCATTTCTGTTTCCAGAAGCTCAGAATCAGAGTAATGATTAGAGTAAGCTAAAAGGCACTTTTTTCTTCCCTTTAGCATTAGAGAACATCCTGTGAAAGAATAACACTAAAAGCATCAGTGAATAATTATGGAGATTTTGGAACCAATCTGAAATAGGTTGCTAATACTTTTTCATGTGTCTGTTGTCCTAGAAATGGAGGTTGGACGCCCTGGTCGTCATGGGGACAGTGCAGCACAACCTGTGGTACGGGCTTCGAGCTTCGCCAGCGTTCTTGTAACAACCCCTCACCCAGACATGGTGGCCGTGTGTGTGTTGGGCCGAGCAGGGAAGAGAGGTGAGGATAAGTATTTCATAAAGTTACTTTCCAAACTTTGATTCTCTGAAGACTGCAATGATTCAAATGCATTTTTCCAGTCGAATAATGAGCTTGATAGAATCTTACAATAGAATCTCCCTCCTCATATTCAACCTATCATTGCTATGGTATAATGGTCAAATGCTTTAGCTTTAATATCTCTTTAGACAATCAAGTCCTGAGTAGGAAAGTTTAAGTCAAGTCTCAATTCATTATCTCTTTCACCTCCTCTCCCACCACTGCCATCTCCATAGGTTCTGCAATGAAGGGGTGTCCTGTCCTCAGCCCATTTTCTGGTCCCCGTGGGGCTCCTGGACCAAGTGCAACACGGAGTGCGGGGGAGGTGTTCACTCCAGGGTCCGCATCTGTGAGAATGGCAACAGCTGCCCAGGATGTGCATTGGTAGGAAACACACAAATACACACCCAGACAAACAAAGACAGAAGAACATCTGTTAAGCTCAGTAGAATCTGTCTCTTTGCCTCTGACAGAACTTGACAGGCTTGTAAGCCAACATTTGCCTTTGTAAGGAAATGTTTATCTATACAGTGTGTTGATCCTCTGTGTTGAAGGCTGAACTTAGGCAGCACTTTAATGAAGTGATGGTAAATCATTATAAAGGTGAGCTATAATGACAGCAGAGATAAATACAGACAGATTTCAGAGTTTCTCTCCTGACAGTGAATGACTCCGTTGGTGTCAGCACAGTGATAGCATGTCCACATTTAGCCTAGTTGTTTACAAAATAAAGGTCTTTTAAATGTCAATGAAGTCTGTGATGTGAAAAACAAAATGCCACTTTTCTTTTTTTTTTAAATACCAAATGTTTTTATCACTGTGTGATGATTGACAGTCTCTGGGGATCACCTGGACTTCAGTTTTCAACAGAAAAAGAAAAATGTCTGTTTCAGTATCTCCATACACATACAAACAGTTGTGCATTTTATATTAACAGAACAGGAAACACCATTGTTTTCCATCTTACCTAGAATCAGAGCTTGGTATAAAATGTATCTCATTTTAATCTCACTTTCTCAATCAACACCTTGAGACAAATATCTCTAAAACTAATGGGACAGTGTTCCTTCAAACTCCTCAATGATAGATTCTATTTATCCTAATACCCCTGGATCTCACCATCTACCACCACCATCAGTCCAAATGTCCATATGTACACAACAAATATAAATATCACAAAGACAAGTTGCCACCCCTAAAACAAACACTGCTGTAAGCAAAATAATCAGCACATTGTTCTTTAATCAAAGATGTGTAGAATCTTTGAGCAGGGCTTTACACATTTAGTCTTAGTTTAAAATGTTGAACTAGAAAATGCATTTCTTGCAGAAAATGCTTAAGAATGATAAAAACCTAAATTGCTACAGCTAAACTGGATTGCTCGCATATTGCCTAAGAAGAAGTTAAAGTAGTGAGAATACTTGGAAAAGTGTGAAGGGTTTTAATTAGTTTGAATGTATTGTGTATTCTATGTAATGTGTTAAACAAAAGTGGAATGTTGGACAGTTTTTTTGAAAACGTCATAGTATAGTTTATTGAAAAAAGGGATAAAAAAGTAATGTATGTCCAGAATTGTTGTAAAATAGTGTGTAAAGTTTAAACTAGTTGCTGGAGAAATGCCAGTTCACCTCCTGGGCACTGCCCCCAACCGCTCAGGGCATCTGTTCAGCAGTCGCAGCCCACTCACTCTGACATCCCTCCATTAGTGCATGTGTAGGACCTGAGCGTGTGTGTAACATAACAACAGAGTGTAAATAAAAATTTCCCCATTGGGGATTAATAATGAGTATAAATTAAAATTAAATTTAAAAATTAAAAAAATTGTTATTAATTCAATTAAATTATGTGGTTAAAAAATAATAGTATAGCATATTCAAAAACACCATTAAAAAGTAGTATGGTATGTTGAAATATGTCAAAGGATAGCATGATGAAAAAAGTCATAGTATGATGTAGATAAAGTCATAAAATAGTCATAGTATAGTATATTAAAAAAGTCCTAGTACAGTCAAAAAGCAATTAAAAGTAGCTCACCTGGTAGAATGTGCCCTCCATGTACAGAAACTCAGTCCTTGCTGTAGCGGCCGCCAGTCCAATTCCAACCTGAGCCCTTTTCCTCATGTCATTAACTCTCCCCTTTCATGTCTAAGCTGTCCTATCAAATAAAGGCCTAAAATGGCACAAACAGATTTAAAAATGTAGTATATTATATTGAAAAAGTGATAACAAAGTCATAGTATAGTATGTCAAAAAAAGTCATAAAAAAGTTATAGTATTGTGTGTCCAAAAAAACATCATGAAACCTGGGTCAGGGTCTGCAGTGACTAATTGCTGGTTTCCTGTCGGTTTTCCTGCTAACCACTAAGCCACCAAAGAATTTATGTTGAAAACAGTCAAAGCATAGAATTTCCTAAAAAGTCATAGTATGGTATGTCGTAAATCATAGCGTAGTCTGTTGATGTAGTAGTAATGCTGTTGAATCAACATTCACACAATAAAATGTACAGCACTGCACCCCTGACTTCTGCCACTTTCTCATTCAGGAGTACAAGGCCTGTAACCTGGAAGTGTGTCCAGAAGTAAAGAGGAACACACCTTGGACCCCCTGGCTGCCTGTCAATGTGACTCAGGGTGGAGCTCGTCAGGAGCAAAGGATGCGCTACATGTGCCGGGCCCACCTGTCTGATTCCCACAAGCTGCAGATTGGACGCAGGAAGGTGGAGACACGCTTCTGTCCCAACGATGGTACAGCACCCTGCGAGACAGATAGTAAGTTAACCAGCTTTTTTAGTGCATGTGTGGGAAAATGTCAATAGGATAATGTGCAATAACACCAAGCATCCACTTTCAGAGCAAAATAAATAAAGTATTTTATAGTATCAAATACACCATTTAAACAGGTAAATATCTGTCAAACATACTGTTTAGGTATATACTGAGTTATATATATATATATATATATATATATATATATATATATATATACTCATTGGATTGGATTGGATAATAATCAGTTATCTGTATATCTGGAGTCTGTGTTTTCTGCTTCTTACAGTGCAGACGCTTTGCTGCTTGCTCCTGCCTCTGCTTGCATATTTTTGCTGATAATCTTGCTTTTCCTCTGAGAGAAACTATGAGCAGCGGCTCTTGGATACCTATAAATCATTGGACTATACATTTTTTGTAGACATAGTAGGCTATTGCCATATTTTAACATTTTTCTGCCTGAGCGTGGCCTAACAATAGCTCAAGCCTGTCCTACAGTGACTGCAGCTAAAGCTAATTAGCAGCAAGATGCCTCCTTTTTCTGTGGATGACTACTACAAACTCCTTCAGAAGATTGCACTTCTGGAAACCAAGGTTCACCTATTAGAAGTGAACGTGGAAGTGAACAGATCTTGTGGAAATGACACCACTTTACCATGGACCCAAAACAATGGACAAAAGCATGCTAACACACGGCTAATTAGCACCAAGAAGACTACAAAGAAACAGGAGGGCTGTGGAACGGATAATAAATCAACAAGTGGTAGTCCTCCCTGGAACTCGGCTGGTGCGAAGCCTAAGAGTAAATCATTTTCCTGGGAAATGGGAGGACGACTAACGGGCAGGGCACAACGCCCTGAGATTTCTGATATGACCGGCTGGCCTGCATTATCATTCCAGCAGAGCGCCTCTTCAACCCCTGTACCTAGTCGGACACAGCCGTGGACAGCTGCAAAAGGGAAAATAAGCAACAAAATGCCTCCCCAACAACTTGGTGTACATCTTGATAACAAATTTGCTCCTCTGCTGCTGGACGCTGGACAGCCATCTGATGACCGGGATTGCGTCTCATCGCCACACAGCAGGGTAAGGACCAAGAGCAATTCAAAAAGTAAAAAGCTAACAACTGGGCCTCAGACCCTGATTCTGGGTGACTCTGCTGTAAAAGATTTAAAAAACAGTAAAAACATCCAAATACTCTGTTTTCCCAAAGACACGGTGTCTGACTTGACCCAAAGAATCCCAGATATCATGGCAGAACACCCAACTGTGAAGAACATTATTCTGCATATAGGGTCACATGATGTTGTAAAGCAACAGTCTGAATTGCAGAAACTGGACTTTATGGGACTGCTAAACCAAGTCAGCTCCTTAAACGCAGATGTGTTTATCAGTGGTCCTATACCGCCAGTGAGAAGAGGAGCTGAGAGATTCAGCCGACTGTTGGCACTAAACAAATGGCCTTCAACTGAATGTATCGTCCATTCTCTGCAGTTCATTGACAATTTTAACATTTTCTGGGAGCTCTTACATATTTTTAAAGCAGATGGACTTTTCCTAAACAAGCCAGGAGTAAAGCTGTTCACCTCTAACCTACTTTACTCTCTGCGCTACACATACCCCGTCAAGGACAAAAGACAAGACCAATCTAAACAAGAGGAAGACACAACAAAGCGTGAAAGTGATTCACCACAGCCCCCACCTGTGCACAGATTTGACCGTAGGAGACCACAGAGTAGAGAAACGGAACCTCAACTCCCCTTTTCACCCGTCCAGTACCCCTCAAACCCACCTACCAACCCCAAACCCTTTGAGGAGCCATTGCTGTCTCCACTCACCCTTTCCCCTCTTTCCCCTACTACCATGTTGGAGTTCACTGACCAGATGAAGCAGCTGGTAGATGTTGGAACCAAATTTACACCCCTTCCTTCCCCCATCACTCAAGCCTGGGCAAAAGTAAAACGCCAGGCACCTCTGCCCCAGAGTCATAAGAACACTTGTGTGCAAAATCCAGCAAGCAAAAACTGATATGTGCCGGGCCTAGGCTCCAGGACTAGTGACACTCATGACTTTTTCAAAGACAAGCCCGGGCCCTGTGTTTTCAATTCTTCCTCAATTTATGTTGTGATAGGCAATAGAAAAAGGATGGCGAATAAGCACTTAACTGCAAACTTAGCAAATTTAGCATCCATTCCTCGTCAGCCACAGCCTGTCCCAAAAACTGAGAACACACTAACACTAGCTTTACTAAACGTCAGGTCTTTGGCAGGAAAATCATTTTTAATCAATGATTTTATTATTAATCACAATCTAGATTTTATGTTTTTAACTGAGACCTGGTTAGACTATAATAACAGCGCTGCTGTTCTCATCGAGTCAGCTCCACTTAACTTCAGTTTTATGAGCGAGAATAGAGTGAATAAGAAAGGAGGTGGAGTCGCCATTTTGTTTAATGACTCGTTCCACTGTAAGCAAATATGTTATGGAAATTTTGCTTCTTTTGAATATATGGCTATTCAGTTAAGGTCGTCCCCTCAAGCGATATTTCTAAATATCTACAGGCCACCTAAATATTGTGCAACCTTTATTGATGACTTCACTGAACTGCTGTCTATAATCTGCATTAACTTTGATTGTGTAATCATTGTGGGTGATTTTAACATTCATGTTGACAACCCCAGGACAGGGGGACCAAAGAACTGTGTTGTGTTTTTGAGAACTATGGACTGACTCAGCATGTGACAGAGCCCACGCACAATAAGGGGCACACTCTGGACTTGATTGTCTCCAAGGGTCTGAACATTTCCAAGGTTGTGGTGACTGACGTTGCTCTGTCTGATCATTCCTGTGTTTTCTTTAACGGCTCTATCTCTGTGCCCAAAAGCGTCCAAACAAAGATAGTCAGAAAACGGTACATCACTGAAAACACCAGTGAAACATTTATTCAGCTTTTCTGCTCCACACCCGCTCTCTCAGGGCTCTCAGTCACTGAGCTTGTAGATAATTTCAACTGTAAAATTACAAATGTTATTGATGCCATTGCTCCCACTAAGGTCAGAGTTGTCTCTGGTAAGAAAAGGTCTCCATGGAGAAATGTTCCACTGGTGAGAACAGAAAAAAGAGAGTGTCGAAAAGCTGAACAAAGGTGGCGAAAAACAAATCTCCTGGACCATTATAACGCCTATAAAGAGAGACTTCGCATTTATAATTTGGAACTGAGGAATGCAAGGCGGTCCTTCTTCTCTGATATTATCTCTAGAAACAATAATAATTCACGTGCTTTGTTTGCTACTGTCGATAGGTTAACAAACCCTCCAGTACCAGTAGCATCTGAACTTTTATCTACCAAGGCCTGCAATGACTTTGCCTCCTTCTTCAAAGACAAAATTCAGAAGATTAGGCAAACAGTCAGTGCCTCCATATCAAGTACAGGATATGTGTTGTCACAGTGTTCAAGCAAAACTAGTTCCAATATGACAGAATTTCATGCGATCAACCATAAAAACCTGGAGGACATTATACAACATCTGAAAACCTCCTCCTGTTGCCTTGATATTCTACCAACGGGTGGTTTCAAAAATGTCTCAAATTGTTTAGCTTCTGATCTTCTACAGATTGTGAACATGTCTCTTCTTTCAGGAATCTTTCCACAGGCCCTAAAAACTGCAATAATCAAGCCACTATTAAAAAAGAACAATCTAGACACATTACTAATGAGCAACTATAGGCCAATATCAAACCTTCCGTTTTTAAGTAAAATCATTGAAAAAGCAGTTTTTCAACAACTCAACCATTTCTTGTCACCAAACAACAGTTTTGATACCTTTCAGTCGGGTTTCCGACCACACCACAGCACTGAGACGGCTCTCGGTCTTTAATGACATCCACCTTAACACAGATAATGGCAAAATTTGTCTTAGTATTACTTGATCTCAGTGCTGCATTTGACACGGTTGACCACGACATATTACTAGACCGATTGGAAAACTGGGTTGGCCTTTCTGGCTCAGTACTAAACTGGTTTGAATCCTACTTACAGAATAGAGATTACTTTGTGTGAATAGGTAATCATACATCTGAGCATAAACGTGCGGAGTTCACCAAGGCTCCATTCTGGGGCCTCTTCTGTTTAACATCTACATGCTTCCACTGGGTCAGATTATGGAAAACAACAAAATAAGTTACCATAGTTATGCGGACGACACACAAATTTACATAACCTTATATATGGACTATTGTCCAATACAAAAACTGACTAAGTGCATTGAACAAATTAACGGCTGGATGTGCCAGAACTTTCTGAAATTAAATGAGGGAAAAACTGAGGTGGTTGTTTTTGGAGCAAAAGAGGAACGATTAAAAGTCTGCGCTCTGCTTCAAACAACAATGTTAACAACAATGTTAAAAACAACAGAGAAAGCCAGAAATCTTGGTGTAGTCATGGACTCTGACCTGAATTTTAACAGCCACATTAAGACAATTACAAAGTCAGCCTATTATCACCTTAAGAATATATCAAGGGTTAAAGGACTTATGTGTCAACAGGATTTGGAAAAACTTGTCTATGCTTTCATCTTCAGTAGACTGGACTACTGTAACGGGGTCTTTACAGGTCTCACTAAAAAATCAGACAGCTGCAGCTGATTCAGAACGCTGCTGATTCAGAATCAGAATCACTCCAGTTCTGAAGTCCTTACACTGGCTTCCTGTGCCCCAAAGAATTGATTTCAAAGTTCTTTTGCTAGTTTATAAATCACTAAACGGTTTAGGCCCAAAATACATTTCTGATCTGCTAGTACACTATGACCCCCCCAGACCTCTAAGGTCATCTGGGACAGGTCTACTTTCTGTTCCTAGAGTCAGAACTAAACAGGGGGAAGCAGCTTTCAGTTTCTATGCTCCTCATATCTGGAATAAACTCCCAGAAACCTGCAGGTCTGCTGCTACACTCTTTTAAATCAATGCTGAAGACCTTTCTTTTTGATGTTGCCTTTCTTTAAATGATGTTCATTTCGTTTAATATCTTATACTGCACTGTAACTTTTATTCTTGTGTTTTATCTGTTTTTATTTTGAACTGTTTCTTCTGTGTTTTATCGGTTTTATTTTCTTTTAACTGTTTTTTTTAACTGATTTTGTGTAAAGCACTTTGAATTGCCCTGTTGCTGAAATGTGCAATACAAATAAAGCTGCCTTGCCTTGCCTTAACTTGCCTTGCCTTGCCTATATACAGAAACACATACAGTACTGAACAGTCACCAAACACAAAAATACTTGATCCTGTACAAACACCGTGAGAATGCAGCAGCGTGCTAAGATTTCTTCCAGTACTGGCATAACATGTTGAAAGGGCGCTCCCGTTAGACCTGTTAGCTTCCCCTCATGCTGTTAGTGACAGGGTCACAGTCCAGCACTTCCATATACACACAGACACCGAGCTACACAGTGTCACGGTCCACTGCTCTCTACCGGTGCCATTTTCATGCCCCCCTCTCCTGAATCGATTACTTGTCTCCCCCTGTCAGCCTCGTGGGGGGCCGCATTGACTCTGACAAAGTGATGAAACACCGACGGCAGGCAACTGTGGGATACGTGAGAGACACAGATAGAGTTTGAGACAGACAAAGAAATATGACTGCTGGCAAAGTCACACTGTTTGACTTACACTCAAAGAATCTCCATGCTTCACATCTCTCTTTAAATTCTCTTTATCTGACAGCACTGCATATATTTCTTTCTGTGGCTTTAATATAACCTGGAACTGTTTTCTTTTTTACTCGCTCTTTCTTCTCTCCGTAGCCCTTGTCGAGGAGCTCCTGAAGACACCACTGGTGAGAGTGGCGGGTGCTGGCTGGTCATCATGGGAAACCTGGTCCAGCTGCTCACAGAGCTGTGCCAAAGGCTATCGTACCCGACGACGAAGCTGCAGCGGACCAGAGGGGAAGAGCGCCCCTGTTGCATGCCATGGGTCACCTGTGGAGTACCAGGACTGCAACGTCCAGGCATGTCCTGGTGAGTACAGACACACCAAAAACATGATCTTCATGCTTTTTTAGGCCTAATTATTTTAAAAACAACACTCCAAAAATGATTGGTGTTTATTTAGATTTTTCTTTCAAAAACTTTTTTTTACTTCTTTAATTGCATATTTGGCACTGTTGGATTTAAGGGACATACTGATCCATCAAAGTCTTTAGAGAACTTCATGAGAGTTGGCAGCCAACTTGAAGAAATGAGTTTGAAGATATTAAAAATTAATGTGCTGGTTTTTTAGATTCATGTGGTTCCAAAAGTACAGATAAAGTCAGTTATTGTTTTTTTCTAACTTCTTCAGTATATTATGGGTTCATAAAGTAAATACATGCACACTGAGAGACGGATATAGAGACAGAGATGGAGGAAGGTCAATGGTTGTAGTAAAATACTGCTAAGTGGATCATTAGCTTCATTAGCTAATGGCTACCAGCAATTGCATGTGTGCAGGGACAAATTAAGTTATCTATTTCAAACTACTCATCAAACCATAATCAGCTGACCTAGGACTCTGCTGACCACAGACTGCTGCAATGACAGGCACGCACGCACAAACACTTATGCACGCACGCACACACACAGACATAATCGCTGGCATTATAAAAAGGTCTTTTTCTCAAGCGCTTGGCTGAAATATTCATGAATGGTAACTTATGAATTAAGGATTTATGATTGTTTGGTGCAAAGCTGATCAAATCCTGTGGTGTATTTAGAGACATTTATTGAATAGATGTAAATGTCAGTTATTATCCATGTGACATCCAAAGCCATTAGCTTAGCAACTGACACATGCAACCATAGCCCAGGCAAGGCAGCCTTGGCCAATCAGGAAGTATTTAGGCATGAGTGTCACGTGTACAGTTTCACTGTGCCTGACCTAGGTAAAAAAAAAAAAAGAAAATGCAGGTGAGAAGGACAAGTGATGATGAGTGGTTGTGTATATTTACTCAGTTTACTGTTTCATGTTGTTGTCCGTGTTTTTTTTCATGTCATGGTCTGTGTTTACTCCCATGTCTCGTCTATTTGTAGTTCCTGTCTTGTGTCCAGTGAGTGTCTGTTCTGTTTCCTGTTTTATTTTGACAGTCTAGGTTTTCTGCTTTGTTGTGTCTTGCTTTACTTACTGTGTTTTCCCGCCCTTGTGATTGCCTAATGTTTCTCACCTGTTTCCCAGTCCTTGTGTCACCTGCGTCTTGTTTCCTCGTCACCCAGTGTATTAAGTGTTGGATATTGGAATTTGTTTTTTGCCTGCCTCTGTTTTTTTATTAATAAACTCTCTCCTGCCGGCCTAATCTCTACGTTCCCTGCACTGTGACAACAAGGCCAGTGACCACAGAGAGAATGAGTGCAAAATAGTAATTGATGGTGAGATTAAAGTGGTGTGTGTGTGTGTGTGTGTGTGTGTGTGTGTGTGTGTGTGTGTGTGTGTGTGTGTGTGTGTGTGTGTGTCAAATTTCTCAACATAAATCAGCCACACAGGACAACAGGCATAAAAACAGTGTTAGTCAGTAAGTTAGACCATGAGTTAGAGCGGTGGCTGGCTATGAGAGCTAGTCAGAGTTAATTGGTCACAGCATGCCTCACTCTCTATCGCACTAATCTGCTGAGCTAGAGAATTCTACAGCACTGTGACGTTACCTGGCAACGCCACCTCTCTCCGCCATCTACCAGTCAACCACCCAGTCAATAAATCAGTCACGCTCTTCTGGTTTGATCAGATTAAACATTAACGGTCCTTATGGGAAGACTAAATCAATGCAACAGTAAGCTAGGACAAAGCAAAGACAAAGTAGGATATGATCAGAACAAGAGTAAATCCCCAAATAGACATTTATTAAAACAATATAACATAGATAGTGGGAAAATGTCTTTAAAAAGCATGTGTGTGCAACAGTAGGGCCCAGTAAGACCACAAAATGATTGGAAAATGTTTATAATTCTTCACATGAAGACAAAGTAAAATCTGTGAACGATCAGACAGAATGTATTTATTGTTTGTAGGACTTCCATTATTTTTGCACTTATGGGTTGTTAGTAAGTCTCCTTTACCAGCTTCACCAGGTGGGCTCCCACACGTTGGTTATGGATACATCCAGCCTTGTGATAAAGGTCTACACAAATGTCTAATTATTTAAAAGTAAATAATAGAGATCAATAAAACTGTTCATCTTGTCTATGAATATTCCACTTGACCCTGAGATGATTTTGCTGCACCAAATCTGAATCTGAAACCCCAAGAATATAAATATATTGATTTGACAGGCACATTATAGCTCTCATCTGGAAGAACATGGAGACTTACATGGATATCTACAATTGGTGCTTGGATCAAGAAAATGGTGCAAGAAATAGTAAAAATAATTATTAAAAAAAGAATATGGTGCAATGTGTGTCCATGGAGAGACTGACATATTGAGAGGCAAACCAGGGGTGTATGAGAAAATCTTGAGGTTGTTTGACAAGTTGAAGTTGTGATGCAAGTCTCTAAAGACTAACAATTAAAATGGCCATTGTTTGTGTATGTATTACAGTAAAAGGTGCATGGTCCTGCTGGTCGTCTTGGTCTCAGTGCTCAGTTGGTTGTGGCGGCGGCCACTATCAACGCACACGCTCTTGTAACAGCCCTGCACCCACTAATGGAGGGGACATCTGCATCGGACTACACACTGAAGAGGCCCTGTGTAACACACACACCTGCGATGGTAAGGTCACACATAAATTCAAAATCTAACTTTGTCATGCCAACATTTCTTGGGGTCCTTTCATCACACCTCTAGGCAGGCAATCATCTCTCACACCGTGTAATTTCTGTGCCGTACCATTTGCCAAATTGCTTCTTTCATCTTTTTTAAACTGACTCATGCTGAGAAAACAACCCATTCTCCCACCTTGTCGTTTCCTGCCGTGCTACTGGAGCTTCATGGCAACCTTTCTGGAAAGGTTAAAATGAGATCTAGTGTACTTGTGTTGTTGAACTAAACATATGGAAGTCTTACTTAATGAGTCTGAAAATTTGAATATTTGTGTGAATGAGAGTGCATGTTTGAAATTGGTACTAAAAAACAAACAGGACATTTTCAATTTGTACGTCTAACTGCCAAGTTTTTTGGAGAAAAGTTAAAACAGATCAATTACAAAAGTTTAGTCTATTAGTGCAAAACAGGACCAGTTAACCCAAATTACAAACAAAGCTCCAGTCTTTTCTCACCCTCCTCTAATGGCTTGCTGTTTAATTTGCCCAGGTTTCAGTGTATTCATTTCTGATATTTCTACTTTCATCAATCTCGTTTTAATTATGGGACTTTGTCAATAATGCCAGACAAATGTCAAACCTCCACTGCTTTTTCTTTGACATGATTTTCGTACATCTACAAGGTGTGCATTGGATAACAACAACTTTTACTTACTAGGGAGGTGAATTGGATTGAATGCTCCAGGCATGAAACCTGTTCCATGAAACATTCCAGAATTAGTGTTAGATCGACCTTCAAATCAATTATCAATCAGCTTTTATTAACTTTAATATGTCAGTACATTTTGATTGGCATTGTTCCAAATCCATATTTGGACCTTTTAATAACTGTAAATAAGTTTGAGTCCTGTAGAATACAGTCAGCTGTTTTCTTCTGGACTGTTAAAAATGGTTGACTGCTAAGTAATGTTTCTTTCAATACCTGGAAAGAAACATTGATTTTAGAGGTAGATATCTCAAAACCTGGATAAATATAAACAAAACTGTCAAGATACCACTAGAAGTAAGTGAGAAAACATTTAAGTCATTTGCATACACTGATCATTAATAACATAACTAATATAACATAAACTATATGATAAATTTTACAAAGTGAAATAACAGACAATAAGACACAAAAAAGTAAATTACAAACACAAGTTGCTTATGCCAAAGTTGGTTTGAAATTAAATTAGTTGTTCAATTTTTTTTTTCTTGATTTGGAGGTTAGCCATGCTTTCCCAAAATACTCTTACCACATGAGATGTGATGAGATGTGAGATGTATAACACTGCCCTCTGTGTTCCCCTCTCTATTCCCATTCTGCTCCCACAAGGACACTGAAATATTCATGAGATCTACCTGCTAATCCAGGAGGATAAAAAAGTCCAACATCAGAACTCATAAGGGATTCGGCCTGACTCTAGATAATATAAAACAGCCTTCAACGTTTTGTCGCCACAATTGCCTGGACAAATATTCATTGTCTGGGAGGTGTATGTGTTTCAAACAATGTGTCTGCATGTAAGTCTGTATAGTGATGTTTTGTAGTGCAGATGCTTTCTGTTCAAATTAAATAGTTGTTTCCTCTAAACTGTCCGTTTGCTCAGATGCTTTTCATTTTGAATCAGCAAAGCTGTCAATCACACGGAAAGATATGGTAATTACAAAGAAAGGAAAATGTCTTTTTTTTCTAATGCTAATCAGCCTCCTTTTATCAGGTTAATGTTTTCCTGTTTGACGTGGACCAAAAATGTTCCGTCTACTAACAATCTCTCCAGGCCCCTATTCATCTCTTCGTCCGTTCCTTTATTGACAGGCACGATATCAGTCATCTATCGGGGTCCTCCTGGTGCCTCTCTGCATGCGTAATTAGAGCCAAGCTGGCTGTCAGTCACAGGAATATTTGATGCCTCTGTCGCAGGTCATTTGATTAAAGTTTCCACCAGTAATGGAGGACAGCAGGAAGGGACTGTAGGGACAGAATACTAACGAGGAGCCTCAGGCCTGATGGCATTCCTTCTGACTCAAATGAATGATCACGCAGGTCATACGGGTGACAAAAATAAATGGAAATAAATTAAGCAATTAAAGTAGGCTGTAGTGGTGCACAGTCATTAAACACATTTTAGGTGGTTGGTGTGTTATGTGTGTCTAGATGGTTGTGCGGCAAGAAGGGAGCAGATGGTGGAGACTGAGCAGCCTGTCAGTGAGCACCAGAGTGATAGCAAAGGTAAAAGAGGCCTGTCCTCTGTCTCTACTCGGGCACTATTTGCCAAAACTGCACACTCGAGAGCACCCTGAATAATTAACCAGCTTTTTCATCAGCTTTTCATTGCAGTGGCCTGTGCTCCCTTTATTTCGGGTGCTTTTAAATACATTGTGAAAGAGTGCAGAAAGTGCTTGGTTCAAAGGGAGAAGCTGAGAGTTGGGAATTTTCTTTTTCCTCTTTGGTATGAGCCTTTGTTTACCGGTTGGCTACTGCGGGGAAACGGCATTAAAGCTTGGCTCGGCAGACAAACATCTTCGCTATGCACTAAACAAACTCTTCATGGGGTTACTCTTCCAATCCTGTTTACATCACAAACACTTTTTGGTGCGTTTGGTTTGTTTGGCTGGCCAAGAAGGTTAGTGGCCACGGATGGTGACAGCTTGGGTGGGCGCGTTGGTTTCCAGGACGTCTGGCTTTGTGTTTGTCTGGCTTTGTATTGATTGTTCTTTTGTCTGTGTTTAGGTGGCTGGATGGCCTGGTCGCTGTGGTCAGCCTGCGATGATTCAGGCTCGCAGATGAGGAGTCGGGTGTGTGGTGCTCAGGCCAACACCCCCTGTGTCGGAAACAGCACTCAGCACAGAGACTGCAATGAAATACCTGGTGAGTCTGTCAGCTCTCAGATACACACTGTACCTGTGCAGCCTCCTTCCAAGTCGTCGTAACAGATTGAGGTTGGCAGTTAAAAGGATCCTCGATTGCAACATCCTTTTGCCAGAATTTTGAGGGGACAACCTGTTTCCTTTGCAGCCCTGAATATGCCGAAATATGCTGCATGCTTTCCATTTGCTTTATCATGTTTTTGGGTTGCCATAGTCAAGACAAATTGTATGATGCCTTGAAATAGAAACATGCAAGTTCATATCTTTTCACGTGGAAAGCAAAGTACATGTGCTTGCCTTTTTGGTAGTTTAGCCTTGAGCACTTTTCAAAAATGCTTACAGACACTGGTAAATACAATTTCAAGTTTCAAATTCTTGTTTTGAAAAGTTGCTTGTTTTGTCTGACAAAAAATATGCACTTTACACTAATAAAATGCAACATGTATGCCGATGTGACCAAGCCATTCAGTCAAACAAAAACTACAACCTTTTTTAATTTGAGCTTGCCCAAAATCACAGAATTTGACAGCATAAATGTTTAGATCTGACAAGATCATATCATCATTAATACAATTCCACTGAAAATTAGGAACGTTGATTTATTACCTAATGCTACAATCACCTAATACATTTATTAAATGATTATAATAACTGTGCAGTTAAAAAACTAACTACATGTGATTATCATTAAATGTTTTTACTGCTTTGTTATCCATTTGAGGGTTTACAAGCTTAACCAAACCCACTGTTGGCTTCCGTCTCTGTGAGGACAGCCCATGTAATTTTGTGGGCAGCTTCAGGTTCAGCCCACAATTCTTTAGTCCTCCTTTAGGCCAAATCGTTGTTGCAGCATCATGCGAAAGCAGCAGCTTGTGCTTTTAGGAAACTATTTGTTTGTCATTGTCAAATATGTATACAACATTATAGTTCATCATCCTCACCATCCTCATTCAGAAACGTGTCTATGCATATGTATAGCCCACATCCTCTATGTACACTGTAGTAATCTGCTGCTGTTAATTAACCATAATTAAGTCCATGTGAATTCAACCAGTAAGCGGTTGACCTTGTTGGCCCCAGCGCACCTTGTTATGCTGATGACTCTCAGAAAGTTTCTCCTGAAATGATCTTTCACGGCCTGCCAGCAGAGGCCTCTCCACGCTCAGAATCCCTAATGAGTCCAGACGAAAGCGATTAATATTAATGGTTTGTCACAACACCAAATCACATTAAATTTTATTGCAGATTTCAATGAGGCGATGGATGGATTTGTTAAGGTCACTTGCAGAGGGGGAGGCAGCTGTGAGGAAGCTGAAAAATTAGGCAAAAAAAATGAATCAGGAGCTGTGGCATTGCAACTGCTCACACACAAATCAACCCTCCCTGCTCCCTTCTTTGCTTCTGGGATTTGTGGGACAGGACGCATGGCTGTAAAACATTGTATTGTAGATGTTAGTTACGTGTCTCTTGCAGCAACTAGAGAAGTTGATTCTGTTTTTTTACTCTGAGTTAACTGGTGCAAAAAACTCTCCACGGACTGTTTGCTCAACCATTAAAACATTTCAATTTTTCATTCACTGTTTTTTTTTCTGCATGTGTCAACTCCCCTGATGTTAGTCGATGGTTGTGTTCTGAAAGCTGTCTCCAAGTGTGTGTGTGTGTGTGTGTGTGTGTGTGTGTGTGTCTGACCATGTGTTCCTCTCCTCTCTGCAGTCATTCTCCCTGCATCTGGTTTTGATAAGGATCAACACTGTGGAGGTAAGTGGATTAACAGCTGCCTTCACTTTGTTCCTGTGTGCATGTTAATGTTTGCCCCTGTATGTTTCCACAGATGCCTGTGCATGTTTTCATGCATTATGTGTGCATTTTCACATACGTGTTTATTTGTGTCTGTCAAGAGGAGGAAGAAACATCATGTACACTGTGATGTACCTGGAACGGGCCACAACACAAGGCCGCAATTTCGCTTCATGTGCCAAAGAAAACTGTCTAACTCCCTGAAGTTATTTTTCATAACCTTTTATTTTTTTTCAAAATTACTTACAGGAAGTCCAAAACCCAAAATACAAACCCAAGTGTATATTCCTATCCTGAAAAGATAGAGATCAACACTAAAGAGACCAAAATTGCTTAAAAAATGGTAGACAAAAAGCAACGCAAGACATGAAAGTTTAGGAGTCTTCACTTTCTGTCAAAGCCTCTGTAAATTAGTGTCCTATTAAATTATAAGAATAAACATAAATTATAATGTAACAGGTCTCTCATAGCATTCTCACCAGACAACATTTAATGAGCGCTGGGTAGTTAGAAACATTTACGTCAAAGAATTGACTATTTAGTGCAAAGTTTTACACAGTTAGATTTAGCATAAACGGCTCTTCAAAGGAGCTCTCAAAGAATCCAAGAAACAATGAGGATCCTGCTGGGAGAACTAATCCCCCTTTAACACATACATGGACGTTGCATTTAAGGTAAATTAACCAAACTAAAATCGCAGCTGAAGATGAGGTTTTGGTGGCAGAGAGAGTTAGGACAGCAAACCGCATCGGCATTAGCATTTCAACGGAGAAATGCCAGGTGATATTGGCTTAGCTGTACACCTGTATGAATAATCTTATAGGCATGGTTCTTTTATCTAAATGTATTCAGAGACTGATTTTGGAGAACATTTGAGTGACATTTAACAATGTTTTCAGGAAAACATTGAAAATTGAATGCAAAACCAGTGTAGATATAGCCAGAAAATATGGCGGGAGAGATGAGCATGACATGCAACAAAGGCTGGAATTGAATTGGGGATGTTGCCGTTATATGGTGTGTGCCATACTGCCTATTTGAAATCTGTCTTGATCTAATTTAAAATGATAATTGTGGTACATTTGCGATGTAAATAAAGTCAGAAGTGTAGAAAGAAAGTTTAAATAAAATAGGATGAGATCATGTATGTTAACACGCCAAATATTTTCTTCCTTTCCCAGCATTCACCTCCATCCACCTAATCGCCACCGGTGTTTCCTGTTTCCTGGGGGCGGGGCTGCTGTCCTTCCTGATCTATGTCTACTGTCAACGTTTCCATAAGCCTTCGCAGGAATCTGCTGTCATTCACCCCACCACCCCAAACCACCTCAACTACAAGGGCAACACCACGCCAAAGAATGAGAAGTACACACCCATGGAGTTCAAGGTAGGCGATTATTGAAAAGAGCTGCATTTTAAAATATTATGTAGATAGAAGTAATGCAAATGGAAATAGAAGGATTGTTTACTTGGTGTTACTCACATGCGCAAACACACAATGCAAATGTTGGCGATTCAAGGGCAATGTGATTCATGTTTTATTTAGAGCCTTTATTCATGCATTTATCTCAATAGAGCGCTAACCACAGAAGATGAATTACTGTTCATTTTTATTCCTCCTTGCTCTCACACAGAACCTATAGACTTTAAAGCTTCTAACTGCCCACAAACCAAGTCCTTATTAATGGGCCCCATTAGCTTTCTAACGCATTAGTCAGCCCTCGACCTCCCATTGCTATCGGTCTACTGTGCATTCACATTTACAGAAAGTCAAGAAACTATTTCCACCAGAGGCTCATAGACTTTTAGTGCAAACTTCTATTGTTTTGCTCTCTAACTGAATAATTTAAAACTCTTGAAGATGATTTTTGACTTTTCTGTCTCTGTAAAGTGTGCATGTGTATATACATTAACTTCAAACATGTTGTGACCTGAACCAAAGGGAGTTTGTTCTTTGTCACCACCATCTCATTTTATGCGAGCATGAAAGCTACAACCATTATTGTTAGGGCGCATACCAATCACGGATTAAAGTAAATTAGAATTGGCTGAATTGACACCAGCCACTACCTCATGACTGTTGCCCAAGTCTTTTTCCAAAATTGAACTTAATACTCCAGAATTGAATGTTATGCGTCTCAGAAGCAGCACAGTGACTCATCCTGTTACATTCAGTTACATCCTCCAAAAATCAGAAACTGCATCTATCCTACCTTAAATAATCTGGACAGGTCTGTGCCTATCTGAATGACCACAGAGCAGCTCAGATTACTTAATAACATGTATAATGATAAGTGATGTTTTCACATTTCTATCAGACACATGCTAAATTTGCCAATCCAGAGAGATTACAATTCTTGTTGACACTAATCCCTCAAGCCTAACAGTTGTTCCATCTCAAACTCCATTGTCTTTTTTTTGCGGTAGCAAAACTGGATGATACATCACAGAAGTAAGCCACTGCTTAAACTCTCATTCCAACACATTATCGTAACCTTAGAAAGTTGTAATACATTAAAAAAAAAAAACATCTTACCCAAAAAGCAGTTTTTGTATCTCACTGGTACAGACCCCCAAAAGCTCCTATTGTCCATCTTCTGGAGTTGAAAGCACCATTTGGTGTCTGGGGTACACATTATGTTTAACTCAAACTACATGTGATAAATATTAAGCAGAGCTAATGCCTTGGGAAGTCACAACCATGTTTGAGTGACCTATTATCTTAACCTTACATGTAAAAACTTAGATAGAAGGTATTTAATACAAGAAGGGTCTAATGAAAGATCTTCTTACATTATGGGAATTGTAGAATCCAGCATTTAAGTTCAACTCATTCTAGGGACTAAAAGAAAGTCCAAGCCTCTGATGCTTGGATATTGACCATTTAAATAAAATGAAATTTAAATTAATTCCCAAACTATGGGGGCCTAGATAGCTCAGTTGGTAGAGCGGACGCCCATATATAGAGGCTCACTCCTCAATGCACCCCCTCCCCTCCCCCTTTTAACCGTTCCAGTCAACTTGACAGTATTTAAAGTCCTACCAAAGCATGGCAGGAACATGTAACCACAATGACACATCCCTGTGTTTTTGACCGTGTCAGCCTCTTGACGCTTGTTGTCCTTGCAGTTATTGTTGTTGCTGTGTGGACACGGTGCTGACAGCCTTTTTGGTGCTGAGAGCCTGAACTCATTAGCTTTAATGACCAGGGGGGGCAGCCAGACTCTGCTGGATGTGCAGCCGAATGTCACTCTGTATCACTACAGCAGTGTTTATCCAGCAGGTTCCCTCTCCTCCAGGCCAATTTATGATGCCCAGCGTTGTGTATTTCACCAACTCTAACCTGATTATCTTCCTTCCCCAGCGCTGTGCAGATGGATTACATTAGTCTAATGCTTCCCCTGGAAAGTGTTTCACCTTATGTTTGGCTTTTACCAGAGACTCAGCAAATGCATTAGAATAAAATGTGGGTTTTTGTTTTTATTTAAGAGAGCCGCAGTGAATTCCAGCCATCTCATAATTTATATTAGTGTATGGAGTATGCTTGACATGAACTAAATTAAATTTGTTAAATTGGTTAGCTTTGGTTATGAATACACTTACAGTGTATAAGCAATAACCTTGAGGCTAGTGGAGGTATTTTATTCACGGGGAAAAATTACTCATATTTTTTGCATAACACACAGAACAGGGTGTCCACACTGCAAAGTCCATTCTGTCTATAATTGAGTCCTCAAAACTATTTCCTGAAAATAAAACATCTTCCAGCATTTTTCCCAAAATGATGAACTGTTGCTTGAATAAAAACTTAAACTCAGTAACCACAACATATTTACTTGCAGTAAAGATGTGCTCCTTGTCAGTAATGTTTTAAAAGTATTTAGTCATACGGTATAACATGTCAAACATATTATTCTATAAGCTATGAAATGTTGAAATGTTTAATGCTTCTTTTTTTTCAACTGTGTCATTCCAGACGCTTAACAAAAACAACCTTCTGCCAGATGAAAGGTCCAACTTCTACCCAACACCGCTCCAACAAACAAACGTCTACACTACCACCTACTATCCCACAGCGCTCGGCAAATATGACTACCAGCCCAACTCATCCCCTTCGCCATGTAGGACCTACAACCAAAACAACAACAGCTGAGAAAAGCTCTGCAACTGGCTCTCCGAACCCCCTGCCAACAGACACCACCCCAATGCCATGGTGACATAACTGAACCGACATGAACTGAAACGTTTCTCAGAGTTTGGCCAGGTTCTTCTGTTTCATTGCCCCTCTCCTCGCTCCGGTAGTCTCTTCCGCATGGTAGGGTTTGTGTCTTCAAGGGCATTTCTGTAATTTTCCATCAGGAGATGTGTGTTTGGACAACAATGGCTGTGTCCTGATGCAGTCAGGGGTGTGCTGGGGGTGTGTTATTTTAAGGGCCTGACTGGATATAGCAGTGTCAACTCAGAGGCTTCATGTGGGGATCTGGTGGAAAGTTCTGGCAGGACGACTCATGGCTTTAGACATATTGTTATGACCAGAACACCTCAGCACAGGTGTTAATAGTAATAATAATCCACAGTTCTGGAGACGAACATTACCAGAACATTTAAAAACATTACATTTCTTTGGATCTGGGTCACAGTTTTACGCCTCTCCAATACTAACCACATTCTCAGCCTGTAATGAACTTTGGCTCCCTCGACAACTAAAGCAGTTACTGAGACAAACTACGCATATCGTTATGTCCTTGCCACATGGTGCAGAAGAACAACAAAAGAGAAAACTCAATGAAGTCAATGATTAAATAAATTAGAGATCAATATCAGCTTGGTTGAGGGACGGATGCACGCCCTCCATTGTTGGTATTTCACATGACAGAAAAAGATTTGAACTTCAGAGTCAAATACGTTTTTGGATGGCTGTTTGTAAGAGTCACAACACTAAATATTAGCCTGAGTTAGCCGGAGCTGCACGCCTTTTGTGGAAAAGGACATTCAAAAAATTCAAAAGCAAGGGGGATTGTGGGAAGCGGTCTGAACTGTACATAAAGCTTTGGGAATGCCTTGGGTGCCTGTATGCAATGGAAGGCAGGGGCGAGGTTTGTTTTCTATTTCTTCTGTTTTCGTTTTTTTCCAAGAACAATAAACACTATTGAAAGGGAATTGATTGATTCTCCAATTGATTCTCCAATGGATGCATCAATTCTGCTGAGTGCTAAATAGCTCGGTGGTCATATCAAATATGGCCAGTGTGCTGAACAACTGGATTGGGTTTTCTATGATGGTAGAATAAGCTAGTAGATTGGCACTTCTTTTTTAATGTTTGTTTTTGTAATGTTTTGTTTTACATATATTTGTTTTATTCTCAAACGAGCTGTAGCATAGGAGGAAATATTTTGTTAAATAAAATATAGCTTATTAATTCTTGTTTCTCTAATTTCACTTCACTGAATGAACACATTATTTTGTTTTCTAAAGTTTGGTAACCAGTGCATCTTCAATACGTGAAATGTTAACACAAAATAAATTATTGATATGGTTTTTACAAAGAATGACTAACAAAACATCAATTTGGCATTCCCTGGAAAAGAAAAAACTAAATTATGCTTGCTTAGAAGTTTGGTGTGTGTGTGTGTGTGTGTGTGTGTGTGTGTGTGTGTGTGTGTGTGTGTGTGTGTGTGTGTGTGTGTGTGTGTGTGTGTGTGTGTGTGTGTGTGTGTGTGTGTACATGCAAACATGTACTCTCTGCGTGTCTGGATGCCTAAATAAGCAAAGGGGAGTTGCTGTATTTTGTACAATAAATGCTTTCATACATATGACTATATATGAGGATGTCTGTAAAAATGTTTTTTTATGCATTTTTTCCCACATTTTGTTGCTGACACGCCATGCTACTGTTCTTTTTCTATATTTCATGTATGAGATGTTAATCATTATAAGTTAAAGCATTGCGCCTCTGGTTCCTGCAGAGGTGGAACTGACACTATTTATAGTCAAAGCTTGGTTTATAAAAGGGCATTTTCACAGCTATATTTTAATATTATTGCCTGATTGATGAATGCTAACCCAGCAATGCTTTTCAGTTCAGCTACTGTACATGCACGAGATGAGAGCTCTATCTGTATATAGGAGCAACAGCCTTCTGCAGCCCATTTAATGACCCTGCAGAGGATCGTGTAAATGTATCTGTATATTGTATAGCTAACACTGTTTGTTTAAAAAAAAGCCTTATAGTTGTTTAAAAAAAAAGTGCAGCAGCTAAGTACACACCAACCATGAGGTTTGTTTGGGGACAGCGCTCCACAATGTGACCGACCGCCTGTGGATTATGACCTTTCCCAGCTGCTCAAACATCAAATTTCCAGAGAAACATGAATCCAGACCGGAAATAGACTGAAAACCAAATAATGATGAGACATTATTAAAAACTATATACTGCAAACAGTCACATATAATGGGTAAATTCAATTCAGAAGTTGTTTTGAACTAACTAAGCCACTATTGGCCCTGTTGGTAATCTGATTGGTCCATTTTTCAGCTCTGTCCCCTGCGGTGTTAGGCTCTGTGCCCTTCTATGCAACTTACCAGGTGTACTGTTAGACATGTCATGTAGACTGTAATCACTGCCTTTTAGACACTGTGAATTTTTTGGTACCCTATATTTTTGTATATTGTACATTATAAAGGATAATAAACCTTGATGCCAACACAACAGTCAGTGAACTCTGTCAGAGTTAGTTTTAGGGAGGATTTGAGATTTGTTTTTAAGGCTGAGCTTAATGAGATTTTTAAATTGGAAGGGCCAACAGAGTCTGACCTGTCTCCACATTTCTACCACTTATTTTCAAAGAGAGACATGTTCATTAATAGATTCTTGGGGGAATGAACAATGTTTTTCTTTGAACAACAGATTTGCTGGATGAAAATGCACTCTTCACTCCAGAAAATGCTTATGTGAATAATTTCTAGGAACTTGGTGTTTGTTGAGACAACTTTAAGAGGGATTTTTCCTCCAGTCTGCTGGTTCTTGAAATTCAAAAAAATCGTACAAAAAAAAATTAGTAAGTCGTAAACTCCCCAATCTTACAAACACTGGAGCCAATCACCTGTTTGTGTGCTTGGTTCTCATCCAGCCCAATTCTCACACTTTGGAAAACCGAAGTCACAATAGGGACTACATTGTGGAAAGTGTCTCAAGTAATGACTGACAGGTTATCAACACTCAGCCTGAAGAGATCAAGAACAACTATTCATATATGTTGCAAAAAAGTGAAGTCCGTGTCGTGATGGAGTGTTATAGCTTATGCCTTTGTGCCACAGAAATCCAGTTTCTGACAGTACTCTGCCCCAACACTATGATACTCTCCACATATTAAAAAAAATGCTGATCCAGAGTTTTTTTATGTTCAATGATTCATTGCTAGTTTAATGAACTAAGAAGAATAAAACTACTCTGGCCATGATCAGCACAACAAAGCAATATGTGACAACTGGATGGCTCCATGTGTTTTTACGATTTGTTGATAACAAAAAAGCTTGGGTGCATGGGGGTAAAGCTCTGTCCCTCCACCATGTAGAATCTGGGATTGGTTCTCAGTACCTTCGGCTTGGTTGTGTGTTCCAACAAACAAAGTTGGCCATGTTTGCAGGTAGGACGCCAGTATGGGACTTTGTCTGTGTTCCTACACATACTGGTTGGTATGAAATAGGTGGTATAGTGTGACTCACATGTTAGACTCTCCAAACTCATCAGTGGCAGGTGAAATGGAGCAACTGGCGGTATATGTCTGCAGCCTGCCCTGGACAACAGTGGAGTGACATGGACTGCGGTGAAGAGGGAACTGGATAATTCAACAGGAAAATCTGCAAAAGGTAAATATAGTAGGACAACATTAACACCAGTCTTATCATTTAGTCACCCTGCCCTATGACTGTGTATCCTATACTACAAAACGGTTCAGTAAAGCCGCACTTTGATTAGGAGATGCATCACAGAAGTGCATCCGCTCCTTTCATCCTCTAAACAAATGATTGCAGCGCTGGAATACTTCGTTGTATGAGAAGAGGGGAGATGGATGTGACAATTGAGCCAAGTAGTCAGGGTGTGTCCAGCACACTGCCCGTGGATCACTGCTGGTGCCAGTGGCCAAGACATCAGTGCTTTATCATCACACCAAAATGATTCTGCTGCTGTGCAGAAAATCAAGATCAACAGCTACTGTCTCAAAGGACAGGAAAAGACACTAAATAAAATCTGATAAAGCATTGTGTGTACATGTAACTGTGTGTAATAAACAACTGAGTTAGTATTTTTGCACTGGAGCAACTAAATAATTTGACATCAGAAGGGACAGCAGCCCACTCTTCATCCCCTAAAATACATAAATACAAAATACCTGCCCATGATTTTACATGTCTCTGTTGTATATGTCCTTCTCATTTAGTTCAATGCAGCCCTAGCTGTACTTCTCAATTAAAGAGAGCAGCCTCTCTGCGGTTTTATTAAGGGTCGCAGTGAAAGCATTAATCAGTTGGTATTCTGCTGACAGACAGATGCAGTGATCGGCACTCTGGCAGGCAGCCAAGAGGAAGTCGCCAGGAGGAAGCTGTAAGCTGAAGGAGGCCACTCAGATAGGATGGTGAAGAGTCAGGGAGGAGACGGCAAAAAAGTGGGAAGGATGCATGCTCTGCTTCATAATTCTGCCTCTTTTTGCCAGTGAGGAATGAGAACAACACTGAAGAAAATGGAGGAAAACACCAGCTTTGGCTTTGTGATGATCACTGATATTAATGACAAGTTTTGTTAAAACATTTACCGGCTTTGTGAAAAATGAGTCAGCACTGCACTGAGAGCAACATTAATCATGAATTATCTTGGAAATTGTTGGCTACCTGAAAACCATTGTTTACAAATGTGTTAACATTTAGGAGGATGGTCGAAATAACCCCTTTTCAAATCAAGTGATAAATATTAGAAGATTTTGGCATTTTTAAAAGAAATGGTGGTGGCAGGTTTTATCAAGGCATACTTTAGAATCGGTGTAATTATTGTACCTATAAACCTTTTTGCATGTTTAATGATTAGTTATGCTTATTAAATTAGTAATAAGCCATTGATAACAACTTTTTGTTTGCCAGGTTACAGGAAATCTTTGGTTGTGGTTGGCGCACATCCTGCCAAACATCCATCTGTAATCAAGCAGCCTATATTACAAGACTACTCAGTCTTTAAAAACCATAAGGATCTATAGCAAGCTATTTTAACATTGAATAGCTAGACAGGATATTTATTGCAGATGTCCATTATAAAAAAAAAGTCTTCCTAGTCAAAAAGAACATTTCAGATATCCATCATTCTTACTAGTACAAATGACGTCACGTTTCCCATTCATGTGTATGGGGCATCAATTTCAGATATCCACAACGCCGTTCTTCCTATTCAGAATGAACATTTCAGATTCCTGCAATACAGTTATAGATAAAGGAAGAACTCCCATTTTAGATTTCTACAATAGAATTGTTACTAGTTAAAACTCTAATTTCAGATATCCAAAATGAAAGAAATATTCCAGCTATCTATATTGTAATTTTGACAATCCAAAATACATTCTGACTTGTAAAAATGTCATTACAGACATCAACAATTCATATCATGGCTAGTAAAAATGCAATTTCAGATATTTACAATTATAATTGTGACTAGATACAATACAATTGCAAATATCCACAAATCCATTGTGGATATCTGGTAACAGGTAGCCATTTTAACATAAAAAGGGTTTATTTACTATCCACAATTATATTTTAGATATCCACAATAGAATTTCTACTAGTTAAAATTGTATTCTCACTAGTTAGAATGCCAATAGATATATTCAAAATAAGACCTTTACTGGTAAAAAAAATTGTATTACCAAATATCTACAACTTTGATTTTACTGGTCAAAACTAAATTTAAGATATCTAAAAATCATTTTAAATTGTATATGGCCGTTTTAACATGTAATAGCTAGACTAGATATGTATTGCAGATATCCGCAATTCAACTCTTACTAGTCAAAAAGAACAATTGAGATATCCAAATGAAATTCTTTATATATGGATATCTGCAATTATCATTTCAGATATCATTCTTACTAGTAAAAATGACGTCACATATCCCATTCATGTGTATGGAGCTTTCAAAAATGAACATTTCAAATATTTGCAATATAATTCTTACAAGGCAGATCTCCCATTTCATATTTCTACAATACAATTGTTACTAATCCCTAGCTGGATTCCAGGTTGATGAGAGCGTTGAGACTGAACCATACACCAAAAACATAAAGGAGGCCATAGAGCTACAGAGTTGGCAATAATTCTCTGTGAGTTTTGAACAACCCCTTACACGTTACATAGAGTCATTTGATTCAATGTTAAAATAAAACAATTAATAATGTAATTTCCAATATGTTTACAACTACAGACAGTTATTACTGTTGTGCAAAAATATGAGTATAATATATACATACCGTGTTACTGTTAATGTATGGAACTGGAGGCTATGCACAAGCCAAATGGTGTTTTCAAACTTGGCATCCCAAAAGTTGGGCTTTCACTACTGATCTAAAGTATCAACCATTAATGAAGTACATACAACTTACAAATCCCGTCATTATCCCTTATGACACAAAACTTTACTTGGGGGTAGATGTTTGACGGCAAGGGTTGTTCTGAGAAACCTCAATCACTACAGGTACCGATCATAATTTGGTAATATGACAAGCTGATGTTTATTCCATGTTGTCTTGTTTACAGAGCAAGCAGTCGGTTGTTTTTGATGCTTGTTTTGCAGCGTACCGAACATAGCCAGCAGACAGACATGTATGTGTTCTTGCATGCAGTGGGATAGGCATATCACACAGCGTCTGAAGTTGTGGCCAGAAAATGCTCTCATGGTCTGCAGGGATTGAGACTTTGTTGCATCTGCCATCACAACTCTTCATCCTCCTTCTATGGGAAAACTGGGTAATTGTTTGATATGATTCACCAGCTTAGCACTGGCCTAAGCACCGTCCAGTTGGTCTGTGTGCGCACTGGGCAAGGCCTGCCTAAGAGGAACATCAGAGAGAATTGGTTTTATTGGAAATGTAATCAAAGGAGTCAAGGAGCCAACAAAGTGCAATCTGTTGTACAATAAAATCAAGTGGTCTGTTCAGGTCTGTCCCTCTAATCTGTCTGATACCATTTCATTCGCTGACCAACAAAAAAACGCAGACACACGCTACACCTCACTTACTTCTCTAACATATCACTTTAGCCTAGATCACACACACACACAATAATATTAATGTTTAAAAAGAAGCTAATTGTTTACTCCAGCGGACATCTTTCCTGCTGTATTAATGACTATATGGGTGGCGTCAGACGTGTGCCAGCATGTTGGTATTTTTTAATATGCTACAACAATGGAGTGAAACATAGAGGGAGCAAGAGAAAAGAGAGACTGAATATAGCGCAAAATTCATAACAGACGTATGTGCCTGGTGTCAACCCATTCAGAAAAGCACGAATCTAAGAGTGTCTGTCAGGCGTGTAATTTACATGTTTTATAGCTGTATATGTTTAAACAGAAAAGGAAAGTCTGTTTTGCATTTTATTTTGATAACAGTGTGTTTTAATAAAAGTACTTGTGAAATCTCACATGTGGCTTTGACTTCCAACTGTACATTTAGCCCACTAGAAAATACTGACACATATGTGTAAAAATACTGAGATATGATTTAATATGACACTAAAAGTGAAAGGGGGGGGAGCCAACGCTAACGGAGGTGTGACGTTACGAATGCCCGCTGTTCTGGTTCAGTAAACTGCCGTTAGCGTCCTTAGCACCGGAGTTAAGTGCTGACCGGGATGGCTGCTAGCTGGCTGGGGGCTGACTGTGGAATGGATGTGTTCGTGGACCGGGGTTGTTGTCAGCTCTCATCCCGACTGAAGCCTCGCAGCGCCGAGAGACTGAGGCAGAAAACAGGGGTGTGCTAGATAGCTAAATTACCATTAGATTAGTCGTTGATCTATACAGGTAATGTTACTGATGAATTTATGGGTTAGCCCAGTGTTACAATCATACAGAACGGTTGAACGGTGTTGTAATCTTATATTACCCACCAAGAATTAGCTAACGTTATAGACTTAGCATTAGCTGCTTGCTTGTCAAGAGCACCTTCCTACAGTAGGCACCAAAGCACTTTTCCCTCTTCATTCCCCCTACAGGTTAGGAGCGGAATTGTCCATTACTGTTACCATTACCATTATTCTTATGTCTCATTCCAACGAGTTAATGAACCACTGAAATGGTTTTGGATAAAATTATTTTAAGGCACAAAAGTATCTTTGGTGTTGGATTGATCGATACCCGGGAAAAAAAAAATCGAGGTGTGTATCGAATTGTGGGTTAAAAATCGTGATATGAACCAAACCCTGGGTTTGGTGTATTGTTACAGCCCTATAACTTAATGACTTTGAATATCATTTAATTTTATGAGCTGACTGTATCACAAACACCACTACTTTCTTCTGTGAGTGTTAAACAGAGACTGTATAAAAAAATAAAATAGGTATTAATGCGCTCCAAAGCACTGCACTGCTCTCTCTTTTCTTCATTGAAGCCTAAAAGTGTTTACAGGCTTTTGGTGATGCGCAATGTGCTATAGGTGCCATAGGTGCCAAAAAAATCTATGTTTGGTAGGCCTATTGCCAATTTGTTTTGTCATAGTCAAAAATTGTGGCAGAGAATCATGATATCAATTCAAGCAAAAAAAAGTTGTGATTCATATTTTTCCCCGAATCGTGCAGGCCTAGCGCATTTTACTGTAAAGTCAGTACATTACACTGGAAAAAACTGCAGTGGTCATGTATTCACTTTGTAAACTGGACTACCCGTGACAGGAGAATGTGTGGTCCTCCACGCAAACCCTGACCCATGCGTATGCATGTTTTGGAGAAAATGGGAATTGGCGACGCAGATGGTGAGGTGGTGAACTGATGTCAGACTGCAGAAAGTAAACGTGGGAATAATGATTACTCTTAATATTTTCAAGTATTGATGCCTCACACACGTTTTCTCTCTCCATATTATCCACGTCATCATGAAGATAAATCCAGCAATGTTATTTGCGTTTGTGCTGAGTGAAAATTGTTCCATAAACACCATGTATAATACAACTAAAATCTTGAATCAAAATTTGTTCTTAATATATAATCGGTGCTGACTCAGTGCCACATTATACGCTATGGAGCGCAGAAGTTTGAGATGATGGCCCAACTCCATGGAATACAGGATAGCATTATATAAACCAATATTAGATAACAGCAGAATACAGTGTAAATAACTAAATATCCCTGTGCATATATAATCAAATGTCAAAGTTTGAAAATACAGCTGTTAATATAAGCTCTCGCACAATTGTTACACTTAATGTCCTCGTTATTGGTCCAAACTTTAATACTGTTGGTGACAAAACCTGCATGAAGCAAACAGTGTTTGCCTTTTACACTTTTGTCTTCAAATTGTATCTCTGGGTGGGGGATGTAGCTGATGCTGTGATTCTGGCAAGGTGGTAACAATGACAAATTGTTGTGAACATATAAATACTGCGATGACCCCCCCTTGTGGAATGCTGTATGATGGCACTGCTGGCTCTGCAGGAAGACTAACCCTAATTGGAAGAATCAGGAGAGAAAGAGACTTCAGGGACCATGACGATGACTGGCTAATATGACGATTTAAATTCCCTAAAGCTTGGCTCTTGGATCAATGTACTGAATTGGGCTCAGTAGAGAGGGCAACGCGCTGGAACCGTGCCATCTCGGTCCAAATACAGGTCCTGTGTACAGGGCGGAATAAGAGGCTGGTTCACGTACGCACACTTGTGGGTAATCTGTGATTTATAAAGGGAACATTTCTCACAGATGTGCATGCGCACGGTTTTATAAATCTGAATTTATTTGGTCGTAGAGCCTACGCCATTATTGGCTTTTGGATGTACGTACACTCTCAGGTCTTTGTAAAACTAGCCCTGAAAGGGCACAAGGCCATGCAGTTGAAAGAGAGCACTCCTTGAATTAGGTCAAGATGGGTTAATGGTGGCACACCTTAACCTCAGCTGACAGAGAGAGATGAGAGGGAGAGACGGAGCCGGCGGTGATGGAGAGTCCTCTCCTCCTCCTCATAAAGCAGAGACCAAACAATATTAAATCATCTCCAACACCTATCTCTTACACGGAGCCAAGGCTCCGCATTCGGCTGTTAAAGTAGCAGCTACAACGTTTCCAAGACAAAGAAAAGTAGTTTATGGTAGTTGTGCAGTGCAGAGCCTGAGTGAGCCATTCACGTTTTATTTAATCTACTTAACCAGGTGATGGAGATTGTAAAGGCTGGCAGCTGGCCTGAGTGAAAGCAATATTGATGACCATGTCATAAATAAAACTGCTGATGGCACGGAAATATTAATGGGGACACAGAAACCTGTGTGTGAAGCAAGGTAACATAACCTCAATGCTCTTTATGCATCTTACGAACATCAGAATCATGTAAAGGACCAGACCAACTACCTTTCATTTTCACACTTAAACATTAAGTTTACACTCTGTTGGTTCAAATATGCCCAGAAGGCATTGACATTTTGCTTTAAAAACACATAGTAGCCTTCAATAAATTCTACTTGATTTATATTCCAACTCAATGCAACAGCAGGCTGGGCTGCAATATGGACCCCACCCCACACTCTCCACCAAAAGAAGCCATTTATTCTCACATTTGCTTTACAGATCTTAGGTGGTAACAAGTTGTTCAACGTAAATCATTTATACTGCCTGGGGCTTTGGTTTGAGCTTATGCCCGTACTGTATGTAGGCCTGCATCTGAAGCATGGGAATTTAAAAGTGCTTAAACAACAAAAAAAGGGAACAAGGGTATTAAAGTTTCAAAAAATGAGGAAAGTGACAAAGTAATTGTAAAGCAGTTTCAGACCGTGCATTCACATTACGCTCCGACAGGCTTTTAAGCAATTTCCCTGTCCTTGTGCTCTTTCAATGCCTTTTCATTGAAACACAAGTACACACACACATGTGCATCAAAGCTATTGTGTTCCATTAACTGACAATTTCTTTCAAAGAAAAGCTAGTATGAAAAGGATACAAAATGTCTCTCTCCTCTGTGCCCTCAAAACGTCCTCACCACTGCAGACAACAACAGATTAAAGGCAAATGTTAATCATAGTCTAAGGCTAGGGATAAAAAAGTAAGACATTTTATTCATAGAAGTGTGTTTACACAGAAAGCTACACTTGTGTTGACCTCTGACAGCTTGTTTTAATGCTACACAGCACTGCAGATATATGAGGTAATGAACAGACTACGAGGTGATATTAAACATCTCTCTTTCCTTCTAGCTTCAGGGCATCATTACTTCTTGTACTAATTTAGTGTCACTCCTCCCCCGCTTCTCCAAACCGATAACTTAAATGTTCTTTATAGTAATCAGATGAAATGAGTGATGATGCATCTCTGTACCTGCTAAAAATTGAACTCTGCCTGTTTTGTGAAGACAAGGACAAAAAAAAATATTTTTTCTTTTTTTCATCTCAGTCGTGAGAGCTCCTGTGAGATCAGACCCGCATGTGGGCGTTAAAGCCAGGAATGCGTAGA
Source organism: Percina caprodes (assembly GCA_013375575.1). Classification (NCBI taxonomy): domain Eukaryota; kingdom Metazoa; phylum Chordata; class Actinopteri; order Perciformes; family Percidae; genus Percina; species Percina caprodes. The sequence goes on from JABXJD010000015.1 coordinate 2,835,534, forward strand.
ATTGCAGTCTTGCTGTGCACAGTTTTGCTCTGCATCCCAGTTGTGAAATCAGTCAATCCGAAAAATAGCTGCAAGCTTTTTGGGTTTTAAGCATCGCAGGAAGATTTGGCAACAACTTTCATCTCTGCTCCCCTGCTTCAATCCCATGTAAAGCCCTCCCTGAGCCTGTGGCACTCACGGCAGAGGCAAACCAAAGCTCCACTGTGTTTACCCCGAAACATACAAACAGGCTCATTGTTACAAGGCCTCTCGTCACGTCTATGCTGTTCTTGTTGCCTGTTGGTGAAGGGATCGGGAGGTTTATAGCACCTTTACTGGAACAGACTGAACACTGCGGTGAAGTCACTGAACAAGGTGTGACAATGAAGAGCTACACGACTAAAATGAATTTAGATGGATGTACACTGTCTGCTGTCGCACTGTTGCTTGCTCTGGAGGGAACTACTAGAACTGTTGGGTCCTTGTAAATTACGGAGTGTGGTCTAGACCTACTCTATCTGTAAAGTGTCTGGAGATAACTCTTGTTATGAATTGATACTATAAATAAAATTGAATTGAATTGAATTGTGTTTGTTCTCCTGTACTTTTTACTCTTACTTTCTGAGGACCTATTCAAGATATAGACTAAAAACCTTACAGAATCAAGTAATCCATTGTTGACACAATGTCAAGAAAATCTTTACATTATTGCCTTGATAAAACTAACATAAAAGGTAATGTGAGATGAGATTTAGGCACACACGTTTCCATTATGGTATATCCAATGTGCATCTAATCAATTCCCTTTACATTTCTAGAAGCAATGTGCTTGAAGCAATATATCATATGTAATTAAATCAGTTTCATTCATTGCTGGAACCAAAGGTAACAATAAAAAAAAAAAAAAAAAGGCAATTTAATGCAGCCGTTTTCTTCTCTCCAGCAGAAGATTTAAGACCCAGTGGAGTGTTTTTTACGTGGGTCACTTGGCTTTAAATTGAAGCTCAATTTCCTTTTTTCCCTCTTCGGTATTCATCACCCACATACATATTTATACTTTTCTTACAAACATACTACACATCTTTCTTCCATGTCTTAGCTTTTTGACGTCTTCATCAGTCTGCTGATAGTCAACGACAGCTGACAAGATCAAACCAGGTGCTGTTTCTCTGCAACGCAGGTACAGAGATGGCTTAATGAAACCACCACCCAGTCTGGACTCTTACTGACATGCTGCACCTATAATTTTCACAGGTTTCAAGATGCCCACAGAAAGGCCACCATCATTGTAAATTTTGATTTATTTTCCTTACGGCACTGAGACAGATAATCATGATTTAGTCAGCCAATTCACATGGTACAGACTATTATGTTTATAGATTATTGTTTCTTGTCTAGACTCTGTTCCTCATCGCACTTGAATAAACCACGTTCATTACAGCAGAGACGGAGAGTGACATGAAAAACTAGAGATGTGCCTATTACGTGTTTTTGATCTAAGTCCTTTTAATATTGGCTATCCGCCAGTACAGTCTGATCCAATACAAAATTATAAACGTAACAATTTTGTTTATGCCCTTCTTTTTACAGACTTTTTACACAAAAGGCTTATTTCTCTCAAATATTGTTCACAAATCTGTCTAAATCTGAATCTTAAATGAGAATCAAAGTCATTCAAAAGATTTTTTTTTAAGTTATTTAAAAATAAAATCATGAACAGGGTGAATCGAAATTGTGATTTTATAGCGATTAATTGTGCAGGCCTACTGGCCACAATAAAAGGCCACTCTAATAAAAGATAGAAATAGTCACACCACTACTACATATTAAAATCCATTTTAAACAAATCAGTTTTGAGTTTGGACCCACAAAGAGCTACATCTGTAATTGTCTGAATATCAGGGGGTAACTTGTTCCAGAGTCTCGGGGCAGAAACCGAAAAAGCCTGATCACCCCCCCGTTTATACCTTGACAGTGGGACTTTTAACAACCAGTTGATCTGAAGACTGCAAGGACTGGTTGTGCTCCCGCAGGTTTAAAATCTTGGACAAATACTCTGGGGCCAGGCCTTGAAAACAAAATATAAAATCTTAAAATTGATTCGAAAACGCACAGGGAGCCAATGTAGAGTGTAGAGAATGGGTGTAATGTGTGCACGTCTAGATGTATTTGTCAAAAAACAAGCAGCAGCATTTTGCACAAGTTGAAGACGTGAGATGAACAATCCATGACTAGCACAGAAGTCCAACAACAGACAACCACTCTGGTTTAGATCAGGGAGGCCGTTCCTCCCAATCACGCCTCTCCACGTACCTCCATCATTGCCCACGTGTGCGTTGAAGTCCCCCAGCAGAACTATGGAGTCCCCCACTGGAGCCCCATACAGGACTCCATTCAAGGTCTTCAAGAAGGCCGAATACTCTGAACTCTTGTTTGGTGCATATGCACAAACAACAGTCATAGTTTTCCCCCTATCACCTGCGGGCGTAGGGAGGCGACCCTCTTGTCCACAGCGGTGAACTCCAACACAGCGGCGCTCAGCCGGGGGCTTGTGAGTATCCCCACACCCGCCCGGTGCCTCACACCCTGGGCAACTCCGGTAGAACAGAGTCCAACCTCTATCCAGGAGTATGGTTCCAGAACCAAGACTGTGCGTAGAGATAAGCCCCGCCAAATCTAACTGGTAGCGCCCCACCTCCCACACAAGCTCAGGCTCCTTCCCCCACGGAGAAGTGACATTCCACGTCCCCAGAGCCAACCTCTTCCGCCTGGAGCTGGTCAGTCAAGGCCCCAGACCTTCACTGCCACCCATGTGGCAGCGCACCCGACCCACTTTGTCACCAATCCTGTTTGTAGTATTTATGGACAGGATATCGAGGCGTCGTCGAGGTGGGGAAGGGTTGCAGTTCGGTGGGCTCGGGATCTCATCGCTGCTTTTTGCGGATGATGTGGTCCTGATGGCATCATTGGCCTGTGACCTTCAGCACTCACTGAATCGGTTCGCAGCCAAGTGTGAAGCGGCTGGGATGAGGATCAGCACCTCTAAATCTGAGGCCATGGTTCTCAGCAGGAAACCGATGGAGTGCCTTTTCCCGGTAGGAAATGAGTCCTTACCTTGAGTCCTTAAGTGAAGGAGCTTAAATACCTGGGGGTCTTGTTCGCTAGTGAGGGGACAATGGAGCAGGAGATTGGTTGGAGAATCGCCGCAGTATTACATTCAATCACACTGTTGTGACGAAAAGAGAGCTGAGCCAAAAGGCAAAGCTTTTAACTGTATAAAAACAACTCTTTCCGAAACCTTTGAAAATAAAGGCAGACGAGAGACTGGTCTAAAATTGGGGGGGGGTCAAGATGAGGCTTCTTAAGTAGTTGCCTGACCACAGCATGTTTAAAGGCAGCTGGGACAGAACCTAAACTAAGACAAGAATTAAAAAAGTAAGTAGACATGTCCCAATGGTGCTATTAAAAACATTCACTATATCCTGGCGGGAATAATGTCTAAAATGTCTAAGGGATAGTAGGTGGGTTTCATGTGTTGCACTACCTCAGAAAGCAACATCAGAGAAACTGGCTTAAATTCCTCAAACACAGCAAAATGCATAAGACAAGCGTAAAATTATGTTTCCGTAACACTTTGGTGTCCACACTGGGGGTCAAGACTTGTCCTTCTTTTTTAGTAATTTCCTGTTAAATTTGTTTTTGTTAGCTTGTCTAGCACTGTCTCAAAGACCTTTTACAAAGACTTGATAATAGAAAGTTAATTAAGCTAACATGGTGACGTTGAGCCTTCGTGGTGCTTCAATGCTGCTTCCACAGGCTGTGCTACTGAGGCATACCGTCTAAATGGCCATTTAAAGGAAACATCTCTCAGCCGCCTGCCCTAAAACTAAAGCACCTACACTCACCTTTGATGAAGAGGAAGGGCAGGGGAAACAATGTTTCAAATGGGCGAAACAGCTGCATATCATGACAGAGGAGCTCAGAGGAGCCCACAGAGGGCCCAGACTCCTTTTGAAAAGCCCATCTACATTAGATGAGGATGGTGTCTGTAGGGGAGGTGAGCTGTGATTTAAATAGGCAGCCTGCCGGATCAAAGCCTGTCACGCTGTTCTTCAGGCTACAGCCTTTCCGCTTGCATGGTTATCATAATTGCTCTTGCTCAGAGGACATGTTGCTTCCGTCAGGGCCACGTCCTCCTGCATTAGAGCTGAGGAGCCTCAGCCAAGCAGAACCTGGCTTTGCAGGTAAAGGCTTTTTTCTTTCTCTCCTCAGAACATCTCAGGAAGTTTGACACAGTTAGTTTTAGTAATAACAAGAGGGTACTTCATCAGCGACAGCTTCATGGCTCATCAGTTTTAGTCAGCCTTGACCATCTAACATGTTTTCATTGACCTTTGCAATCACATTTTACTTTCTCATCTTAATATTAAACTCAACACAGGATCTATCTACTGAATTTCAAACCTTCCCCCATAGGCTTAAAAGTTGTAAAAAATTGGAAAATAGAGGCGGTGGTGACCTTGAATAACATTAGTTAAAAAGGATCCCAATGTTAATTTTACGATGGCAAAAACTACAACCGTCCACAGACAATTCTCCAACCACTTCTGCAGCATAAACCATATTTGGTATGTTCTTAACAAACAGTTGTGCCCCAGTATGACTAAACATGGCTTTTGTGTTTTCAAAACAATAAATATTAATTAATTTAGCCATATTGTGTTGATCTTGGTGACTGTATAGTGGTGTGACTTGAGTTTAATCGATTCAGTGGTTCAATTCATCCAAAATAAAAACTTCTCACCATTGAAATCCATTGTAACAGTATCCAAGCTGAGTGAAAACAGCTGTGATCTTCCACGAAGAGGCAAACTTCAAACTTTTTAAAGTCACCTTTTAAGCCCTGAGGGGATAGCCTACATGTTTGATATTCCGAAAACTTAGAGTAGAGACTCCCTGAAGTGCCGTGGGCAGGACATGACAAATACAACAAAGAAATAATACATGGCAAGGTTTCCTTATAAATGCATTTCAATCCTTATCCAGTTTATAAAGCATGTTTTCTTTTTGGTAATTTAGCAGGATGCGTAAGTAACCAGAAAGCACAGATTTGGTGATTTGCAAGTCAAAATACATGACGACATTTGTGCTTTTTGAATGTCCAGGTCACATATACGTCATCTGATGTTTCAACAGCATTTAAAATGTGCATTTTGGTGTGAAAGAGTCAACTGTGATACAGGTGTGTAACAGGTTACTGTGCTCACAAATTTCTAACAGTAAACTGTTAATTATAAATGCAGTATTCTGATATAATAGCCTTCACACCTGCTGGAATGCAGAGGTGAGAATACTTAGCTTTCTGCTTTTATTTGTATCATGTACAGGCACTTAACTGATGTTTTCATACAGAGCAACTTGCAATTAATGCGCATGAGTGAGTTTTATAGACACACGGTTGTCACACAGTAACTCTTACAGCCCCTAAACCTGTGCCCAAAATGCTCTGTAAGCACTAAATCAGCTCACTGTGTACCCACAGGCATGTGTGTCATCCTTACATCTCACATAAGTCTGTCTCTCAGTTTTTATTAATACTGGTGGAGCGTTTGTTTTACCTTAATAGGCCTATATGTTGTGTTTTCTCCTGTTCCCACAGGAGTTGCCAAATACCTCAAATTCACCAGTGATGAATTGGCAAATTAGTGACCAGCTGTCAAATGCCGGTAGCTTGGGCTTTTGCAGCCCATCGCTCCAAATCAGAAGCACCTAGCCCTTTTTAATATGTGGAAGATAAAGTAACTAGCACTGTGATAGCAGTGCTGCTAAATGAGCCAGTTGAAAGCACGGCTCATTTTTCATAATCCTGAAAAAGTCAATTAAGGGATTTGTGGAGCTCAGGGAGGCCCAAGGAGACATTGAGGTGCAACGTTAGAAAAGAGACACAAGTGAGTTTTAGCCAGAAGAGGTAGAAAAACAGGCAGTGTGTCAACAGAAACACACAACAAGGAAATGTTACAAGGCTGCATATAACAGGAGAACACAAAATACAAGGGGTTTGAAACGTCAGACGCAGTGACAGCGACACCAGTTTTTGTCCGCCAGCCATTTACTTTCACAGCACTGACACAATCAACAAAAGCCAAAATACCAAATTGCTAGTGGGTAAAAGAAAACTATTGTTTCAGTGTGTGGCTCCATCCTCTCCCTAGAGAGTTGTAATACCATGTCCCACCATGAAAACAAACCCGAGAAAGACATTAGATTTGAACTCCTTCTGAAAAGCTGTTAATAAACAGTTAGTGCTTCGTCTGTGAACAGCAGGATGTGTATGCATCGTTACCTTATCTCTCTCTGACAAAAAACACACAGTCACTTCTTTTGTGCTGTGCTTGTCAGAGAAGGTTTGATGTATTTGGTTAAACTGAGGCCGCGTAAGTAGAATATTGTTTTCTCTTTAAAAACATTCTTCTGTGTGAATCAAACAGCTCCTCCTTTATCGCATAGAGACAGTGGATAGGCATGAAAGGGGGAGAGAGATGGGGGATGACACACAGCAAAGGGCAGCAGGCCAGATTGGAACAGGGCGAACGCTCTTACTGGGTGAGCTAGAGGCCACCTCACAGCTCCTGTTTGTGGTGATTCTTGATGTTTGTAGTCTTGTTTGTAGATTGAATCTTTTCTGCTGTGGGTTAGTCCTGCAGCTTCACGTTGTCTCTGACATGAATTTAAATCTTTAACAAGTGAAGATTTTCTTTGGTCCACTCTGATTGGTTTATCCTGCGATTATACACCTGTTTGTGTCTTGGCATCTTGTGGTTTTTCGATGGAAAAGACAGAATAAATCAGCAAATGTTATATACTGTATATAGATTTAGTTGCAGAATGACAAGGTTGATTCATGAGTTTTGTTTTTGGTTATTACTTTAAATCCTTCAGGACAGACAAATGCCACAAGCATTCGGAATTCATTATCAAGTCTGATATAAAAAAAACAATCATTTTTAAACAAACAGCGCCCATTGTTTGGCCGACAACCATTTGAAGCAACTCAACAACCTTTCCTTGGGACCATTTCTTGGATTTCCAACAGTGCAAATAAACAAACACACCCATGATAAAAATGCATCAATTAATAACCATACTCGGTTTACTCTTGGCAGGTTTACATTGTTCATTTATGTGCAGGATTAGCCTATTCCTGTTATTTTATATATTATATTTATGATATTTTGGTTTTATCGCAGTGCACAGAGAACACAGGGGACAGAGGCTGGAAGAGAAAAGGAAAAAGCTAAAACTGTTTCAATAAACTGAAAAGCCAAAACAAAGTACGGTTCTTTTCACTGCAGGATTTGTAATGAATGCACGTGACAGCTCCTCTAAAACCAAACAGATCACTATAAACCAACAGTGGATTCATTTCACATCCCTGCAGGCCTGATTTTGCAAATGCCATGCAATCATTTGAGGCACACCCAACCTAAAACCATCCATTCTGAGCTTTTGCAGGACCAGATTAATTTCTAACAGTTATTTTTTCCATTTCATCATTTGTGCCTTGGCTTAGGTCAGGAGTTCCTACCAGCTTAAATGGCACCAGTTCAAAGGATCATAAACAGAATCATTTTTGTAGATGAAGTGAAATTAATCTCAGCATCTTTTAGTTCACATCCACAGCCACTGATGCTAATTGGACTTAAACAGTCTGCATGCAACAACTGTTGCATGCAGACCCACCCCAAATACTTTTGTTTCTCGCCAGCAACAGAGCATGAGCTCATCTCCAGCTGGGACACCAGGGGGAGGGGACTATTCATGCAGGCATTTAATGGATGTGTAAATAACAGTGACATCATGCTTAAAGGTCATGCATGTTTATCATGTTTTGTATTAAAAAAAGAGGAAAGTAGGAAACTAAGAGATTTCCAAGAAGGTATCCCTTGTGAGCACTCCAGCATTTGGACGATGTGCAAGATAATAACACAGCAAATGAGTTCAAGCCCCAACAGAGCGACTCTGCTCCTTAAGGAAGAGTCAATAGTCCAAAACAAAAAAATAGAACCTTCCATCGATCTAAAAGTAACCGACAGCTCTAAAATGAGATACATTAAATTATTTACCACTGCCCTAAGTTATTAATGTTTTCGGATTTTGTTAAGTGTTTGTTTATATACTGTAATAGTAGTAGTAGTAGTATTAGCAGACTAATGTTAACAATCATTTTCAGTTAAATAAACACAACAAAATTATAAAAAGTAAACTAGGATTTCTGTCTACATTACACTACTCTCATATATATATATATATATATATATATATATATATATATATATATATATATATATATATATATATATATATATATATATATATATATATATATATATAGCTTTACAAACAAACTTTTACACATCAAGATCAGTTGACTTATCACGGTTTGATCTAGTCATCTGTGACTCTGGAGGAGAAAATAACCCTGATGATGTCTGGTTTGACCACAGGTGCACAACTCAAGAGACAGGCAGGTTAGGTATAAAGTTCACCTGGAGGCAAAGATCAGGCAAACGGGTCCATAACAAGCCAGGCAGGCAGATGAAACAGGCAAAGTTATCCAAAGGGGTCAGACAAAGGTCTGATGTCCAAGGGGTCAGACAGGGCATCGAGAAGAAAAGAAGGCTGGAAAGCTATGGCAGAAGCGCAATAGGCAAATACTGCAGGGTTGATGGAGAAAGTGGGAAAAGGGGTGCAGGCAGGGAAATTTAGGTGATGGGGAATGGAAGGAAAAGGGGGTTACACTGCATGGCAGGATCTGAAAGGACAGAAGTTAATATGTGGCAGGGAAAACAAAGTAGACGTGAGATTGTGCAACTAAAAGTTAGCTGGCATTGTAAAAGCAGCCACAAAAGGCTGAGTTTTGTGTAAGGAGCACAGCTGTGATAATGAAAGCAAAATAGTACAGTAATTCACTCTGTGTATGTTTTTGAAAACTGAATTATTTTCTATTGTGTTGGCTCTATACTAAGAAATACCACAAATGAAATCAACAGCAATCTGTGATGTTCAGTGCACCCCAAACAGATGCAATTTAATAACCTTCATAAGCCTATTAACACCAGGAGAACAACAACAGTCTTAATCATAACATGTTCATTTTAATAAGGTGCTGAAAATAGTCAACAGTCACATTTTTCTTTTTCCTTTCCACAAAACAAGGATGTTTATAACCCAAAGCTCGGGAAACCACAGAGTGTGTGCTGCAGGACAGAAGAACATGACCTTTAACAATATATACAGATAAAATAGTCACAGTGTGGAGAGAGGGAGGCTGAACGCACATCACTGGGCAATTAAGGCAACATGTCAAAAGGTAAAAGAACCTTTTCTGTACAAGGAGAGTTATATATATATATAAAAAAAAAAAAAACAAGCACCACAAAACACATTAGAGAGGCTTCTTTAACCCCGGAGGAAAACACATTAAAAAGACGTCTTATAGCTGCTGTGCAAGACAAAGACACTACGAGAAGTCATGGAAAAGTTAGAGAAAAACTTTGTCCGTAAGTGACAGATGTTTTTCATTTACAATGCTGTGTTTCCCTGTGGTTGTGTCCCTCCAGATCTGATGCTGGGTTTTTGTCACAGCTCCAGTTCAATCAGTCAAGGAATCCAAGAAAATGGGAACTTTCTTTTCTTATTCCCTTCGGGTCAGTTGACTCTCAGTTGGCGCAGAGATACCTGCTGGTGCTTGGGAGGAGGAGCAGCTTGGCAATTACAATGCGGCGTAATCCTCATGCCTGTATGATAAAATAATCTCCCTCAGTGTGCCTCATCTGTGGCTGAAATCAGTACCAAACATCCTGTTTCAGTGAAACTGGGAGTGAACTGTGTTAATGTTGAGACATTTTCAATAATTACTGGCAGGCTACTGAGGAAAACACATTTTAAAAACCTGTAAAAAGTTAATTAACATAATGTGGTTAGATTAAAAGGCAGAAATTGACACAATTACCTAGTAATAGTCTGAACAACTTCTGAAACGTGAAGGTGCAACAGTTCAGATGACTCAGCTTCTTCCACGTTGCGGGGGGAAAAAAAGCGCAGGTCCAATTCCAGCCCACGTCTCTGGCCGCCATTCAATCGTAGATAATGTTTGCATAATATTCGTCTTGAGAGGGCAATAAAACATAGTATAAGTACCTGCCTCTCAATTACAGTATCACAGGTCACTAAACGCCATCAGGACAGTTAAGCTTCCCCAGTGAGTCTCATCTTGTAGCTCGGAGCAGCACTAAAACACCAGGTCCCCCATTTAGCCCCGATTCAGCACAGCCAGGCCTGCTGATTGGCTGACAAAGCTTATGACCCTTTCCTTCCACGTTAGGAGCAGACAGTTGATGCTGAACTGGTCTCAGAAGCTTTGAGTTAGTGTCCAGTTACTTGAGCCACAATCAAGGAAGGTGAACAGAGTGGCCGCAAGGGGGGGGGCAGCTTTAAATTGTACATGATCTGTAAACAACAACTACTAAAAGTCTGTCATGCTGTGCCTGGTTAAGAAATTAAACCGCTCACATACGTTTGTGTTCATACAAACAAATAGACTGACAAATAAAAACAGTTAATGATGTGTTAAACAGTCATATGGCATTGAGTCGATCACATATAAAGAGTAAACACTGGTGTAGAATCGCTTCTTGGTTCTCGTCTGCAGCCATACAACAGCAATCCATCACCACTGTTACCAATATATACATCCTAAAATCTTACGTTATAAAAAAGTGTGGGCTTTCCCTTTGTCTCCTTTTTTCTCCTCCTATTTGTGCAAGAATAATTATTTAGTTCTTTACTGTTAGTTGTTGTGGGAATTTGTTGTCCTCAGCAATGTCACACAGAAACAAAGACGTCCAGGTAGAGGCGGTCATAAGACTCCCTGAAGAAGAGGATGAGGACGAGGCTGAAGAGACAGGAGCCGGTTAGACACCAGTTTAACCACGATACATCTAGATGAAGGGGAAAGAAAGGAGAGAGAGAGAGAGAGAGATCTTTTGTCTTCACTTTGGATACATCAAATTGTCTATTTCTTACAGATATAAATATGCAATATATGGCCAAAAGTATATGGACACCTCCTTTCTGGACACCCTCTTGACACCATTTCCAAGAGTTATGGCTGTAAGATGATACCTTATCCTACAATTGCTTTTTTTATATTCTCAGTTCAAGATCATTCCATTCTCCTTGGTCACACACAGTAGGCAATTGCAGTTCCCTCTATTACCTAGATGATCAATTTTATTTAAATGAAAGGATGTGACCAATCCATCACAAAACCAACCAATCACATGTGAAAATCAGATGCACCCTCACAGCTCAATTATGAGATTTTACAAAACATGGAATGAAATCATTATGGATGCATGCATGTACTATCACTTAGAAAAATAGATTATACTGGCTCTGTTCTGAACAAGAACCAGAGTTGAACTCTGCCTAAGTACTAGGCAACAGACCGCAACATTGACCATGGGTTCCTTCAAAATGAAATATGTGTCCTCTACGTACATCCAGAAACCCTAATGAGTTAGTATGAAGTGACATTGAAAAATGTATGAGTACCATATAGGACTAATGGATAATCAATAGGAATTCCTGACATCCCATATAGGAAATAAGAACAGCCTCATGAGCTACCTTTCGTAATGATTCTGAATAAGTCAATGATATTGGCAGTGTTCCCCATTATCATTGACTTACACTTGAACCTAAACATGGTGCAGAAGGAGGTGTTCTATTTTCTCAGCTCTGTTTAAGCTACATTAACCACAGGAGAGGTGCTCTGGCTGTCTGCAATAATGCTGAATCTGGAGGGCAGATGGGAAGCTCACAGCTGCACTGAACCATTGGCATCTTAACTCATCAGCACACAGACAAATAACCTCATCTTTTTGTCCAGCCTCTGTGCGGCACACACTCAGGTTTTCACCATGAGGCCTGCAAGAGCATGCCGTCGCACATTTGTCTAGACATAAACCCAAATCAATAAGCTATTTTTTTTTCAAATGCATTAACTAGCACTCACTGTGAAGCTGCCCATCTCAAGTCCACCTAGGTGTTTTGTCCTGAGAGAGACGTTAAGCCGAATCTATGATGCAGAGGGGGGGGTGTTTGCAGCGAGGTGTTAAGACTCCTGAAGCAGCCTCATTAATCAGAAGTGTATGAGCTGGACAGCAGGAGAAGCGGTGTGGAGGTGGGTTAATGGAGTTGTGTTTATCTGGCTTGCCATCTTCCCCGTCTCACTCTGTCCCACTTTCTTGCGTGTGCGCCTGACAAAGTCTTGTCCATTTAAAGTTGGAGACACACAGTCTGTGTGTGTCTGTGTTTTGGCATACAGCCTCAAATGAATGCTAACGGGGAGCTTGGTAATTGTAGTAATTCAATAAGGTGATGTGAAATAAATAGGCAAGCAGCTCAATACCTCCTCTCTGATCTCTAAGGACACTACTGAAGCCAAGTTTGGAGGGAACAGTTAAAAGTTTGTCTGAACAGTATGCAGACAGGAGGGGAACTGAGGAAGAGGAGGAGGAAAAAAGGGGATGAAGAAAGAAGATTAGAGCAAGTGAGATAAAAGGAAGAAGAGAGAAGTAACTGGTTTCTGGAGGCTCATCAGTTCAGCAGTTTGCTTTAAGGTTGATAATCAGATTTTAATGATCACTGTTTAAAGGACAGAGAGTTGAGAGTTGTGTTTCACAGCTTATAACTAGTGATGGGAATAACGGTATTATCAGCTGCCAAAAAATGCAGCGCATTACTATAATTAAATTGGTTTTTTTCTGGATCTCTGAGAGAGATGAAGACTTTTGCCGTTCTTTCTTGGTTAGAGGGCAGTGCATGTGACCAGTGCATAAATGCTGACAATTGGCTGAGGTGGAGTAAAATTTCATGGTAATCCAATCAGGGTAGAGTTGGGCGGGTGTTTGAAAGCACACATACTCGAACGCACAAGCGAGTCAGTCACCAAGAGACAGGTATGGCGAGGCCAAATGACTGGCAATAAATATCAAAAGTAACAAAACATCTATTAGGTTATTTGTATAGATCCACTATATAAACACAATATATACATACATGGCATTTGACAGTGGATTGACATGAAAGGAGAGCGATGGGAAGGAATGACACTGGGTGAGCTAGAGGCCGCCCCAAGACTGTTTTGTCCTTCCTTACTTTCCATCTTACGTATTTTTGTTTTTGACATTATTTTTTGGCATTTTTAGACCTTTACGTGACAGGACAGCTAAGACAGTAAAGGAAAGAGAGAAGGGGAACGGCATGCAGCAGAGGGCCCCAGGTCAGAATCAAACCCGCGGCTGCTGCGGTCGCTATGGTAAACCAGGAAAGCTACCCAGGCGGCCCATCTTAACAGTTTTTTGCATAATGGTCCTCATGGTGGCGCTATGGCAACAACAAGACATTTTTTGAAATTTAATGAACAGATTTGTAGTTTCATATGTTGTAGTCAACTATCAATCTGTAACTAAAACTTCCAAACTTCTATAGGTTATTCCGGTTGATAGGGTGGTAGTATTAAGTATTAAGACAGTAATAAAATAGTAAAGGATATAGTTATAAAAACAGAACAAGGCAGGAGTTTGCAATGGAATTACAATTGGACATCAGCCACAAACTACAATTCAACTGCGAACCGCTGCCAGTACTTATACCGGATACATTGTGACGAAATGATCACATTCAGAAGACGTCAGCGCAAACGTGGGACAGTTCATCATATTAACAGCCTATTACTGTAGCTGCCACCGTCAGCACATTGGTGCCTCAGATAAAGTAAGAGACATGGGCCGACAGGCATCTTATGGCCTTAATCAGTCTTAATTGAGGTCAATGCAGCATCATAATGAATGTGGCTCAGTTCTCCTTTATGGCTGCAGCCCTTGCTTAAGAGAACTGGGGTCACACCGCAAGATACATAGACAAGCTTTGTGTAAAGAACAAGATCATTCATCATCTTGCATGCGGAATATTAACTGTAGATTAACAGATTGGTAAGAACACCTACAGTATAGAAGCCAGATCATCCATACTGACTGCCAAAGTGCATGTGTACTTTGTAAATATGGGTTAATGTGGCGCTATTCATTGACTCTGTCAATGTTACTTCTCACTCATGATACAAATCTGTCTCAAAAACAAAAAAAACAGCATGTAAAAAGGCTTATATTCTCTCAGGAGTAACTGAGCTCAACAAAGAAAAGCTGTTTTATTATTTATTTTATTTTTTTTAAACACCTCCATAGTCATTATGGTGGGTTGAAAAAGTTTCACTTCTGACAAGAATGAAAAGTTTAGCAGAAAGGAAAAAGAAACTTCTTGGGACTAAAGAACTGCAGCAATTATTTCTCTGTGCTGAATAATCCCTGATTCCCCCTATGCAGGAGACTAACAACTCACAGCTGAATGGAATCTCAACGCCACCCCTCCCCTCCCTCCCTCCTTCCTTATCTTCCTCCTCCTCCTCTTCCTCTACAAAACCTTTGAGGCTCTTTTGCTCCACGATACCTCTCTGCTGCTTTGTATTCTACCTGACGCACCGCGTTAAATGACACAAACACACAGCAGATGAAACGAAACAAAAAAAAGGAGCGACAGGCGCAGATATATTGCCCAGAGGTTTCATTCATGTTTCTGAGTCACATGGTTCATAGATTTTGTGGCTTAAAGCAAGACAACAGAGTCAAGAGGCCACGTAGTGCTCACTGAACCAAGACCAGCCTCTCATGGATGTTAAAATGGACATGAGGTAAATTCATAAACGCCTCTCCGATTGTAGGGAAAGGGAACATCATTCAGAATGTATAATGAGGCAGTGGGCAGCCAAAAGGAAAACCCTAAAATGAACTGTAAACTGGAAATGAATGGAAATCTTTAAAAAGGCAAGGGCTGCCAATTTTTAATAGCAGAAGGTGGAAGAGTTTTGAAAGGAAGAGGCTCATGCAGAATTCATCAGTTTTGAAGTCTGCATATTATTTGCTAGATCCATTATGGGACTACAGAGATGAAATTAGAGTAATGAGAATGCCCGCTAGAATACCTCCAATGGGAATGTAGATAATAATCAAATTAATCTTTACAGGAGTGATCTCTTCAAGAGAACAGAACACAGCTGATCTATATGCACTTTTCAGTGTTTTAACATTCAGGTTAAGAGTTGATGCAGAGTAGTGGTAAAATTCTGAAAATCTGTCTTCTACCACAGTATTATTTCATAGCGATCAGGGCCTGAAATGAACACCTGACCATCTGCCAAATGCAGGTGAATTTAGCAATTGGTGGGTAACACTGTTCATCTACCAGGTTGGTAATGAGAATTGAGTGATTCATTAGGTTTGCTTTGCAACTGTTGTTCTTTTTCATTTCAACGAAGTCCACCATTTTGTTGGATTTTTGCTAAAAAACAACCAACAAAAAGAGGAGCTAATTTATGACAGCAGTACAGAACAAATGAACTGCAGTGACTATCTTGTATATGGCTCATAGAATGTGAAGTCAAATCCATGTCCTGTAATCAAGACTAAAAACTTACAATTAGAAGCAATTAAGGACCAGAAGTCATCAAAAAGCCACCTACACACGATAAGTAAACTGTAAACTATCAAAGACTGCGCTTCAGGAGGAGACTGCTGCAGTCAAGGCACTGACATCCATGAAAGCAGCGCAGTTGCATAGGATGCGACTGCTGTTTTGGAACATTCATGCGATTCCTGTTTTTCACCTTTATAAAGGCTAAAAAAAAAAAAAACTGGCTGGTAAAAAGTCACTGTGGCAAAGCCACCATGGCAAATTTAACTTCAGGCCCTGATAGCAATACATACATTGTCTTTAAAATAGAAAATGTTCTGTAAATTCAGTAGAGGAGGTGGTTATAGGTATAATAATAATAATAATAATAATAATAATAATAATAATAATAGGTAAGAATTATCACTGGGCAATACTGAGAAAGTTTAATGTATGTTGATTAAGCAATATATATTGAGTGTGAGGGTTACAGCACAAAACTGGATGTTTGAGGCAAATTATTGATATTGATCTTTGAGAGTTGAATAAACATCTGACAACAATATATCAGTAAATATTTGTTTTTCAAACATAAAAACTTTGATGAATTTGGATTTTTTTTAAATACCAAAGATATGCACTAAGGCGGAAACTACACAGATGACAAATGAACCTGTTGGTGCTATGATGGACATGTAATGGTGACACATTAATAATAATAATAATACTACATTTAATTTGTAACACACTTATATTTAAGTGCTACATAGAAATGCTAAGGAGAAAAAAGTATTACAACTAAAAGAAACAACAAAAGGACCTCAAGTGTGTCATCACACACTGATGGCGACCGAGCTGCCATGCAAGGCGTGCCTTGCCTGAGGACACCTCGACATGTTGACAGGAGCACCCAGTGATCAATCAACCAGTCCTGTGATTAGTGTGTTGGTCAAAAAGTAAAGTGCTAGAGCTGTTCCAGAAAATTGCTGAGAATTTTGAAAAATGAAACTATATTTAAGACCCAGTTTTTTTTTTTAAATCTTTGGTAGGAATGAATTTTTCTCAAGAAGTTCCTAAAAATCAAATTAAATGTTTGGCTTGGAACTGAGATCCACACACAGCATAGGGATGTTGAAAAGTGTGTGTGTGTGTGTGTGTGTGTGTGTGTGTGTGTGCACGCGCGCGTGTTCACTTACAGCTGCTTCATCTGCCCAAAGCTCTGTCTATCCACAGCTGGTATATATCGCTGTCTTCTCCATGACTTATCACCAGACTGACATACTTCTGCTTCAGAGAATTCAAAATACAATGCTTGTCTTCTGGATCACAGTTTGAGTTATCCCTCAGCTACTGTCTTTTTTACTGTGACATCTAAAACTAAGTTAAACTAATCCACTCAACATTCCTACCTCCAGGTTCACTCTCAGCCCACCTGACTAACACGTTGTTGGTTTTGGTCTTTGTATGGGATTTGCCATGACGATAAGAAAAATGTAGACCAGATTTATCCATAAATATTTCTTGCTATTATAATAAACCTCTTTTCATGATATCCACTTTACACTGCTGTATCACACCGCTCTGACACACGCGCACACACACAATCATTGAGCACGAGAGAGAGAAGTGTCAAGCGGAGGATACATCATGTATGAGTCCTACTTGTGATTGTGTGTTCACTTGCTGCAGTTCTATCCACACCTGGTATACATCACTGTCTTATCTATAATTTATCACCATACTGAAGTACATTTCAAATACCTAACTGGATCATCATTTTCAAGTAATTAATGTTAAAACTGAAACCATGATACCCAAAGCTATTATTGTCAGTCATCTTTCTGTATCTCTCTCTCTCTCCCCCAACCGTTTGAGGCAGGTGGCCACCTACCACCAGCAAGGGTCTGCCTCAGGTTTCTGCCTATTGAAAGGAAGTCCTTTGCTTAAAGCTGTCGCACCAAACGCATGCTCTTGAGGGGGATCGTTGTGTCTTTGTAAATTATAGAGTGTGGTCTTGGCCTACTCTACCTGTAAAGTGTCCTGAGATAACTTCTGCTATGATTTGACACTATAAATACAATTTAATTGAACTACAGTAATCCACTCAACATCCCTCCAAGGTCATTCTTGAGCCTTCACCTGTTAAACATATTGAGCCAAACCTGCATTTGTCCTCACAAAAACTTGAAACCAGGTCTCTGTGGTGGCAGCAGGGTGCTTAAGTCCTCTGTCAAAGTTGCAGTAAAAGGGCTCTACCATTTTGTCATTCAATTTTAAGAAGTTTCTAGAATCAAGTTTATTTTGTTCTAATACTAGTGCCCCAATCTGTCCAACAGTCTAACAAGATTTAAATATAAGAGCGCCCTGCTTACTTTGCCTTTAACCAGACTAACAACAATCTAAATATAAAAATTAAAAAAAATTGTACAAAACAGTATTGTTGTGGTTTGTCTTGCCAAGAAAATGAGATTTGTTACATAATTATTTGTGAAAAATGTTATAATCTTAAAACAAGATATGACTTTCTTGGATGACCCTTTTGCCATGGATCAATAGTAATGAACTGCCAAATATCTGTTCTGGCAGTCGCAGGTAACTTCTTTACAAGCCGCCTTGGCAGGAAATGCCACTGCTACCCATTCTACCCTCCTCCACCAAGTATAATTAAAATTGGCCGGGTAGTTTTTTCAAAATCAAATAACAAATAAACAAACAGACAAACCGAGCCAAAAACATTACCTCCTTGGCAAAGGTAACAAAAAACTGCCAAAACAATTTAATCAATTAGTTACTTTACTTGGGCTCGGGGAACTTCGATGGACCTTTAATTTTCTGGGTCAAATGATTAATTGAATAAATAATCCTTACTTCTTCCTATTTTGGGGTATGTGTCATGTAAGTGTTTCAGATCTGCTGTTTTTCAAGAATTTGTGTCCTGGCTGTTATGCTTGTTAGCAGGCCCTGAAGCCTCTAGGCCCGACAGTTGTTCAGGTCTGACAATAATATTATCCACCTGCACTGACAAGACAACCCAGAAGGCAGGCTCAAGATACAGTTGACAGGCAGCAGATGTCAGTAACCATGCAGCAATCAGAAGGACTTGGCAGAGGAGAGATATATATATATATATATATATATATATATATATATATATATATATATATATATATATATATATATATATATATATATATATATATGTGTTACCTAACTTCATGAAACTAAATAAGCACTAGTGAAAACAGAAACTGAACTAACAGACACATTTATATTTTAACAGAGTACTACAGCAAGAGGAATTCCATCCCAATTTGTACACAATAGGTATTCCTGTCTTACCTGTACAGTAAAAAGTGAGAAAGAAGAGGAGGAGACCGGTGACAAGGTTCCCCAGGAAAGTGACCACTCCACAGGTGATGCCTTCAGGGACCGGGTACACGGTCTCGATGAAAAGTTCAAAGAATATTGGCACGCTGCTGTTAATGAAAATGCCCACCAGGATGCAGGAAGTGTACAGGATGGCTGTAAAAGGGTAAAATAATAGAACGACAATTTGTTAGGATGAATTGGAAAATGTGATGTAATACACCTGAGCAGCTCTTTTAAAAAGGGTGGAATACTGGACAAGTTTATTTTATTTTTATATATATATATTAATTTCATGATTAAAAATGACTAACAATTCATAAATAAGTTACATAAATTAGACAGTTTTTTAACTGGACATTACACCTTTTGAAAGGCAAAATGCATTCAACCTATTTTTAAAAGAGTTCACTTTTTTCTGGAAGGTCAAAGAAATTCTTTCTCTTTTCAGACAGGCATGTTCAAGGGTAAAGTTTTAAAGATTTACTTATAACACTTAATTTTGGAGGGACCTTCCTCTCAGTCTGGCATGGAGTGTCACAAGAAGGTTTAAATGGCACTGTGACAGCAACTCAATTTCAATATGTTTTGTAATATATTGCTGTTTGTTTAGTGTATTTGCATACTAAGCATTCCAATGCAACTTGTTTCATGCACTCTACAGTAAATTTTAAAAAATGATTTACTCCTTTGCCAAAATGTCCACTGTCGCGCCTCAGGTTTAATGTAGGTGCACCACTTGGTTGAATTGAAAAATTAATAATAATCCTGCATTATACATTTTTAATTCAAAATCATGATGTGCCAACTGTCATATTCCATTTTCCACAAGAACCTTGCAGAAATCTACTTTTGCGAAGGTTTGTGTGACATAGGAAAATTGCGACATTGTCAACTGTCTGTGTGTGTGTGTGTGTGTGTCAATGTCTGCAGAGCAATCAGAAAGTGTTTAGTATGTTTGGCCAGCTCAGGATCCGGTCTCAGCTGCAATCCTTTGGCTGGGACCTAAAGTGAAATGTGTGAATGTGTATTAGAGTGGATGTGCGATGAGATTAAGCCATCACCTCTGGAGCATTATGGCACCCTCCATCTCCCTTATCATAGCAGATTGGTCCAAATGAGCTCCCCATTAGCCTGCCCGTCCCTTTAATCACAGTGCCTCTAAGAGCCCTCGCCTGCCCGCCTGCGACAGGGAACCAAGAAGCCTTCTTCCCTGCTCGTCTTTATTCAACGCTAACGAAGCACTAATATCAAACACTTAAGAGTGCTTCAAACCACTGCACTCTTCCTGTCACATTATTGAATTAGGTTATCCGCCACTAATTCCCAGAGGGCAATAGGAGATTCCTTGAAGGAAGGGAACACATGGTGAGCGCAGCAGGAGAGGGACATGGGATGACCCTTGTTGGCCTGAAGAGAATACGCTTTTTTTTTCTTCTAGAAATTATATTGGGGGTCGTACTACAATTGAAGACTGGACATTTAAGGCATGAAAATAACAATTATTGTCATTATTTATAAATCTGCAGAATATTTTTATTCCCAGGGAAAATATTTGTATAATTCTGAATGTGAAGTTAAATGGATGATGTCAAGGATTTTAGATAGGATTACAGTAAAACAGAAAAACATAAAGTCTATGTATCCCATTGACAAAAAGTTTTTCAACAAATGATTGGTCTCTTGTTGACAAAAACTGCAGATTATACTGACTGTCCCATAGTGGGACAATGAGTTGTTTTGGCAGAATGTGTTGCAGTCTCACACACCCCTCTTGTACGATATGCCAGGTGGATGAACAAGGTTGGAGGCTGGCTGCTGCAGACTGCCAGTGTCTGGGATAAGAGGACGCGAGACAGAAAGTTAGCGGTGCCAAGGCCTGGCGAATGATGATGGATGATGGCTAGAATCTGTGGCTTTGAACGATATACTGGTATGCTTATTGGTTTGGAAAGTAAGGTATTATTTATCATTTTGGCTGTGTTCACCAACACTTAAAATTAACAGTAACTACATGGTTTAAATGGTGACTTTAAGGTGTTTGAGGGTGTTAACATCCATACTGGGTGAACAGTGTGTAACATGTCACTGTACACAAAGTCCCCCAAACTGTACGACAATGCAGGTCAATGATCCAAAAAATACAGACAAGGTGGCCATGGAGTTTTAAGGCCCAAATAGTGAAATGTTATTAAGCGTCCAATAGGGTTGGGCGATTAGACAAATATAATCAGCTCAGAGTACACAACAGTTATTTTTTGGGGGCAGTTTTTGTCATTTATTTTTCTAATTTAATAGTCTGCCTCAGAAGAATCAGAGATAGTTGCTGCTCTGCACGGGCAGAGAGAAACAGTGGGTACAAACAATGTGTAGGCATATTTTCACATCTAACTCTGTGAATTAAGGGATTGTTTCAATCAAAATAGAGTTGATGATTGTTGTAACAGTGGAACAACTAACCAAGACAGGTTTGGGGAGCTTTATTTTGTCAAGTTTTACTTAAGTGTGTTTTACGGTTAGTTAACAATAGAATTAAGCTGGTCTTAGTTCAGTGAAGAGAGAAACTTGGATACAGAATGTGTACTGTTGTATTTTTCTGGAAAGTTCTGGGTGAAGAGTTTAACCAAAAATGGTGAAAAACTGACAGTGAAGAGTGTGTGTGTGTGTGTGTGTGTGTGTGTGTGTGTGTGTGTGCGCAAATCCAACAGGTTGAATTACAGAGCCAACACAGTGTTTCACTGCACAAATACATAGATAATGGACTGTATGAACTAAGCTTTAAAACACAAAAAACACACCTGTGGTCTGGCCCGCAACAAATCCACTGAATACTTCAGAGTGGAGTCTCCTTAATTTGGCTAATCAAATTGAGAAAGACCCCTGAACAGCCCACTGAATTCATTTTGCCTCTGGCTTATATCAGAGTGCTCCAGCTGCACTGCCTGTATGCAATGTCACCTTGATAGTGATGTGCTATGGACCTACCTGCGGTGGAGGGGAGGTGAGTGAACGTGCTCAGACAGGTTAGTGTGAACCAGGTAGAGGACAGTGAGGCTCCTGCCAGCATCAGCACCAGGATCAGCTTCAGCATCCCCCGAATGGAGTCTGCAAACCTGGGAGAGGGTGGGAAGAAGGAGAAAGATCAATTTACTGTATAAAAACATCACTAAGAAAAAGTACATCAAGATAAGGATCCTGAAATACACCAGGACAAAAGGCAAACAAATTACTCAAGTGAACAAGCTGCTTCAGAAACTAGAGGCATCCTTCATAAATGAGCAGCAATGCAATTGTGTCTACTTTTTTTCTGTGACTGTGTCATAATATTTTATCAGAGACATGCATTGTTTCAGAGAAAAGCTAGATCATTTCGTTCTCCCAATTGTTTCTGGGTGCACCCTTGTGTACTTGTCATTACACAAGCAGAGACACTACTCCAAAAGTTGATTCAATTTGTTTCACCAGCTAAGAAAGCGGATTTTAATATATTGTGGAAGACAGGCCACCAAACTCACTCGCTTGAGCCCTGTGGTTTCTCTTTGTGGGCCTTTCTAAACACTCATAGTTCATTAACTCCTTTCTGCTCCTCTGGGTATGCATATGCATTCATGTGAAAGATTAGATGAAGCTACAGAACCCTGTAGCAAAGAAAGACACTAATTACTTTTGTTTTGTTGCTCAGACAATTTTTTTTCCTACCCCTAGTTCTGCCATGGCATTTTTACATAAGATCAATTTCTCCTGGTGTTTCATGAGCTGCACAGTCACAGTCTCATCCCATTGCCCCCATGTTCACAGGACATCATTCTGAATTCCTACATCATGACTCCAGATCACTGTTAGAGAATTTAGAGCAGGCTACGGGTAACTTGGGATAACATAATGAATGTTGTTGGCCTTTTCTAGCAAACAAATCTAAAGGTGTCATATTTCTGTTTAAAAGCATGAGCTGGTTGCACTGGAAAAGACAGTCTAATTAGAGGGCCAAGCACTTGCCACTACACACAAACATGTTTGGTTTCTTTGCCCACAGCTACACAACTCAAATCTGCATCACCCATCTGCCACTGAGTGGCTCAACCCTTCAACTGCCCCCTGTGCCAGAGAGGCTTGAAATCCTCAGCCTCCCCCCAGCCAACCATCATCTCTTTGCGGAGAGGATCACAGGGTACTTCCATGCATCAATTCCAAATCTGATCCTCTAAGCAGGACCACCATAAGTAGCTTATTTCCTATACTAACCGATGGCCCCTGAATCCACTTGATAAAGCACTTGCACATTAATTGGCCAGTTAAGTCAGGTGCATGACACAGTCTAATTTTAACATATACAACTGAACACAGTTTTTAAAAAACCACTGGCTTACAGTTGACTAATAGCAATATACATATCCTATCATGTTTTTAAAGGTTAAGGTCAACTCTAATTGTATATATTGTGTTTTTCTTACTGTCGATAAATTCTACGAATACCAAACCGCCCAGTAAATGCTACTAATAATGCTTGGGTAATCAAAGCCTGGTGTATATTGTATCGAAGTAATTAAGAGAGTTACTGTTTTAGTAATACGTGTTACAAACTACAGTGACACTGACATACACACCTTAAAATTTTATGTGTTTAATTTATAATATTTTGTTATAATAACTATTTGGCACTCTGTGTGCGTTCAAGTTTTTGACATGTCCCACAAGCTGGGTTAGGACAGTTAGGACGTCGGAAAGTAATAAATCACCTAACTGGTTTTGGTGTTCCAAAAGAATCCAGAATAATATTGAAGAGGAAACACTTGCATAGTAAAGGTTTGTATGCCTCCATTAATGTAATTCAGAGCTGTGTCACAGTACTCAATGAGCAAAGAGTGTCATGTCATCTCATGAGGTATGGCAGAATTAAAAGTCTATCTTTTACACTGCTCTAACAGGATTTATTGATCATAAAGATAGCATCATTTAAGTCATGTAGAATCAGATTACATTTTCTGCTCTTGCAGTGCCTGCGGGGAATGATGAAATATCATATTCAGTATGATAATATATATTGAGCCTGTCTACGTTTTTAGTGAGGGGCATGCAGTACATAACCAAACAGATAAACAGTATAATATAAATGACCAGCATGCAATCACAGATTGTCCCTGTTTGCAGGAAAAACAAATTAGGCAGTGGCTCATTTGTGTTTGCTCCATCCATCTCATCTCATTAACCAGGAATATTGTCTGGCTCAGACCTTATGAAGGAGAATAACCTGGTCCTGATACACCCCCGCCCCACTCTTTTCCTGGGGCTTGTAATTGTAAGATAAAAAGGGACGCTTGTTAGTTATAATTTAATCCTCTTTAATCTGTGAAGAAAAGCATACAGTGTGCGATTGTCGTCCAACCAGCTTCTGTCTGAGCCACACAAATTAACAGCGCTCACATTGTTCTTGTCAAATGCCACACCTTGGAGCATCCACCACTAATTGAACCTGCTGAATGAAGCTCCCTGCCATTCAACTGTCAGTCAGCCAGACACAGAAATATAATGTTTACAAGCAGTGTTTTTTGTGGCAAATGGTAAATACTAATCCCCCAAGAAATGTAGCTTTGCAGGAGTATGAGCCACTTAAAATGAGAAACTGCAACACCTGCAGCACAAAAAAAGCATTTAAAGGAGGCCATTTTCTGCCTTCTGAGGCAAACTGTGCTTGGCACTGGCGCAGTACTGTGCTAGCTTGAGGGAGAGGGACAGCTAATGGCAAATAATAAGTCACATCTTGACGTTAACATCTTAAAAGGCTACTAGTGTGAGACAACGGACAAAGACGGCTATCTACTCAGTTCATTACCACAAGCTTTCCTGGGAAAGTATCTAATGATTCCATATTGCAGAAAGTTGTTGAAAAAGAAGGAAAAAGCAGAAAGAGGCAACATTTAGTTATAAGGGAGTAGGGAGAGAACGAAGAACCTAAATATACTGTTGAATTTCTTCTGTTGCTGCTGTTTTAAAAAACATTTCTCTAATCAAAAGATTGATTGAAGATTGTCAGATTGCATCTGGGGGCTTATCTCCCAATGGCTATGAGGCCGGTGACTGATGATAATTAATGAGAAAGTCTGTTCACTGTTGTGAATTACTCAAAAGTCTAACATGTTACTTTTGAACCCAGGAGTCTAAACTTGAAACCAAATGCAACTATTGCTACCCACACCCATACCTTACCAACCGCCTTTACTACCTTTCAACAGTTATAAATGAGAGCAAATGACATATGGCCACTTGTTAGAGCGGAATTTTATTTAACTATCAGCTGTTGCACAAAAGAGAGACTAATCAATCCCTGCAGTGGCTCAGAGTATATGTAATCAACACCAATAATTCAACAGCTCTGTTTACATACACTTTCATCTCATGCTGCAAACAGCTTCATTGATTAACAGTGGGAGTTATGGGCTCATTTCCCTGATTACAGCTTTAAGAAAATAGTGGGCCTGTCTGAAAATGCTGATTGGGCCTCAGTCTGCGATAAACATATATCGGTCGGCACAGGAATGAATCTCTTGCTTTTGCAGACTCCACACTTTGTTTTTGCGGTGTAGCTCCCTATCCATCAATGGAGGTGAAGTGGCTGTTGCATTAGCATCTATTCCACTCACTCTATTGCCGTGTCACTGTATCAGATCATATATTAAAAGAGAGTAGATGAGTAGACCCCCTCCTTTACCTCAATTTAACCTTCAACTGTTCTTTATATGCAATAGATAGTAAATAGTTATAAATAATGTTATAAGTTATAAACAATCCAGCATTTACAACACATATGGTATGCCTACCAAGTGACCAAAGCTATTCCACTGTGGGGAAAATTTAAAAGGCATTAGTTTCTAATCTTGTTTGTGAGGTAGCAGGGGCACAGACAACGCTATTAAACAAAATATAGATTGATTTTTTCAATGCTTTATCAATTAAAGGACACTTCTTACTAACTACAGTTTTTTTGTGTTACGTTGCAACATAATAGGGCCACAACTACCAATATATTTTCATTATCGATTGCTCTGAGGATTATTTTAGCTAGAATCAGTGAATTTTTACTTTTACAATATCAAAATTCTGATGCTTTTATCAACGTATTTTTCCCATGATGATAATTTAGATAATTTATTTGCGTTTTTAGGCCTACTTTCTCCTTAAAAACATTCTACAGTGTGTATAGTCACGTGACTTCACCCTAACCAGTCAGCCCAGGGAAACACACCAACTCCAAGTCAGCTTAGAAACTTGTGCCCCCAAAAAAAAAAAAGAAATAAATAAATAAAAGAAATTTAAAAAAATAAAATTAGTGTAAAATTAAGTGATCTAAACACTTATTTCACAGGTTTTTCCAAGCAGGCAAGGTTTTTAACAGTCCTAAATATTGTGGTGACTGTGTGTCTGGTATTCTGACCATCGGTAAGATTCAGCTGCAAAGAAGTTCTGGATATGTAAATAAGGGGTTGCAGTAAATGCTTATTTTCTAATTTGATGTCACACCGGGTCCATCGAGTTGTCGCTGAGCTGGGCAGTATTAGCCTGATAATCAAATGAAATTGCAGTTTTGTTTTCACTTAAACATTGAAAAAAATATGAGATGATGGAGGCAATTTAGAGGTCTAGAACCAGGTAAGAGCGGCACTGCATTCATGTCACTTTTTAAAGTCCCTGCAAACCATATTCAACAGCTATACAATGAGAAAGTCCAAGAATAACATGGATGAGAAGGCTGCATATAGGTTACCCAGGTCAATGGAGTTTGTTTGTGGGAGATGTTAATTAAAAAGCTCATTAAACTGTAGCGAGGATCTGAATCACATGAGTGGTCCATATATGCATGTTATAGTAGTCTGGACTTGCTTGCACAATACCTCACTATTTGCTTTTGACTATAAATCCATATTCAATGATCCCGGCATGTGAGAATTTACACAATAAAAAAACAGCTAGTTATACATTAGCTTACCTGGCCATTGCCACTCCAAACACACATCCACCAACAATTGACCAGAAACCAATCCAGCCTGCGTCCACCTGAATTAGAAAAGAATAGGAGATTGTGGGGTAGAGTGGAAGAAAGTAAGAAAAAAAGAGAAGGTTATTCGGAGTTCAACAGTAGAGCAGTCTGTGACTGTGAGGACAGAGCTAGACAGAGAGCAGGCACTAAGTGTCTAAAGTCTGTCAAGGCTTGTCAGTCAGTGTGTCTGGTAAATTGCCATGCAGCAGTGCTATTAGAGCAGCTGTGTGGGTTTGTGTTTGTGAGATTGTTGTCCTTACTTATTTACACGGACGAAGGCCAACGCATACACTTGGTCTTAGAGTCAAGAGAAAGGATGTTATGGCCAAGAGACTGCAGCAGAATCAATATGAGGTAAAGTGTAGCACATGTGCACACACACACAAAACCAATCAGTGTGTGGCATCCAGGCAAGAATGTCTCTGTGTGCCAATGTGGGTGTTTGGTTTCCATCAATCTCCCCAAGGCAATAACTCAAATTCAACCAAATCCAACCAGATGGAGTATGAAACAGCAAGGGAGCAGAATCTTAAGTAGGATCTGATGCTTTTTGCTTAATCATAGTCTGCATCGACCTGTCATGAAAGTCCATAATGAAGAAGAGTGGACTATCAAAGTTATTAAACTTAAAATATCTTCTGACTTAGTAAGTGATGAATGTCAAAATTGTAATATTTTCTGTGCGGGTACCAGTCTTCTGTAAGACCAAGCAAGACAGCTTGGTGAGGTAAACTGCACAACCCCCCGCCAAAAACCCCCGAGGATCAAACAAGGATTTAAAAAAACCACAAACCCAGGGCACCTATGACTGCTGCGCTTATCATCTATGTAGGCTGCGCAGCACCAGGGTTTCTAAGGCATATAATGTCACATTACTTTGTACACCAATTTAGAAAGCTAAACACAAATTGTTTGCCAAGCCATTTCAAATCTGAGATGCAAATAACTGTTTTATGTGCGGGTGGTGAGTAAATTAACTGCAGTATTGTTAGTGCCTTAGAACCCTGTCTGCTGTATTGCGATTATGTTAGTAAGCTGGAGCTGACTGGTGTTAGGGTAAGAAAATGACAGGATTCAAGGCTCTTGACACATTAACATGTTTGTTTTCACTAACTCTTTCTTTCAATCTCTTATTATAAGCCATTTAAGCCAATAATCAAGAACCTTATCCTTAGCTTTGGTTCTACATGCTATTCCTACACCAAAACCCTTCATGTAAGCCCAGAAAATCCACAAAACAGACTTTAATAGCAAGGAAGTGTTCCATTTGAAGACAGACCATGCATCTGGATTAATGTTAAACAGTGCTCCAGAAATTCTCAAGTGATTTTATAAGGGAATACAAAACAGCAATCAGACTAAAAGAAGCAGGCGCATTGGATAAGCCTTGTAGTTCTGTGAATTCTATATGGCAACTCTCTTTTAAGGAAACAATTGAGCACTGTGAGGCACCAGTTTCCTGAATCAAACTCCAGAAGAATATTACACCTTTGCCTGTGTCTGACCATTTATTCTTTCAGCATCATATTGTCTTTTAATGGCTCTTGTCCTGGTCTCATCCCCACTCCCACATCCTACTTATCACAAACACAGTGGAGAGTATGCTGTCAAAATTGTATAACTGCAGAAAGGACGGACAGGCTGACTGAATTTGAGAATAATGCACAATCTCAAGCACAAAATTGAAACAAGGACAGCAACGCAACCATTGAGATGTGATTCTGTAAAAATAAATAAATAAATAAAAATAAAATATATATATATATATATATATATATATATATTTCTTTTTTGGGCCGAGCAGCAACCACCCTAGCACCCAGGGCTAAAGTCAGTGCGGAAAAGGAAGAGGCAGTACTTCTAATGGCTGTTATGCTTCACTAAACTCTTTTATGTCTGGCAGCAACCCTCTCAGCAACTCCAAAGAACCATAGCCTTGGACTTGTAGGTGCCGTTTCTCATATGTATGACTTTATACTCAGCTGGAAGCCACCCAGTGTGCGCTAGATGCCAAAAGAACTAAATCATTGACAAAAACATAAATGCAAACCTGAAGTCATTACTTGTACACTCTCCACTTATCTGCTTTATCTAGAGATTCTTTATAGGAAAATCAAAAACAGAATTGACAAAAAGGTACAAACCCTCTGGACTCCAATAATCAGCTGATTGACTTTCTGCCAAGAATATGCACATAGCTCTCACTCAGATTGGCTAAAACTGGGAAAGCTCTTTCAAACCCCTCCAGTATTTGAGCTAGAAAAAGCTGGTACACTGTTACAAAGCCAAGTTAAAAATTCACATTGCTCTGAATCTTAGGTTTGACCATCGAGGCACTGTCCCCGACCTCTGATTCAAGAGGGAAACTTGGATGCCCTGTTCAAGGGCTGCAACTAACGATTATTTTCATGATCGATTAACTCACTGATTATTTTCTTGATTAAACAAAGACTTGCGGCTCAGTGTTTCCCAAAGCCCAAGATGACGTCTTCAAATGTCTTCTTTTGTCCACAACTCAAAGATATTCAGTCACTGAGGAGTAAAGAAACTAAATTCACATTTAAAAAGCTGGAATCAGAGAATTTCTTTCTTAAAATAATACTCAAACTGATTATAATCAATTAATTGCTTAATCTTTGCGGCTCTACCCTGTTCCAGGCAAGGACAAACCTTTAAAATACTATGTCAACGTGAAGTAAAACAGTGTCCCCCAAGGTGCTTGAATCTGTATACTATACCACCCTCATCTTTCCTCACCTAGTGTCGCCCCCCAGGTGTTTGCCTTGCACTCAAAATCAAGTTTCTTTCCAAAATGAGAGCAAAAGCTCATTTGGGGTCCAGCATTAGGCTTTAACACCTAGCATGGTAGTTGCCGCTCATGCTTTCCACCACAGCTTGAGCCAGGATCCAACCGCAACTCCAGGCTTCAAAGTGTCTCTTCAGAATCCTATGGGTGACGTTACGCATGCTGTGTCAATGTATGTTGTCTGTCAATGTATATATTTCTGGTTGCTAAAATTACATCTATGTTTATACAGTACCTGCATTCATAAAGCTACAAAAATTAACACAAATTAATACAATTTCAGTATCAACTAAAACTTTCCTTGCCTAGCTTGAGACAGATCGCTACATCACCTCATGCCAGACAGCTGATCATTGTGTGCCTCTGCCCCATTGCCTTTCATTTACTAAATCAATCCTTGCAAGTAAGTAAACACAGCAGGTGGCTTTTTCCTGGGACAGTAATTGTCATCTGCAAGGCATGTTTCTTTTGCCATAATGATGTCATTTAGGACATTTTACTACAACAATGATTTGAGGAACCTCTGCCAAGGAATGGGCACAAGTTTGTTTTTCCAATCCAATCTTAGAAAGTAGGCAGCAACATTTGTCCTATTCGATGACAACTGCTCCTGCTGCCCTACAGCAGCCATGGTTAAATCTGGATCAGACCGCATGACTAGTAGTGAAAACAGATGACAGAAGCATCTATATCATAGGAAAGGAACCTTGAAGGAATAGCTGAAAGAAAAGAAGCTGACATAGATCAGTGTGCAGATAAGAGATGAAACAAGATCTGGGGGATAAATGACTGTATGAAACCGAGGTTAAGCAAAGTTGTCAAACGGTATGCACTTTAGAAAACTGAAAACAACATTTGACATCTACAATACAGATGCCATTATTGGATACGGTATAAGTATGACAGCATGGAGCATCAAACCTGCTGCCATGAGAGGGAGAAGAGATGGACAGTAAAGGGAGAGAAAGAAAGAAACCTCCAAAAAGTAGGCAGAAATGTGCCACTAGACAGACAGTGGAATTAAACAACGATGGCTGAAAGTTGGCACGTAGGTGGGTTGCATTACATCAGACCCTGATGTGCAGAAAGGAAGGGAGTGCGACAGGATGTAAGTGGTGTACTTAGGTGAAAAATGAGCATACTTGCATCCTGCCCATTTGGAGTAGGATCTGGTCCACATAGATAGAACTAACTGGAGGTACACTTTGTACCATAACAGGCTGACAGAGGCTACACACACAGAATAGCAATGGCAGCAGTACAATGTAGCAGCTATCAGCAAAAGAAAGGAGTTCCAAAGTATATACGTATGTTTGTGAGTACACCTGCATGCAACCACCCATTTGCACCTACATTAACAAATTATAGGAAAGCATGAGGATATTAATAGAAAGTATGAAATGGATATTTTGCTATTAATTGTACCTTCGGCCGAGGCTCTTATTGCATACTTTAAATCACCAGAGAAACAGTCAGACTCAGTAACTTTTTAAAAGAGAAAGGGGAAAGAGCAAAGCAGAAAACATGTGTTCAAATGACAATGCATGGGAGTGTATGGATAAAAAGAGAAAAACAGACTATATATACACACATTGCATGTTGTGTTTGTATGAAATGCTCATTTCTCTCCTTTAGCATCTTTCTGTGCTGTGTTTGAATCTGACTGAATCAACAAAGCTTACAGCAGATAGGAAACCAGGATGAGTTAAAGCTGTAAGTTGGGTCTGCGGGTTCAAGGTGAGATTAAATAAAAAGAAGATGCAGTATTTGCTTTTCCTCTGTTCAATTTGACTTTAAGAACTAACATCTCTATGCCTGAAGAACAATGACATCTTTCGGAAATCTTCTGCACCATTAGTACTCTTCCACCAGATGCACATCTAGCCCGTTTCATTTATTTTTTTAAGGCCTCAAAGTTTTGCACCCTAAGGATATGCTTTAACTCATCTCAACACACTTTTATTCTCAACAATCTTTTTATCTCCTTAACAAGCATGGATAAAAGAAATAAGGAAGACAGATAAAAAATCTTTTGACAACAAAAAATTAAATCTAAGAACAATTTGGTATGCACTCTGTTACCTCTTCACTGAGGTATAAAAGATAGATGTATGATGTGAAGTGTCTCACCCTCTGTCTCTGTGTGATCTCCTCTCCAGCAGCACCTGCCTGATGATAACCTTGAAAAGATTTTCCCTACTGCTGCGTAGAGACCTGGAAGATGCAAACTATACAGAGCTTTTTCTCTAAACTGCACCACACTCCCAGCCCAACTCAAAATGTCTTTGTCTTTGGTCTGTCTCACACTAAAGATGGCGAGCATGAATGCAAACGGTAATTTCCAACTCATTGGGCCCTTTGCAAAAGATGGACAGAAGCTCCAATGGAGATTCAATGGGTAGAAAACAGAAAGTTTTCCTCCTTCCTTCTGAGCGAGTTAATAAACTACTGCAATAAAGTTCAGCTGTCTGGAGGGCTTTCTACACCGAAATGCACTTCTCATGTTAGTACAGAAGCCTTGGGGTTAATTATCCCTCAACATCTTCAGTATGTCAGATCTGCTTTAAAATACAATGCATGGCTTCTGTGCATTGAGGTTAAAGAGAATCACCTGGACAAGCATCTTTCTAAGGAGACATTACAAGTTTCTGAAAAGTATTTCAAAATACAACAACAAGACAAGACCTTTCCAGCTATTCATCCCACTATTCATCTAAGTGGACCACAGATGTAGAAAGCTTTGTAAAATGCCAATGCTGGCACAGTGGATTTTGTTTTGTTTTTTTAAATGGGAAAATAAACCTGGTAAATTGAAAGGCAAGCCTCTATATCTCTTTCATAGTCATTGCAACGTATCCACATAAACATAAGTCAAGATGAAAACTAGAGGTAGTGTGTGTGTGTGTGTGTGTGTGTGTGTGTGTGTGTGTGTGTGTGTGTGTGTGTGTGTGTGTGTGTGTGTACCTGGCTGACATTGGCTGGTGTAAGTACCATGTCGAGGACTCCTGCCCAGCCAGCAATCACTCCTGTGGGGACTGCATAGGCCAATGCAATCATCAGGAACCGCAGGTTACTAAAGGGGGCAAATTGGAGAGTCAAGACTGCACACTGAACCTTTATTAAAAACATTAAAAGATAATTGTTTGTGTACTGATTCTCCTCAAGATGTGAATATGGGTGACTTATTTGACCAGGTGTGTCTATGCAACTACATGCATAATGTGTCCTGATATTCTACTAATATCTAATATGCTAACTAATATGCTGGACGTAACATTTTGTGAAAAGACAGCGGGTTGTTGTTTTGTTTCCCTCTGGTTTAATTATTAACTATACCCATGTATGTTCTTCGAAAACAGAATGGTAAGATCATTTTGTTGGCCTTTCCTATTGGTGTTCTCTGGGTAAAACGGTCAAATAGCCCAATCACTTTTCACGGGCACCAATATGTAACATATCAATGATTATTGAAAAAGTTCATTCAATTTAAAATGCAGTATTTTGCTCAAATTAAAAACTAAATAGACCGATCTCCATATGGATTTAATGAGGAATCTACTACATTCTGTATTCCCTCGTTCAATCAATGTAACATACGGTATTTTCACCTTTGCTGTTAAAGCCTCTCATTATAACAAAGGGGGATATTCTGATATTTATAGATGTGTGCCGAAGACTCCTCGACTGCCCAGGTGATGTTTGGCTGTTGATTCTAATCCAGAGGATACCCTCCACTGAGTCATAAAGGATTTCATAGTTACAACTAAAAAACAAAAATGTCCTTCATCCTAAAAGCACTGGCCTAAGATGAAACAGTGAAATCAGCATAATGGAATGTCTCTCTTCCCTTTTGTTCACTGGTGTTTGGAGGGCTGCCATCAGCTCCAGTTCTCTTTACTAGCCCACAGTAAAATGTCACTTTAAACATGCAAGCAGGGATGCATGCAAAGCTGTGAGGTATCTGAGAGGGCACCATGCACCTGCAGTATATCTGAATGTTACAGTTCAAAGCTAAAGTTTGTGATAGTTAAAAATACTTTAAATGCTCCACATGGTCGCACATAGCTCAACAGAGTGTGGTGTGTATTCATTTGACAAGTCAATAATTGAGACTGAAAAGCTGAAACTGCTATTGCTATAACAGCGCCTATTATCACTGTCTCTGTCAGTATCAGGCATATTTGTGTTCAAAGGTTGTTTATTTGTTGACCATTTCATTCAGTATAGAATATATTCAATCTTTAGATCTCGGTTTAAATGCCATATTCCAGTTTCACAGTCTAATGGAACGATCTTCAGTATTCTGTATCAGTTCAGACTATTCAGTGAAAATAGGGGGAGAGGATGAAAAGTGTTTTTGTTAATGCATGTATCACTGTTTCCTACAATTATTTTTTGTCAAGTGATTGATCTACAGTGAGTGGTCCAGCAATTAGTCTATAAAAACATCTCTAGACCGGGACCCCATGGTGAAATTGCTTGTTTTGTTGTACCAACAATTACAGTAAACTGTAAAACCAAAATATATTCAA
This sequence comes from Percina caprodes, assembly GCA_013375575.1. Classification (NCBI taxonomy): domain Eukaryota; kingdom Metazoa; phylum Chordata; class Actinopteri; order Perciformes; family Percidae; genus Percina; species Percina caprodes. The sequence goes on from JABXJD010000015.1 coordinate 2,869,822, forward strand.
TTTACAACAATATTACAAAGTTTAAGACAGAAAGTGTTTACATTTGCAAAGTTAAAGCAATAGTGCATAGTTTCTCTCTCCCCCAAGGAATTCTAAGAAATAACAACACCACTGTCGACACGTCCACATGATACAAGCCTTCCGTGATCGCGCATACGCCCCCACCCCTCCTCCACGCAGTTGCTAGTATGCAAGGAGGACACGGAGGATTAAAAAAAAAAACATGGGACTAAGAAGAGGTAATTATCTTCTTGAGTTTCTGAGCGAGAAAGTCGGCAGACGATACAATATTCTGAAAATACTGAGAGAGTTTTGTGGAGCTGATATTCTTAAATAGCTTCGTATCAACTAATTTGGCAATGGCTTGAATGTAACAAACGTTCATTAATATCAAAAAGGTTTTGCACTAAAGCACTGAAGCGAGAGAATGTTTGGCATGATAAACTATTGATCATAAAACTGTTGCACACTATTTTTCTGTTCACTGATCAGTTGATGAAGCAGCTTATCTCTATTGTCAACTGACAGCTGCTTATCAAGTTATCAACTGAAATTTAACTGTACAAACAAGAAGAACAAGCACCATCTGCAAGCTGAGATGAGTGGTTTTAGGCTACAAATATTTTGCTGCAGGGTCTGCTACGAGTTGGCTGCTAATATCTCACCAGCTCAAAGTGTACTGTGATCAACAGGGGGAAAAAGGAAGATACCTTCATATGCTTAGTTATGTATGGATATGCAGTCTAATAGCACCCCACCAATCACATGCAACCCAATTCCAATCACTTGGAACACCCACATTAATCACCTTTGACTCAATGAGGTGGCATGCTGATTTGAATCACAGTCAACTCCTCAACCCCAACATTATGATTAGAATCAATGAATCAGCGTACTACAAATAAGGCAAGGCTGGCAGAGCAGGCATCAGATTCATAGATTGTTTTCTTTTCCTGCTCTCCTCTTTTCTGTTGATGAACACCGTTGAACTTCAGCATTTATTCTTCCTCTGTCACGTTCATTATAATGCAGGCAGCATCCTGAGCGGTATCATGAGGGGACATCTGGAGAACACCTTGGGCCTCCTGCATCCCTACTATGGCTTCAAACGCTCAGCACACAGACAGTTACTGTTCACACACGCTTTAAGTTAGTCTTTCACTTGCAAACTATGGGGGGAACTTGTACCAAGACACATATCCTGTACAGCAAAATCTGTTGCTGTACACCCTTTTCCCTTTCCTGACACTGGGGCCCTTCAGACAATTAATCTCTTTTATTCACAGAATGCTTTTTCTCCACAGAAAAACAAACACAGCCTGACTCCCTGCTGCAGGCCTGTCTTGTCATAAGCAGTATGAAGCTACTTGGCCTTGAGGAGAGTATGGAGGGACAGTCATAAAAAAGCCATGTGATTGTGCACTCTCTGTGCTTTCCTCCCAGCACCCTTTTCATTAACCTTGCCCTTGCCATAACAGCAGGAAATCAATATCCATGCTCCTTTTTCCTCGTCCGGGAACTTATTTAGATAACTAAATGTGAGCAAGCAGACACTAGCTACCCTGTAAGAAAGGGGACTTTTTCTTTTCCTTTCCTGCTGGTGATGAAATATTTCCAAAGAAGTCTGAAAGCTGGCGGCATCATCAGCTAAGTGCCATTTGTCCTTGGCAGACCCGGCTAGAGATCAATGCATCAAGGTGACAACTTTCAAAGCTAAAGTGAGTATGGCTCACTTTAGTGATAGGGGTGGGAGGGATCATCAATACTCAGGATTTGGGCTGTTACTATTCCCTCACACCATGATCAGAATACAATGATAACTTCACACCTTGTGCAGCGACATTCAAGGCTTCCAATTAGACTGCTGCTGTGGAAGCAGATGTGAACAGCTGGTGGCACTCATCAAGCTGAAAATCATTAACCAATGCTCAGACCCTGACAGGCTAAATGGATGAACAGATCCATCTATGGATATGTATCAGGCAAACTTAGTGACTAGTGGGCTACCACATGCAGGTTAGCATTTTGTCAGTTTTTACATACAAACCGATCCAATCTGTTATGGTATCAGGGCTGATCCTGACCTTAAACAGATCAGGTATGACACTTTTTTTTTTACTGGCTAACCAGTTACTCGGATGTTATGCACTGTGCATGAATCATACAGTGGATTTATGAGGGCATTTTAGTATAAAAATGTTAATTTGTGACTCTGTAACTCTCTAGGGTTGCATTTCTTATTCCTAAAGTGTTTACATTATTTTGTTTACCATCTGTATGAATACACATGAAGACAAAGATTCAAAAGTAACTTTTCTTGTTCCATGTCCATCCCCTGTAGGAGAATTCTTAGGCTTGATGCTGCTGGACCGAGATATATCATTGGCCAAACAGGTCACTGGAAGGCTGCCTATCACAAGTGGAACAGAAACTGGATGACCTAGTTAAGTTGGCCAGTCTGTGTGTGTGTGTGTGTGTGTGTGTGTGTGTGTGTGTGTGCGTGTGTGCGTAACTATACATTAGGTGATATCAGATTGGTCCCTGTCACCTAACTGAGGGAGCTCTTACAGGGAATTGAGTCTCTCTGTGATGGTCAGCTTGGCATAGTAGTAAAGCTATTTTGTACATCAAGGGACCGAGTATGGATAACAAGGCTAGGCCAATTCCCCGGCTACCATCGCCCAGTTTTTCCTCTCCCTTTTCCAACCTCTTAATCCCTGGCCACTACCACAGGCATCATTCCTCTATAAGCGAGGCAAAAGGCACATCACTCGCTCCTCAGGCAATATGCGGTTTCCTCATGGCCTGGAGGACAAATATTGCCTTGGTGTAAAGTGAGGCGGTGTGTAGTGATGGGGGTGTTGCATTGTTATAGTGAAGTGCAATTGAATCATCTTAGCTCGTCCCTTATGTCTTACCCTAGGAGGAAAAAAACAAAAAGGTGATGAAACATCAATAAGTGCATTCAACTATTGAGATTCAGGACCTTGTCATAATAGACTATCTCTCTCTCTAACCACATGAATCAGTGATGTCTTTGGAACACATTGACCAGTGACCCTGATGATAGAGATGCAGGGGATGATGTAGTTTTCAAAAGCAACCCGTTAATTATATCTTAGTAATTAATCTAGAGGGAATGCTGGGGTTGCTTTGATAACAACCCAAGCAGATGGTGAGCGGCAGACCCCTTCATTAAGATTCCAAATCCTTCTCCAGCGCAAGATTCTGTCACTTTAACTTTCCAAGAAGCACACAACGCATCAGCAAATAAGAGACCTAATAGATTTGAAGACACAGCAGTTGGAGAGCATTAAAGATGCTGTAGAAATATGCTCTTGACCGCTTTCTTATGAAGTCAAAAAACATAACAGCACCTGAAACTAATTTCAAATGCAAGTTTCACTTGCTTTACACATCTGAACCCAAGTTCAATCAAGGACACATCAAGTTAGGCATACTCAATGAATGCATACTCACTGACACAAGGGTGTGTGTGTGTGTGTGTGTGTGTGTGTGTGTGTGTGTGTGTGTGTGTGTGTTTTACCTAAGAAGTCTGCAGATGCTGCTCCTGTAACTGAGTCTCTGGCTTGCAGCGGCCACACTGGGAGGCATCGGTGGGCGTGACGGGAAATACAGCAGGACAGCCGCAAAAAGCAAAGCGATTGCAGCCAACTCTGCTCGAACACAGCAACACAGATAAAGGAGACATACAAGTTATTTCATAGATGAGGAAGTCAGATTATTTTGACATTTTAAAAAAGGTCACTGTGACATCTATAAAATTTCTCTGAAACCATACCTGCAATGTACATAATGGCCAACTACATATAGACTCTTTTATTTAAACGGTTTAATTATTTTAGCTCTATTGCTTTTTCTTGACATCAAATATGGATCGAGCAGCAGCTGCCCATTTCTCCTTGACAGAGTAGCATTCCCACTCACATTGATATGTTGTTTGGATTTTGACCTCCAAAACCTTTGGTTCCCAAAAGGTGCTTGCTTTGTCCTTTAAAATGAATAATAATACTACCTCAGGTTAAACAAAAGCTGCAGCCTCAATCTATTACAGCATGCTCGTTTTTCTTTTCAGCGTGCTTTTAATTTTCTGAATCAGTTAAGCATAACAGTCCCAGCAATCTATTTTTTAGAGGGGCGGTTCTGAACATTATAATTGTTTTTTTTTTGGTGTTTCTGTAAAATTCTTGGGTCCCCTCGCCTGATTGTATTTGTGTCCCTTGACGGGGCTGACATGATGTCAAAATAATGTGCTATCGATCCTCCACGCCGTCAGAAGTTTTTTACGCTTGCTGTTAGTACCTGCATACATAACCAGCTGGATTCTGTCCCGGATGGTGCTGTCGGAAACTGCTGCTACCATCGTGGTTGCTGCCTGGGTGTCGTTGGGGGCTGGCACAACCAGAGGTCCTATTACAAACGAAGCAGCACTTCCCAGGTAGGAGAAGAGTGAGGCCACTGCAGTTGCAGTGGCTCTCTGGTCAGGGGCGAACCATGTGGTGGAGAGGAAGGGGCCAGCGCTCATTATGGTTGGGCCGGCTAAACCGTTCAGAAACTGACCTAAGTGTATCAACCTAGGACAGAAACAGCAGGAGAAAATGGCTTCAATTCTTCACGATTAACAAAAACAGAATCAAGCATTACACTTTGATAAATGGGTGTGTTAGACATCCGTGCTGCACTTTGTTCTGAACAGAAAATATCAACAATTGCAATCTTGTGATGAGTGTGAGGTTCACAATCTTTTAAAAGACATTTTTTTACCACAGCTTAGTGACTTACTATTGAAAAAACAATAACAATAACACTAATATATGCTAATAGTGAGACCAGGAACTAAAGTTGTGGAAGTTTATCTTGCTAACAGCTAGCCAGATGTGACAAATTCAGGTTTAGTGTGTTAAAGGTTGAGTTTGAATTGTGTGCACCCCGCAATTACATTGAAAGGCTACAGCAAGTTCATGAAAATGTGATTTAACTTTACATAGTCACTGACCATGTGAGACATTTCAGCTGCCAGCTGTTTCAGGGACGTTGCAGAAAATTTTGTAAATTTATTGTATTTAATTGTGCTTTTCTAGTCTTAACAACTACTCAAAGCACTTTTACATAGTACAGGAACACATTCATATACTGTGGCCGAGGCTGCCATAGAAGGTGCCACCTGCTTATCAGATAAACATTCACACACCGATGGCGCCGCATCGGTAACAATTCAGGGTTTAGTGTGTTGCCCAAGGACACTTCGACATTTGACTGCAGGGCCAGGAATTATACCACCAACCTTCCAATTGGTAAGATTGGTCTACCATCTGAGTCACAGATGCCTTTAAAATTCATAAAACATGCTAATCATAACTTTGTGGCATATTTTACATTTTGCACTCTTTTGTCATTGTCTAGGACTCTTTTTTACTCTATTAGTGAATTTTAGGTGGAAGCCTTTAAACCTCTCTTTTGTGTGGGTCCTATTTCAATACACTTCATCAAATATTACACTGTTAAACAACAAAGACAATCAAACATGGCTACAGCAATGAGCCTCATTCCAGTGCATTTATTAAGTTAAAATAACTGTTAGAAATATCTGATGGAATAATGATAGAAGAGGGAATGGAAAGAAGGTGTAATAAAATTAAGAACCTGCCCCTGAGAGTCTGTCTCTCTTGTGCACCGTCAGACTGAGCTGGGCAAGACAGATGTATTCGGAGATGTCTCCTGATGCCACCAGACCCCTTTTAACCCCCTCAGCCCCCTTCAAAACTGTCTAAATGAAAATTAAAAAGTTAAATGTCTTAACATTAATAACCATAGATGAACTTCACTTAAATATATACAGTCTAATGCTGTTAATAGGCAATCTATGTTGAAATTTTAGGAACTATGTGATCAAAGTAGAGGTAAACAAGATTACAAATTTGAACAGAAAACCAATGCCATCTTTAGGTTTTTGACAGTATTAAGATTCAATACCGATCCCTACATTTAAAAAAGCAAATTTGTCTGACTTCCAGCAGGCATATGTTTGTTTGTTCTACCGTGTGCTTACATTTCTCTGACCTCTAGCTCTCTTTAACGATGGTGTTGCTTCTAGGGTGCACAGATAAATGGCAGAATATAAAGTGCAGTGGTCAGTGACAGATTGATTGGAGAATATTTTGTTCACCCTAGATCTCCTTCCCACATCTCAGCCTACACACCAACTCCTTCTAAATACTCTGTGGCTCTTACTTTTTAGTCATCCCACTCATTTCTTCTTTCTTTGTTGATTTATTTATATGTTTCTCCATCTTTATTGCTCAATAACCAAACAAGAGTTTTCAATGGTGTTCTATTACAGATTAGTGCATTTCCGTGATGACATCTAGGTATGTCTGAGTATGGTTACACAGTAGTGTTGATCATATTTGGGATATGACATTTTTATGGAATACAAAAGAACCTGGTTATTCATCTCTGTGCAGACGTGATTCCAAACACGATAATGGTTTCTGATCTGGTCATCTGTGTTGGTGCATGCACTTCTTTGCCTCCTCCACATCCTTCCATTCTGTCATTTCTGTGCCAAGTGAGTTACCTCAGCAAATAAGGGAAGAACCCAGTGTCAGGACACTGCTACACTTACCACTCCGCTATTTTCCATGAGAGATGGAAGATGACATTGACAAGTGATAAAATGTATCCTCCACATTACTGGTGTTACACTGTCATTTTTCACTTGCACTTCACACAGCATGTAGATCATCATTACACTACTACTAAACACTAAGATTTTTGTTTTACAAATTTACCAGCACGTGACTTAGATCTTATACAGGTTTCTGAAACCAGAATATGATATTTAGTTCTTTACATGTGCAAAGTAACTCCAAAAAAAAGTGTTCATAGAATTGTGCTCCATGTTAAGATTCTATATTTTTGTGGCACGTTTCAATGCCTTTGAGTTGTCTTCAGGCATGAATATCACTTGGAAAAGTTAAGGTATTACAAAATGGCCCTTTGTTAACCACTAACTACAACACTAGGCATATCACAGTGGCTGGGGTGGCGTGTCACTTGTTTTGTGACGATAGAGGCAGAGAAACCAACTTGAATGGAGTAACAGGTATGGTGCTGAAGCTCTATCAGCTGATAATAAAAAAAAACACTAGTTAAGGTTAGTTTAATCTATTCACAGCTCGTAAGTGTTGGTAGAGACAGTACAGTATTTTTTTCTATTTGGATCCATGGGAAATACGTATGCATACTCTATATTCTTGATGACACATGGTATTTTGTTTACCTGCTGCACAGAACATTTGATTCAAGTTGGCATTGGCATGTTCCATGTTGTGTGCCAAATTGAAATGGAATGGAAACCAAGACCAACTGGCAGGTTTTGGAGCACATCGTGTAATTATAGTCTCATTTAGGCCTGGGAATGGTCCATGTACCAGACTGATACACCTGCTCTACTGTATCTTCTTCATTAGACATCATGATTATTTCAAATCCAGTTGTTCTGATTATCAAAGCATCAAAGATACACCGTGTAATTTAAAGCAACATCTCTGTGACTTAGTGCAACCTCATATTTAGTACAGAGACCTGAATGATACTTTTGTCTCAATATTATTTTTTAGATTCTTTAGATTTAGCAAAACAAAAACAAGCCAATCTTTTAAAGTCTCAACACAATAAGCTGTACTGAACTTTGTGTAAATAAAATGCAATACAAAAAATATAATTAACAATAACATAATCTGACCGATTTGACCACAGCTTTCAGAACTTCACAGTTTTTAAAACTTTGGATCACAAAGTTTGGTCAGTTTTAAAGTTCAGTCCCCATTCTTACTGTCTTTTGTTCCCAGGATGGATGGGACTATGAAAATTGCCTTTAATGTGACAGGTTATGAGGACGGATGGTGAGTAACATGAGGATGAGCGGTCACACGGGGCGGCTGCACTTGTGACAGGAGAAGGAAAGAAAGGAAAGGGAGTAGTTTTTTCAACTGGATGATTAAGATAATCAGTATTGATGAACCCTGTCAGGCAGAATCTGATTGAGGATCAGACAAAGAAGCCAGCACTGTGGTGAAATCCTGCCACTGCTTCTGGTCCGCCAGGGCTGACAAACCCAATTCTGCCATCACAAAAAGGCCAGGCCAATTCTGTCTTGAAAATGACACCACAGCAATAGTCACAGTAATGTGACAGCCTGCTGTGGGACCCACAGTGTGTACTCATGGCCAATCAGACAGCCTCTGAGTGAATCTGAGATCTTAATGATAGACACTTACTAATCACACAGCTGGTCTATATTTAAATGCGAGAGACAGAGAGAGAGAGAGAGAGAGAGAGAGAGAGAGAGAGAGAGAGATGCAGGAAAGGGACAGAAAACGAGTGAATGCCTGAGAATTTCAAGTCTTTGATTTAAGAGTATACCTAATCACAACAAGGTCTAATCAGTGACCACTGATGCAGCAGTGGCTTTTCTCTTCTTATCTCAATATCACACAACAAACACTCAGATATTTTTCAAACGTGACAGCTACAAAGAAGATTCTGGTTATACAAGAGAGGTACTTCCACAACTGCCTTTGAGTTCCTAAAAAGGATCTTAAAAACTCGGAACAAAAGAGGTGGTTCACTTCCTCAAGATGATGTCATGAAAATAAATTGGAGTAATCAAACATAAAACAACATTTGAAACAAACACAGATCTGCGGGTGGCTGGCTGCAGGAAACTCAAATGCTGTGTTTGAGCGCTCTTGCAATGCCCTTGAACTTAACACATTCAAAGTTCTGGAGCCAGCTAGACTTAACTGTTTTGCTAAGCCCCCTCCCTGTCTCTTGGGTCATCTGAACCATCATCAAAACCAATACGTATGATATGACAAATATATCCTGTTTATGAGAGTCGGCACACAGAGCAGCAGACGCAGGTCACTAATCAAAGCTTTCACAGCCTGACAATGCTTCAGCTCCACTACTGCAAAGCAAAAAGTGACATCTACTGGTGATCCAGGGAGATACATGGTTATATCAGCTTGTATTTTACTGAGATAATACGCCATGTCACCCATTCAAATATGGCTTCAAGAGTTATGACCTATTACATGTTTAAAGTAACAACTGCTGTGTAAAGCATGTTATCATGGCTTACATGTTTCCACTCTGAATACTGTATCTAAAGAGCTGAGGTCACGGCTGTGAAAGGTGGTCATCATCTAATGGGAAAACAAAGGCATCAAGTCTAAGTCTTAAACTTTGTACGCTAGCAACCACTATTAGAACTGATATATTCTGGACCTGTTGTATGGCTGGATTCAGGAGGGGTGAGACTTAATGCATGTTGGAGATACTGGTTTTTATACTGCACTGACTGCACTTCACTGATGCTGAAGTGTACATTTGACCGCTAATCAATCTTGTCTTGTGGATATCCAAACAAGTTCAGGAAAAGGTTTCTTGTAACTTTGCAGCCCTGTTTCTACTTGACTATATTTCTCCTTTACAGTAAAATCCTCACAAATGTCAAGTTAAGATGCATAAGGAATGTTGTACAAGGGTCAGGACAAAGGTTGAGCCCAAAGTTACATTTTCAGGAGGTTTGTGAAGACACCTTCATTCATGAGTTACCAGGTGTTGTGATCTTGAAGTTTATGGGCAACATAAAACAAAGCAACAATTGTGGTTGCACTGACGGCCATCACAGATTTTTCTTATCATAAGACGGGAAACTCCACCAATTTTACACATTGCGCATTCGCTTGCGGAAGCAATTGTGTAATGTTGTCTGTTGCTCAGGAGGATGTGTGATAAAATAACCACTCATGGTGTCATCTGGATTGGAGCTAGAGTTACACATTTAAAAACTGCCAATCACCAGGCAGGGGAAATTTAAAGACAACACTTTTGAGTTGGTTATGGGATGTATGATCCAGTACTACAGACTAAAACCTTTTGGACTTTTTGGAAGTGCAATACAAAAATTGCTGAAGTTCTCTTTTAAGGGGTCTTAATAGATAAAACAATAAAACAAATAGTTTGTAGGTTATAGCTGGATTTGGGTTTTGCTTTACAGATAAGAATACAACTTCAGCTAGATCCCTCTAGAACTACTGGAAGACCATTAAATAAAAAAGGGTCCATAATTGTGAGTGTGGTTTCCTGTGCAGCCAGGTTCATACAACGTCCTGAAGATTAAGGACATAGCCACTCCACTAAAAACAAATTCCAGAGGATAAGTTTGATTTAAGCTAAAGTTTTTACATTGGGCTGGACGATATGGAGAAAATCAAATATCACGATATTTTAACCTACATACCTCAATATTGGTACGATAGCCTACGGTATTTTAGAGTTGACGATTGGTGCTTTCACAAAATATTTACACACAATCCTTTCTGACATATTTTAGGAATCTTGAAGTACTGTGTGAAGTATGAGACACCTTTTTATTTTTTATTCTACTTCTTCTCTTGGTTTCCTTTTTATACAAATAAATAAAAAAATTTACACAATGAGATTTTTGATGAATAATCATCAGTAATGTGCACATTATGACTAAGTGGGTAAAGGAAAATAATATAACAGCTAGAACACGCTTGTATGTTCAGAAAATGACATAACTTTACTGTAATGTAGCCTTTAAAACCAGGAAAAGACAACACTTATGCCATATTATATAATATCCAAAACACAGAGAGACACAGAGAGAAAGAAATTGAGAAACAAATTTGATTTATCTTCCCTTAAAAGCCACACAAAATCCTCAAATCCATGCAGTGAAAGTGATATGCGATTCATTCTGTGGAAATATAATTTCCTCTATGTATTGATATTTTATGATATATTGCCTTATTGTGTACCCAAAAGTAATCATTAGGCAGATTAACACACAGAAATATTCAATGCAATTACATTTTTAAAAAGGCACATTATAATTGAAATGACCTTCTCTGAGCTCATGAGTAAAGTTGAGAATAAAACACTAAGAATAATGGGATTCTTTTATGCTTTCCACATAAGGCCTGTCAAAGTGCTGTCTGATATGGGAAGAAACCAACGGCACAGACACACACAAAAAAGAAGTAAAGGATCCACCCAGTATTGAGCTGTCTCTCCGAATCCTGTTCTCTGACAGCCAAATGCCTTTGGTCTGTCCCTATAACCAGTTACAGGTCTCTACTTTGAAGAAAAATAAACTGGACCTTGGTTAGAATCAATAAGCTGAATATAGCACCTGCTGCTTATATTTTAGACTTGCTAGCGGCTATGGATGGCAATGTTGGTCTGTCTGTCCACCACTTTGGTCCAGACTAAAATGTAAGACTGTAAGACGGATTGCCATTCAATTTGGTAGATTTGTCACCATCATGACAGATTATTATTATTTTATTTTTTTCTGCTTGGTTGAAGTGTATATTATAAATATCTTTATTTAGAAAACATCTCCTTTTTTGTGACAGATTATTTATAAATTTACTTTGATCCCTTAAAGGTTTAATATGAAATATATTTACTGTAATAAATCCAAAAATAACCCCAATGCGTCAAGGAAAGGAAACAAGCTAAGTTGAAATACTTTCTTTTCTGGCAACAATGCTAATGCCAGTATTATCTCCTTTAGAAATTTCCGTTCCATGAGGAAATTTCTGTTTGTGTTTTGGACTTTCTGTTGTTATCAACTGGCCAGTTTGACAGCCAGGCCGGGACGCCAGATATACCTGTAAAAACGTTAACCCAGCGAGTTACACGTTAGTACAGCCATGGAAGCAACAAACAAATGAACGGGATCAACAGAGATAGACACAACATTAAAAAAAACAGCATGTTTCTAACAATTGCGTGACCAGAGACATAACAAACCCCAGGTAAATACTGGAGATGTATTTGAAAGATAGATTCAGCTTAGAGCCCAAAAGGACGCTGAGTTGGCTAATTTCCTCCTGAACAGCTAAGCATTAGCTTCAGGTTAATTTATCAGTTACAGGGCATTTTTTTGTCCTTTCAGTATTTGTGTAGCCACATTGAATTATATAGCTATAGTGCCCGAGTTGGTTCCTTGCAAAAACAATTGAGACATAGCCAGTTAAGTGACTGGTCCTGACTAACGCCGCCATGCTAACTGGCTAACTGCTAACGTTGCCGTTACCTTTAAATCAGGAAGAGAGGACAGTGAGTTTGTTTCATGATTCTTGCCATAATTCTAAGCCAATAAAGTGTGTTCAGTCGGGGTGTAGAGGATGGCAAGATTGTGTTATTTTTAGTGTCCTACTGTAGTTCTTTTTTTAAGATTCCTATTTTTTGGGAGCTTTTCCCTTTATTGGAAGTGACAGTGGACAGACAAGAAAGGTGGGGAGAGATGCGGGGATGATACACAGTAAAGGGCCACAGGTCAGACTCAAACCAGGACCACTGCAGAGGACTCAGCCTACATGGGACGCACGCTCTTACTGGGTGAGCTAGAGGTCGCCCCTCTTACTGTAATTCTAAGCCAAGGAAGTGTGTCTGCCAGTCAGGTGTGGAGGACAGCGAGCTTGTTGTTTTTAGCGGTTCTTACCATAATTCTAAGCCAAAACAAAATATATCTGTCAGTTTGGTACAGAGCTCTGTGTGAGCACAGGCTTTTGTGACTGTAAATATAGCCTGCACCTAACATAAGCTACTCTGCTGTGCTGTGAAGTAATGCCTGGCTATGTGAGACAACCGTCTAATAACATTGTTGTGGATGTTGCGGTTTCAGCCTGGCAACCTCTGTGAACTTTGAGTCTGGGGATGACTAAATTTGATGATTGAATTTGTACTGTAGTAACTGTTTTAAACACTAGCTGACAGTATTACATATTGCACCTTTAAATGTTTTTGAAAATGTATCACCAAACACCTGCAAAGCTAATGAAATTCCCATCATGCTCAGTTGCACTGTGTTTAGTGCTAATTAGCAAGCATTAGCATGCTAACATGCTAAACTAAGATGCTAAACATGGCTTGGCATTACTATAATAAGCATGTAAAAAAAAAATTTCAATATTGATTAATCCGTCTATTTTCTGAATTAATCAACAAATCATTTGTCTTTTTCAAACATTCATCACAGTTGCCTCCTTGAACCATTTTGTACCTTCAAGTGCTCATATTATGCTCATTTTCAGGTTCATAATCGTATTTAGAGGTTTAGAGGACCAGAAGAAGTGTACATGGTTTAATTTTCAAAAAACACCTTATTTTTGTTTTACTACATATTGCTGCAGCTCTTCTTTTCACCCTGTTCTCTCTGTTTTAGAGTTACACTTCTATTGGGAGTCGCACATGCACAGTACCTAGGTAAGGACTACTAGCCAGTCAGAAGCAGAGTATGAGGGTGTACCACGCCAGAAGCTAGGTGAGCATGACGTTCGTCACGGAAGTAAAGGCTGGACTACAATAGAGCTGTTTGGAGCAGTTTGTGGACAGCGTTTTCTGTTGAAGAAGGTAAGTCCCTTTGGGGTGGACTTTGGGATTTTTCACTTTGTAAACCTATAATATGTACAAAAAATATATATAACACGATAAAGGAAAATGAAAAAAAGCCAAAAAGTATGACATGAGCACTTTAATGTTCACAGAGGAGTCTTACCATCTTCTAAAATGCTGGTCTGTCAGAGGGATGCTCCTTAAAGCTGCTCCTAACAGCATGAAGAATGCAGAAAGGAGGAGGGACGCCCGCAAACCTGGAAGACACATGATACGGTGATGGAAAGAGAAAAGAGTAAAATTATGAAAGTTAAGAAAAGAGGATAAGAGGCTGAGACGTCACCAACCCATATAGTAAAAAAAAAAATTGTCATCACAAATAATTGTATTACTAATAATGATTAATTCATACTTGATTAATATGTTATTTGTCTTTGTTAAGTCTATAAAATGTAAAAAGAAATTAAAAAAATACAAATTTTAAAATTACTATTACCCAGAGACTGAGGTGAAATCTTCACATAAAAACACATCAACCGAAATATTTTTTTAACAGTGACTTAAAAATAAAAACCAGCATAACTCAAATTTGAGAAGCAAGAAATAGCAAACATTTGTTTTTGTTTTTTTACTTGAAAACTTACTTAAATGATAAATTGGCAAACACAATTGTTCCACAATTCTTTTTTTGTTAACTGATTTATCATTTCAGCACCATTTAAAAGTCACATATACACAGTACAACAGTTTTACAATAAACCCTTTCATCATAACAGTTATAATGTTCTGTAACTGTTTTAGAGATGTTTAATCAGCTGTATGATCATTTTTGGAGGATGTTATTTAAAGTGCTTTATACAGAGAGGTGGCCAAAGCGACTGCACTAGTTTTAGCTGAGTGTACCTAATAAACTGGCAACTAAGTGCATGTGGTACATGCGTATAACTAGCCTGAAAAGCCAGACCCACATCACGAGGGGCGGGATAAACGGTTCTCTTTCAAACTCCCTCTGCACGCAATAGGATAGAGTTACAACCAACCAGAGCAACGCTAATTGATAGTAGGGCTGGGCAATATAGAGAAAATCAAATATTACGATATTCTTGACCTTGATGTCAATATTGCGACGATATTGTATAGTTGACTATTGGTGATTTAACAAAATGTTATTTACACAATTTGATTTTTGATAAATATTCTCCAGAAATGATTTAAGAGTAAACTTAAAACTCTCCTCTTTGATAAAGCTTATAATTAGGGAGTGATGAGTCGCAGCGTCCGCCTAACCCGGCCTACCTGCTTCTCGTCATAGTCGTCAGATTCATCTATTATATAATCAATAATATAATAGAACTTAGTTACGCTGTTGTAGTTTTAGACTGCCGGGGGACTTCCTTTGACACACTGAGCTCCTCTCTCCTTTATCTTTCCATCTGTGTGCATCCATGTCCCAGAAATGCTTGTTACTAACCTAGCTCTTGGGAGTCATTCCCCAGAGTCCTTATGTTCTTTTTCCCCAGCATGTTTCCTTGGATCAGGGAGGCTCCAAAATCATGTTTGCAACTGTTGCTGTGGTACTGCTACACGTCTTGCAATGCCCTGTTACATCCTGCAACGCTCTGCTAACCGAGGTTTCTTCCTAAAAGGGAGTTTTTCCTTGCCACTGTCGCACTGTTGCTTGCTCTGGAGGGAACTACAAGAGCTGTTGGATCTTTGTAAATTATAGAGTGTGGTCTAGACCTACTCTATCTGTAAAGTGTTTCGAGATAACTCTTGTTATGAATTGATACTATAAACAAAATTGAACTTAATGACTTAGTGGGTAAAGGTAAATAATAGAACAAATAGAACAGTCTGTAAAGTTCAGAAAATTACATCACTTTACAGTAATGCAGCCTGTAAAACCAGGTAAAGACAACACTTATCATATTATGATATTACGATATATCCAAAATACAAGTCAATATCTAGTCTCATATCGCGATATCAATACAACATCGATATATTGCCCATCCCTAATTGATAGATCAGATTCCGATCAGCAAAACTTCAAACACATCTTTCTTTTTTAAGAATGACTTCAGTGCTTAATTCCAAGTTTTCCAGAGACATGGCCAAAGCCGATTTGAAAGACCGCTGTTCGACAGCAGCAGCAGCAGCAGCCATCTTCTTTCTTTCCAAGTAGCAGGGAATTCACGTGGAACCGTGACAACTCTGCCATCATTACCTTAAGCCCGCCCACCGACTCTATGCACGATGTGATTGGCCTGACTAGAATTAGTTTGTTTCCAGCTCGCAAGCCAACAGAGAGTTGCTAGACACACCATGACAGCAAATTACATTTGCTGCCGCTAGGGTGTGTCTAGATTTCTAGGCTATTACTAATATGCTCCGCATCAACAATTTTGTAAAGAATACTGCTGTTTGCAAAAAAAACGTAATGCGACACAAAGAATGTGCTGGCATGTAGAGCATGTCCACGATGTGTGACGTTAATGATATAAGGATGGTTAAAGTTATGTAGGATACATAACTGATAGACTGGGAAGAAAAACCATACCGCTCAAATAGGAAGTTATCTGGAAATGAAAATACATCTATAGTCAAGGCTTCAATATAATCTCCCGATCTGTTTTTTATTCATGCACAGACGCGTAACTATCGGTAAGCAATGTACTCGGTTGCTTATGGGCCGGACTGATCAGGGGCCCACGTGACTGGAAGATATTGATTGACAGCCGGGGCCCCCTATCGCATTTTCATTACTCGCAAAAATCCTGGCAGTCCCACGTGCACCCTGAGCTGAGAGCCACTGACCAAGCTAACGGAGAGTTGCTAGACTAACCCTAACTGCAAATTAAATTTGCTGCTGCTAGGGTGCGTCTAGATTTCCAGGCTAACATATAACACTAATGTGCAAAAAAAAAAAAAAAAAAAAAAAAGGAAGTCCCGAAGTTTCATGTTTAATATGGCCAGTGTGAAAGCAGTAGTACAGACAAGAAAGCTTTCTCTATCAACTTAGTCTCTATTCTTAGTTTCACCCACATGACGCCCATTTAAGGAAACTCTCCCAACCTTATGTTCTTCTATTTCCATGCAAGTTGTTTTTTAGCCAAAGCTCTGACTAACACCAATTAACACAGGGCAGGGGTGGAATAGTACTTTATTGATCCCTGATGGGAAATACAAGTCACAACATGCCAATACGGCTTCACGGTGCATGTTAGGAGTTTGTCAGCCTGTGTTTTTCTGATATTGACGTGGGCATGCAGTTGGTCCCTTGTCTCTTTGTGTTCTGCCGCTTCAAACTTTTACACACATCACTAGTATCAACAAGTACCGTCACAGACTTGTAATTAAATCCAGAACAGAATAATAATTTTCTATCAGCTGTCCCTTTCTCTTTAAAATAGTTTTTAGTCAGAGCTGAATCAGACAAAGCTTTATTTCATGGTCAACTTAATTTAGAGAAGATGCTATAGTGGAATGATAATGCTATAATCACAGCCTTTAAAAATAATGCTGCTTTGTTTAACTTTCAGATTCCTCTAGAGGGTTAGCCAGTTAGAAGAGAGGACACATTTCTAAATGCCTTGAATATTTCTCTTTGAAATGCCTGGGGCAGTAGAGGCCTAAAACAGTGAAGGTGACCTTAAATGTGTCACATAACAAGCTGGTTTCATACACAAGACTTTAGTTTTGTGTGGCATGTAGTAACCCTGCAAGTGTATATTGTTGAAAAAGACCTAACCAAAATAGAAAAAAATAGTCAATTAATCAGGTAGACAAACATTTTGATAATCACTAATGTTACTAACTAATTTAAGTAATTTATCAAGCAATTATATCAAACTTTTAATTGTCATGGGTGAGAACTTGTTACTTTTTTCTGTTTCATATTATTGTAAATTGCATATCTTTGAATATTGGTGGTCACACAAAACAATTAGTCAACTTCACCCCAGACTCTAAATTGTGATTGACATTCTTCACTAAATGTGTTGGTTTATAAATGAAATGATTATTAGAAAAAACAAAATATGAAGTATGCAATTTAGATATTGCAATATTCCAATGTTGCGATTTCCATAAAATTGTGATTAATTGTGCAGCCTTAATATACACGCACTATTAGGCAGGTGAGCGCTCTCCCGCACGTTCTGAAACATCAGCATACTGTATGTATGGCATACCCTATGTTATGTAGGCTTCCTATGCCTGACTGCTTCACATAAGACTTGATCCTAAGACTCTAACCTTTCATGGATGGCAACTGCTGGTGTTGATCATCAACAGTGTCTACCTTTGGGTAGGGCGAATTCCCACTGGGAGGCCAAGCATTTTCCACAATAACAAGCTGGAGTAGAGCCAGTGAGTGTGTATAATACATAGACAACAGTGTAAGCCTGTTGCAACCTCTGGATGTCATAAAGGGTTTTTAAATTAGGTCACACCATGGCTTAACACAATTTATGAGTGCTGAATGAGTTTAATATGTGACTCAGAGGCAGAGTAGGCTGAAAACTGGGTATAAAGTGGAGCTTTACTTTACTTTAACTTTATAGTCTTGTCAGTAAGAAGTTTCTGCCCCTCACTGAGAGCAGTAGATGTATTTTGACAACCTTTGTTTAAATTAGGCAAACAAAACACCTAGCAACTTCGAATTGCTGAAGAATCAGGATCACAAGATGTGTTGGCAATATTTGTCTTGTGGTCTTTAATTCATCAGCAGCCTATTGACTGTATTGTTGCTACTGCGTTGTAACTGTTTTTGTCATCTGACAGTCTAGCCCAGGCATGACCTACTACGCGTCAGTCAGGTGATACACAGGAACTGGTTAGGTAAAGTGTGTTCTGACTCAGTAGCTCAAGTCAAGAGCTTTTCTGCAGGCAAAGGCACTTTACAAAATTTCCTGTGGTTTCAAGGCTGTTGAGAATTTAAACTCTTTTGAGAGAGAGAGAGAGAGAGAGAGAGAGAGAGAAGTCTTCAAAGAGCCTTTCAAGAGTTGCTTATCCTGCATCAGCACTTTTACCTCTCACATGTGTCCAACTGTGATGCTGTACATGGACAACCCTTTGGCACAGCCTGGCATTTAAAAAGTTATAATGGTATCAATCCATCCCTTGACTGCCACCATTTTCAAGGATCATGTTAATACAAATGACGAATTTGCAAAAGAAGAAAAATATGGATTTAAAAAAACCTTATTTAAATCTGATAATTTATTGTTTTAGTAACTTATCAAAAATACCAAACATTGGTTGTTTCTGCTTTTTAATTTTCTCTGTTTCATAGCTTGAGAATTGAATATATTTTTCAGTTTTAGGAAATTGTAATGGGCATATCTCACTGTTTGGTCTTAATAAACTGAGAATAAACAGATTAATCAACAATGAAAATGATCATATCCCTGTTTTTAAGATTACATAAACCTATTGGCCAATACAGTTGGGGAAATATTGGAGAATTGTATCAGCATAAAAAGAAACATTTATACAGTATACATATTCATCCCTCTGTGGGGAGCTCAGGTGCCCTCCTTTAAGATGGGGAACAATGATTTTATTTGTTAAGTTTTGTTGTTTCTACTGTTACTTCAGTTAGACAGAAAAGGTTAAAACTGAAAAATCCTTAAATCTACTGGTCAAACATTTATGCTATCAAATATATTTGAAAAATGACGCTATCTGAATACTATGGAGAAACATTTTCATTCAACAGCCAGTGGTGGATGAAGTATTAAGATGCATTACTAATATATATATATATATATAATTAATTTTGTTAATTTCTTGTTTTGTTAATTATTTTAAACTTGCAACATTGTTGATTGTTTGAGATAAATAAAAATACATGTCCCCTGTGACTGTTAAACTAACTTATATGTTATGTAATTAGATTCTTATTACTCATGCATTAATAAACTATTTTATAGACTAGGACTGCAAATAATGAGTATTTTTAACATGGATTAATTTTTTTTAATTAAATATCGTCTTGGTTAATCAATTGACTCTGTAAATAGTGGGCAATTACCTGAAGCCCAAAGTAACATCTTCAAATAAAAATTATTTAAAAAAAACATATTTAAATTGACAAGAAATAATTCAAATGAAAAGCAGCAAATCCTCAAATTTGGGAAGTTGGAACCATGAAAATATTTTGCATAACAAAAGTCAATTATCTGTCAATGGACGAATTGTTTAAATAACTAGCCTAATTGTTTCAACTAAACTGTTAGGGAAGTTTAATCAATAACAAAACATTATATTTCATCAGCTCTTTGAATGTCTTGTATGCAAAAATCTTAATTTGTAAAATAACTAGAAACTAAAGCTGGCATTAGAAATGTGTAAAGTAAAAAGTACAATATTTCCCTGGCAGATAGTGTCACCCAAGTGCCTCAAATGTGTACTTATGAACAGTACAAGTGAATTTTACCACTGATAACAGCTAAAATGTATGGACCTTAGCCACCGTAATTTTGTTTTTGTCAAATTACGTGGCAGGAACCAAATATGCTGCTGTGATTAACGTTAAATACCTGGAATTTCTACTCAAATGGAACCTGACAGATAACAGAATAGTGTGTAAGGGTACACCGGATATCGCCACTAATGGTATATGAAGATAAAACTGAACGAGATGTCAAGTGACAACAACAAACCTTTGAGCCATCAAATCAAATCATATAACTAGCTAACATCCCAGTAGAATGGTAGGGGTGATAGAAACGAGGACATCAACATAATGTTGCAGTTGGACACAATGTACCAAGTGAAAACAACTCACCTTTTTTATCCATTAACCACATAAACAACAGCCAGGGGACGAAACCCACTGGGCCCCACAGCACCAGAACCGCGATGTCAGATTTGGTGAAGCCGTACGCGTGAACGGCCGAATTCTGGATGGGACCCCAGAAGTTCCACACCATCCCCTGCATGAATCCTAGCAGGGAAAACAGGGTCAGAACCAGCCATCTTCTCCCGTACACTCTGCTGTTTACTGGCGGACTGTTTGTCTCCGCATGTGAAGGGACAAGCAGCGGCTCCCTTTCGGCCTCTGTGCTCGAACCGGCACCCATAGCGGCAAGTTTGTCAGTTCTGTTCAAATTCCGGGCTTAAGGGCCGTACAAGAACGGGAAACGGACGTCTCGCCGGGCTTCTGTCGACCAACAACAAACCCAGCCGATAGCTTCTGTTGCTGTCACTTAACTTCACTGCGCATGCCCAAACGGAAGTAGTTTGCGGAGTGAAAACTGTGGTTGTGTGTCTGCCATTTTGGCTTGTCTGGTGCATAAGCTTGACTGGGGCGGTTGCATAGACAACAGAACCAAAATGAAGTAGTTTCACAGTGAGGTGTTGCAGACCTATAAAGAACCCGTATACTGTCATGTGATATTTGTTTACTTCCGCCCCAACCTAAACTGCACGTGTAGTGGAAGGTGAGTTGTCTGCTTTCCTGGAATATTTGCTTTTGTGATAGTGTAGTCGAAGACTCTGTTTCTGAAGACTACGCACATTAACAACAACATCAACAAATGCAGTGTTCAGTGCTGATGGTCTTATATTTTGAGAAGTTAATTTTGTCATATCTGTTGTCTGATAAGCTAAGTTCCGTAGTCAATGGTTAGGGTTAGTAAACCAAATTGCTCATTATCCGGATGGAGTATTAACGTTACTTGCATGTAAGTGCTTTATGGTAAGCATTCGGAACTAGTTCAATCAGGTAGTAAAATTATTATCAGAACTGACTATCAAAAGTATAAATGTAAAAGTAAGCTACATACATCTTTTTAGAGGACAACGCATATGGATTAAGGGGGTTGATGATGTTTTATGATCAGCCTCATCCAACACCTTTGTGCTAAACTGGAACGCATTGCATCAGGGGCCAAATTCTCTAATGCCAGTGGATGGGCTCACATCTCAAGGCCTCTTCAGAAGAGTGGATGCATTTATAGCAGCACATGCTCATGGTTTGGGTTTAAGTGTAACTTTAAAAACTGACTTTCAGTGACAAACATTAACCTTAGGTACCTCATTCTGTCAGGTTGCAGGTTTATTCTATAGGTAGTTAAAACATTCTTGAAAATAAGAAAGCTTCAGTTTCCTCTTTCCCAAAGTGAAATGATAGAGCACTTAGGAAAAATGGTTAAAGGACACACAAAAACACCTTTTTTATCCTACAGAAGATAAGAAGGGAGTGGTATAATAAGCTAGTAGGTACTGGTTTAATGTCTGTGGATGACTGGTAATGTAACACCACAACTTGAAGACCACTTGTTTATAAGCTAATCTATACATCCTCTTTGTTGCAACACACTATCTGGGTGTACTACAGGCCATGGCTGCCCCTGACTCCATTAAACCCTTCAGCCCAGAAGATACCCAGAAGATTCTGCATCATCTGCAGCAGCCTGCAGTATTCATTACCATGACCGGTGGCTGGCCTGCTCTCCACTGGACTGCAGAGCACTTGTCTGTCTGCCTTGGTGACAAACTCATCCAATTCAGACTTGGGAGAAAACAGGAGACAAACTGTAAGAACAGTAGGTTAATCCAGACAGATTTGTGTTGAAATAAAGTAATGTGTAATTCATCACCTGGATTGAGCACAGAGCAGACTAAAAACAGATTTGCGACCCAAAAAGATTCAATTCAGTCTACCTTCCTCCTAGCAGGCTCAGATTGTTTTAAAATGACTGAAAATATGATAAAGATATAATATAATAACAAAGCTGTGAAATTAGAACAATATTAAATAAGAACAATCGCACAACACCAAAGATTTTGTTAAATTTGATTAAGACTCATAGCATGGAAACTGTAAATGCACTTTGAAAAGTAACCTTGGTGCATTATTATATTTATAATGTTTCCCCAAACTAACATGATTTGATGAGTCAGTGGTGTATCCATTCCACTCTAAGACATTAATCCAAAATGGTCTTGCCAAATCACTCTCCTATTTGCAATGAAAACAGATTTCATATACATTTAAAAAATCCTGCATAATTGATAATTTATCAATTTCATTGGGGTAATTTGATAAGCTTTTCTGCTTTTGTTTTCCTGATCACAGCAATGCAAAGAGCCTCATACGACAGATGACACAGTTCTGCTTTATACAAATTTCAGTAAGCACATAATAATTGCCTGCAGTCTTGTGTAGTTCATCCTTTGACATGTGATCACTTGCAGATTAGACTGTGGTTAGCAGGACCTGATGAAGTATTGGAGACTGTAATGATTTAATTAAAAATGTTGCATCAACGAGGGAGAGAAAAAACACTGATGCTTTTCATCTTTGTGCATCTAGTGTATTTTGGCGTCCATGTGGCTCTAAAACAGCTACAGGAATGACTCCTCCAGTGATGAATAACAGAGAGCATGTCCTCTGATAACAGCTAGTTAATTAGATTTCTCAATCATCTTTTTCTGCTGACAGGAGGGCATTGCTCATGAGGGCTTATAAATGCCAACGCTTGTTTACTGAAACAAATGCAAGAGTAAATCGCTACTACTGTGATTTATTTTTCTCATAAAAGTAGGTAAAACAAAATGTCATGCCGCTGTGATTATGCACAGTGCAGGGATTTGGGTTTATGAATTGCATTTATTTTAGGATAGAACTTTAGAATTGTTTGTTATCACAATTTTCCAGGGATTACTCTCTTTCTTGTACTTTTTTTTTGCTCTCATAGCACCTCTGTTTGAAACCCAGTGTTCCTATGTGGAGGCCAGACTGGAGCACTTTCTCAGCTGGACCCGGGACCAGCCTGGTGCAGATGTAGGGCCTTTCTGTGATTACCCCAACTCAGAGTACTGGGCTTATGCTGACTACAAATACATTGCCCTATTGTTTCAACATCAGCCTTCCATGTTTGAGGTAATCCGCCTCCTCTGCGTACATACAGTACATGTTAAGATATCAGATTAGTTTTATATTGTTGCTAAACAATCTAAATTGAATCCAACAGACATTTTTAAACAATGGGAGATCTGTATTTATAGGCTTAGTGTTAGTTAATTATCACGTCAAATGTGTCAATCTCATTACAATTAGAAGGCTTCTTTGAAAAGCACACATTTTTTTTAATGTAAAGTATATATTAGAAAAATCAAAATGCATGAAGTGTTAACATCAGACTGATTCAGATCAAGCCAAGCTTTTTTCTAACCTTCAAGTTATTGTATTGTGTTTTAGGTAATTCTTTCAGGATCTGTATTAGCTACAAGATGAAAGAAAAGTTTGAAAACTTAAGTCAACTGGCTGTATGAACAAGTTAAAGTAGTATAGTTTATATAATTTACAGGCTCTTGGATATTAGAGATACAATGCATACAAAAGAATGTGGTCACCTGAACATCATGATGTAATGCGATCTGGCTCACAGTCGGCATCTCAGTTCATCCCAAAGGTGTTGGATAGGGTTGAGGTAAGGGTTCTTTTTTTTTTATGGAACTGGGTTTGTGCACCAGAGCATTATGTTGAACCAGGAAAGAGCCCAAAGACCTTGACCCATATTTTGTATATATATCAATGACCACCCAGGTTCAGATATGTTGCCTTCCATGGGTCTGTATCACATACTGGAGCTGGTCATGGATTTGGATTTAAACATGATCCATGTCATATAAAGTTATGAATATCAAAATATTCACATGCAATTACATTTTTAATCTAGTTGCAACAGCTTCAGTTTATCAACAAATTAAATATCAAATGGATAAAAAATACAAATCGAAAGAACCAAAATATTTCTTTATAATCTCCTTTTTTATATATATGCTCATTAATATTCATACTTTTTTTTTTTTTTTTCCTTGTTTTGACATTTTCAATTAAAATGTTAAGCTTTTGCAGCCATAACAGCTTTATTTTAGCTGCTATTCTTGTCCTGCCTAAGGTAAAGACATAAAAGTCTCATCATTTTTCAAGCCACTGCCACACGTTCATTTCATTTTTATCTGGGTGATACATTTTTATTAGGCATCCAACTGCAATTATTACCAGCTGACATTCATGCCTTTGAGACGGGCAGACATAGGCTTTTTACAGAATAAATGGTACTGGGAGAAAGGCTGCCTGAAGGCCAGATTGACCATATTGTCATTAACAGCTGCCTGCATATATGGTAATGACTTCATTATTCAGGACGCTGTCGTGATGCTACGCCTTTGTGCTCAGACAGGACGTGAATGACAGACCAGTTTTCCTTGAAAGATGACATACCGTTGCTTGCTTTCTCTACACAAAGACCTCCATTGGTCTACTACAATAGGCCCTGTCAAAGTAGCTGATGTGGTATAGGTATATGGGTAAATTTAAAGCTGTGTTAGGTAAAATGTGAGTCTTGTTTCTATATCGCGGACAAGACATTTAATTTAAACGTGTGTGTGTGTGTGTGTGTGTGTGTGTGTGTGTGATGTGAAGTGGTCAGAGTTTGGTTTTGAGGGACGCAATGGGAGAGAGAGCACCTTATGGATTGGCACAGCAGGGGCCAACACTCCATGTCACCTTGACTCTTATGGCTGTAACCTGGTACTGCAGGTACAAGGACGGTAAGCAGGAACAGTGCATGTGTTTTCCGCTTTATATTCTCCAAAGTAACCACATTATAAATCAGTAATCCGATTTCTGAAACATCTTACAAACAAGAGAGGTTACTTATTTATATTTTCATTATTAGGTTAAAGGAAACACAAGTAGATTCTTGTGACCATGTACACAGGACAAGAAGAGAAAGTGAAAAGAAAATATGTATCACTACATATTGTTGTGTGGTTTGTTGTAAGGTAAAACATTCTTAAAGAACTTTTTTGGTTCTTGTGTTAAAGGTCCAATGTGTAGGAATTTCTTCCATCAAGCGTTGATCGTAAATCGCAATCAACTCTCTCGCCCCATGCAGTTAAAAATACGTATTAGAGCTAGGGAGGTGGTGGTACATATGCAGCCGGCAACACCGATTTTGATAATAAACAACTAAACACGTTACACACTGGACCTTTTTTAATACTTTTCTGATTTCAATTAAATGTCAAGCTTACATGCATATCTTGGAGCTTGCTGAACATCAGCCCAATGGTTGTCACATTTCAATCCAGTCAGTAGTGTAACCCATTCTGATTTTGTTATCTACAAAACTTTAAATAAAGCATCACTCATTTCCCATTTGTGAGTACTTGAGGGCTTCAGGTCACAACAAAGGAGTTAATTTAATGGAGTGCGAATCAAAACTAAAACTAAGGTTTTACTATTAGTCTAAGTGGCCTTGGAACTTATATTATGGTTAACTAATCAATGCAGTTAGGAACATTTTGGTCAGATCCAGCCTAAATACTGCTTCAGAAATACAAGAAAATGCAAGAGACACTAACTATCTGCATGTAAACTAGAGTTTTACAAATAACCGCAGAGCATTTTACTAATTTTCTGCCATGACTGAATTTCTCACAGTAGATCTTAAGTTTTAGTTTGTGTCTGAAGATTATGTTTACTATAACAAAAGAAGCGCACATTGATTTTTAATTTTGGCAGCAGAAAAAATATATAAAAAGAGATAGACCCACTGAGAGGTGTGAAATAAAAAGTGACAATGCCCTGTCATACGTGTGGTAATGGGTTTGTGCATTTAATAGAAATGAGTTGTAACTGAGCATGAAGAAGATTGGGGATTCCATACAACCATAGCTATATTTCACCACAGCTGTGCTGGTAGAGGTTTACTGCCTGTTAACCACGGAGCTCCTCTGCAACAGGAAAGGTGCAGGCTACTGTAACTGCTCCGACAGAGTGTTATCTGTCCTCTGCCCTCTGAAAAAGAGAGTTAATTTGTTGCAGGGCTCACCAGAGCGGGAGGGAAATGGAGACCGGGTGAGGCACTATATGGGGCATTGTGAGTCAAGACACAAAAGGGAAAAGGTATTTTTGTATCTCTCTCTGCTGCCTCAACTCCTAGAGAGCAACAGTGTATCTCACTCGTTGTAATTGGGTCTCAAACTCTTTTATTTGGTATTGATCTCAAATGGAATGAAATTCAGCTCAAGGTGTTCTTTGACCTTGCTGCTGATCCCTGAAAATGCAACCGTGCAGATTGATATGATGGTATTTGTGACAGTGGTAGGTATTCCCAAATGTCGGGGTATGTAATGTAATAATTTTCACTTTCAAGGGAGAACACTGGATTGTTTTAAATTGATTGATTAGCATTTGGCCCTGTCAGTGATTATGATTTCCCAGAAAAAGGAGGAAAAAAAAATTGATTCCGCTGATGGAAAAATACTGTTTGAATTTGTAAAACATCCTAACAAGAACAAAAATGTTTTGTGTTGATTGTCCACTTTACCACCAGGGGACTAGTGAGCAGAGAATATTATAAACAAGTATACAATGACTTGAAGTAATTTGAAGTACATTTTCCCTCCTGTTTTCATGATTCCCATGTGTCATGATGTATTTTGGGTGAATGTAAGTCAATTCTGAGTCCATCACCGTTGATATATGTTTGAATAACTTCTAGTATTTACTATGCTCTGTCTACGTGGAATAACAGTTTTGTCTACAGTTGAACTGAATTAATTTCTAACCACAGCCTTTTCCTGCTCTGAACTTGTATCTAACTGGGATGTTTTTTGTGCGTAGGAAGCGCTGGCACCTCTTTCCTCCAGAGGACACCGTTAACCTCTACCCAACCAGGATTCCCTATGAGGAGTCCAGTGTCTTCAGCCAGGTGGATGTTCTGCGCCAGACCTGAGCAGGTTCCCTGCATTCCATGGAGCCAGGGCCCACATTGTCACTCTGCAGCCAGGACAGGTCAGGACTCTTGACCCAATATGTTACAACACAAAAATGTAATGCATCACAGAGATCACATTGTTGGCTACAAAAACTGTGAAGTGTCAGAGGTGTCAACTGCTGTTGGGAAATGTACACATGCTGATTTTGTTTGGAAAAAATGACCACGTCCTTGGCCAGAAATGTCAAATCTGTTTCTCTCAAGATGTTAAATTTAATTTCACGACCAAATAAGGTGTTTGGATTTAGATATTTGCTCTTTATCTAAATGAGTACATTGTTTATAGGTTGATTTAAGTTCTCATTGAGGCATTATTTTGTTCTTCCATTTAGCTCTAAGTAGATAATAATCTGCTTATAAAAGGAATAATTTGTCATTGAACTTTTTTTTACTAATATCTTTAAGAAGACTAGAGCTGAAGTAATTACTTGATTAGTCGAATGACAAAAAAAAGTATTTTGACAATCGATGAGTGTAGCTCAATTCCGAATCAACAATGTCAAACATTGTTGTTCCAGCTTCTCAATTGTGAGGGTTTCCTGCTTTTCTTTGTCTTGTGTAAAAGTAGACTAAATGATTAATTTAGTTCATTAAACATGAAATCAGTAAATTAATCATTAATGGAAATTAACTTTAGTTGAAAGCCTGAATAACAATAATAATCTCCCACAGTCATCATATGTTCTAAGTCAAACTGTACTAAACTGTATCATGTATAATACTTAATAGTGAGTTGACTGTACAGTATTATTACTTAGGCACAAAAAAAATAATTCTACCAAACATTGATGCATCAAACCTCTTCTTTTTCAAATCAGTGGTGTTTTTCAGACATTGGAAAACAAGCCTAAGTGATATGCTGATGCTTGATGTTATGCAACACTTTAGCACTAAATATATATGATGGACTGCTTGTGACACAGAAGCAATAACAATAAAATACACCTTTGTTGGTCCTTAAGCCCCAAACATGTAGAAGAAGACTCAGCAGTGAGATTTATTTGTTGTGTTGTCCTTCATAAAAGTGAGACAAGGAAACGGCCGTGACTTGTGTCCAATTAAAACATGGCCTTCTCAGTCATAGTGCATCACCTTCTATAGCCTGGAGCTTTATATGGCAAGAAGTGTAAGGTAAAGCTGCATCATCACTTTAGATGTCCTTTCACGAGAAAAGTGACAGGAGCATTTAGTAGATCAACTGACAGAGCAGTCAAGTTCACGTAATTTGCTCTGCTTTAGAAGCATGTGAGTTCATAGTAAATGATATGATTAAAGTGTTGCAATTAGAAGTTGGCTGTCACAGTGCCCTATTTAGAAATGTCCTTAACTACATTTGAAGTAGTTTTCAACTCTGAATTACCGTAAAACTCTTTGATGTGTTTGTCCCACTTTGCCTAGTTTCAGATTCTAGCAGCATTGTTTTGTTCTTCAAGAGTCAAAATGGTGACAAAGCAATTAGCCATCTGCCTCTTTTCACTATCTGCCTGTGCCTGAGCTCCTGTAGCGCACCCTGCTATCAGCAACACCAAAGCCAGCTGCCAAGTTACTCTGACGGCTGGTGAAGCAGTGTGCAGTTCAGGGTCACAGCTTTTTTTTCTTTTTCCCTAAATCACCAGATACTGTCTACTAACAGATCCACTAAAGAGATATTTTGCTGATTTTAACTGTGTCATGGCAGTGTGGGTCAAAAACTCAAAATGTGTCAAGGAGGCCCACCGAAATCAGTTGCTCCACTCCTTTATGCACTGGCACCACAGGGGAAAGCCAAACATCAGTCTGAAACACACTGCCCACACAAAGATGGCACAGAGCTGAAGTAGAATCAGCAAAGATTCACCAAGGTAGTTTAGTCCAAGCACGAGGAAAAAAAGGTTAATTTCCCAGCTTTCAACAGCATCTCACAGTCTTCATTTGGAAAAAGAAATTGGTTCAGGTGTTCAATCTGGTGTTCAATTTGGTCCTTTTGTTACACAATAACAAGTGTTTCCACAACAGTCTTCAAATCATATCAATCAATTGAACTCTTCCAGTCAATACTGTGAGCGTTGTGGGTTTGGCCTTGCGTTTACATACGGTGGCAAACTAAAAGTGGACTCTTGTGCTTATTTTCACCCTACAGTTGGAAACACTTCAGCTGTTCACACCGAATGCATAGTTTTGGTATCTACAGCAATCTCCTAAAAGATGGCTCAACCTCTGTAAATCAAATCAAAGGACAGATCACTCCTCTTGTCTTGTCAGACTGAAGCCCATAAATGAATCAGCACTGCTGAGGAGGCAGGGAATCAATAAGGCTTGCCCATTTAATAGAGCCACTGTATAAATGAATGAACCACAGTGTTGATGAAAAAGGTGTATGCTGCCATCTAGAGGATGACCAGGACAGCCATTTATCCCATCAATGTATCACAATGGCTTAAAGACAAAAACAGGAGAGTGGGTGATCAATTTAAGCTTCTGTTGACTTGTTATCTTCTCTGCTCAGGTGCTTTATGTCCCCAGACACTGGTGGCACTATGTGGAGTCATTGGATCCCATCACTGTCAGCGTCAACTCCTGGATCGAGTTGGTGAGCAACCCAATCATGTCTCAGCCTCGTACTGAACTATTGAGCTCAAAACCTGAAATAATGAAAAGAAGGTCAATGATTTGAAGACAAAATTTGAGAAACATCCTCTTTGCACCAAAGAATGCGCTTGCTCCGGTTTATCCTAGCAGCGTTTAGATGAAGGCTCCCTTTCAGCTTTGAGTATTGAATTAGTCTGACAGTAAAAGATTCCTTGCCATTATGATAAGTGTGTGTGCACAACAAGGATTGTGCACCGCATGAAAAGCTCCTCTGCACCATTAAAACGTTCCTGTCCCTGCGAGGTCACAGACACAACTGACTGTGCCACTATCATTCAGTGTAATCATCTTGATGTGCGGTACTCATTCTTGCTTTGCTTGGATTTCTGTTCAGGAGGTGGATGACGTGGCAAGAGTTGGTGAAGCTGTGACAAAAGCGGTCGTCTTTGCCCTTAAAAGTGCACCAAGTGATGACAACAAGGATAACTGGCTTAATCCCACTGAGGTAGCAAATTCATACTATGATATTAATTACTCCCTTAAATCAATAGCTACCTGATTATTTCCACTGGCTTGTATTGGTGCAGCCATGCACAAAAAAAAAAATCCTAAACACATTGTAGTTTTTTTGAAACATTTACAGGTTCTTGTTTCTGTTTAACTTAAAAAGTCTGAAATTGTTGACGTATTGCTATGCTGGAGTTAATGGACAAGCTTTAAATGAGGCAGTTTAGATCTGAATATTATAGAGTTTATAGAGTTTAAGTATCTAGAAAATATCATTTAAATGTGGTCTTCCTAAGACAGCTATATGAGTTGAAATAGGGGTTCTGCAGGGCCAGTTCAGTATATTTTATTATTTTAATCTCAGTTTGTGAGTATGAAAACTGAGACATTAATAAAAGCTGAAGAACAGAGTTCCCCAAAAGTGTTAGTAACCAGCTTCTGCTGCAAGGCATACATTTCTGGTGATTTAGCAATAATGCCCAGCCCTCCCCCCCCCAAAAAAGACACTTGGCAGCCAGACCTAACGTTTCTGGCAGAAACTGCTGCAATTGGCCTTTTAAAAAGCAATTTATTGTTATCTGATGGTTATGTTACTCCTGGCTGTACAACAAATTACCCTCGAAGATATTAACCTTAAAATAAAACAAAACTTTGTACAGTAAACTTAACAGTTATCATGTTGTTGACTCAGCAGCTTCTTTGGAATTCCTCTACTATGGAAACGTAATAAATTTACTGTGTTTGGATAAAAAAGTAGCCTAGCACACACAGGTGACCAGGTGGCTATTTAGCTGGCAGCTGGTGTAGAGGGAACTCTCTTTAACAGCTTGTTTGGGTTATGTTTCGGCAGGAAGGAGTAGCATCCCATAATGAGAACATGCAGTATGTGAACCTGGCAGTGAGAGCTTGTGAAAGACAGAGGGGCCACTGCCACAGCAAACTGACCCAGGACCAGAGAGACACCAGTCCAGTCAAGCGGGACTCCAGAGGACAAATCAGGGAAAATTGCAATTTTGTCAGGAATTCTGTGCCCTTCAGCATTCCTTTTGGGCAACATCTCATCCCTGTACGCTGTCAGCGCCAGTACTTGCCGGAAACCACAAAAGATCTGGATGCCAAATCTCTGGAGGACTGCACTGTCAGCTCAGATGCAGCACAGAGAACCAAGCTTGCATCTGCTGTCGGACTCTACCGGGGAAAACATGAATGTAGCGATGGTTTAACTCAATGTAGACCACGTGACCATGCACATGGGATGTCAGAAAACTCTTCAGGGGATTATGAGGAACCAGTTCACACAGAAATTACCACTAATGACCTGTTAGACTGCCTGGTGCATCCTGATATCATCTCCCGTGTCACTGAGCTTTTACTGGAACGGCACACAGGAAGTCACGGGACCACTACACCATCCTAGCTTTAATATTCACAAGCCATAGACATACTGTATGTTAAGGCTAGTTTGCAGTAATAAAGAAATGTGGGAAAAAACAAAAGATTTTTGGCTGCAGAAATCCATCCTCCAAGCTACCAGTAATTATCTGGTGTCTGTGAAGAAGTGAAAGAGGAAATATGGTTTTCTCTCATTTGTTAAGGTCCCCCTGAGATTAACCCTGGATGTGAGAAGTCACAACCAAAACTAATCTTAATGTGATGAGTGACGCAATCGAGCAGCTCTAACATTTCCTTGTTTTTTCCCCTGCACATACTAATCACGTTTGGGTTTTCCTGAGGCAGAAAAATGGCCAAATAAATCAATTTAGTATGCTAAGTCACATAATTCAAGATAACAGTTCTGATGTAAACATTTGTTTTTTGCATAATGTTTTCCTGTCATTTCCTAATGAAAATTGTCATTGAACAACTACAGAAGGCTGATTGTAATGGTTTGGTGATTGATGAAAGTTGGGTTAGGAGCAATGAATGAAATGGGTCTGTTTGAAAACAGTCTGCCGCCACAGGTCACACATCTGAGAGAAAGGAAGGTTGCACATGTACGAGAATAAAACTAATCTTTGCTAAAGTTGATGTCCTGCGCATTGTTTTTCACTGACATGATTTGCATTTTAGAATGAGAAAACAATGCATATTTCAATCATTAAGAAATTCAAACCACATCAGTTATCTATTTAGAAACCTTTTTATAGGGAGAAGCTTAATTTACACTTTGCCTGAATAAAAACATTCCATCAAGTGATATGACTTAGAAAGGACCATACTGTTGGTTTTGCTTGTTTTAGAACAAACCACAGATCATATATACAATATTGTGGACTATTTTTATATTAGATTTTTTCTTTTCTTTTTTTCTCCATCTGCTGCCAGTAAATCAGTTCTCTTGGCAGACCCTAAAGAGAAAAATCACTGAACTTTCTTGCCTGTGTAAAAGGTTCATTGATGTGTTCAAGGATGCTGCGGTCACATTTGACAATGAGCTTGGTTTAAAAAAAAAAAAATTAAAAATGAAACCCAAATGTGAATTGGGTTTGTTTCCTGCACAGAAAGGTTGCTGCCAGCTCTGAAATCTCAGGATACTGACAACATGCAGAGTTTTCATAACAATATAACAGATAAGGCTACAAACGGTCATTATAATACATTAAACTTAGATATATAAATTAATGTAAAGGGTGGCTTCCTTAATAGGACATTATTCAAAAAAAACTTGGTCACCCTTAACGGTAATTATATCAACTGAATTTGTAACATGCAAAGCCACCAGCAGCTATGGTCCTTTTAATATCATTGTTAAAGGCACACAGTGCAAATTGAACCAATTCCAACATGTTTCCAGAAAATATACAGCATATTATATTTAACATTCATTTGTAATAACACTATTGATCACATATGGAAAATCACATCGTACTTTGCTTCTTTGAGACACTATTTTGAGTATTCATTCTCATCCAGTTAATACTTTCCTGTGCTCTGGTTAAACATTGTTTAGTGACTGGAGTTTTAAGAAAGGTTTCACATATAAAGGGCAAATAACAGAATAAACAGACAACACAGAATAAAGGATGTGACAAACACATACTGAACTTCTAACCACAAGAAATGTCCAATGATTGCATCTTAGTTATTCATTATCACAAAAAAAGTAACTTAAAACAAAAATAATACAGGAATTGAATCAGAAATACCTTCAGCTAAGTCTATTTCTTGAGCTAAATCAGCTACAGCTATGAAGATGGTGTATCTATGTGGCATGGTTACAATTTGGTTCCCTTCCCCGTTTTGTTCAAGTGTAGATTATTAGTTTTTTTCTTCCTGTTATCATCCTCGTCATTTTCCTCCTTCCCTGAATCCTCCAGGTAAATCTTGTCCAGCTGATCAGGGTCGACGTAGGTGTAGAAGTAAGCCATGATGGAGAAGATGATGCAGACGGCCAACAGCAGGATAGCAAACAGCAGGAACTCTTTCCACTGCAACAACAAATACTGGTTAGTGTGTGAACTGTACTGTGCAGAGAAAGACTCAGTTCACAGTTAAAGTGTGCTGCAGTCTTGAGAAAGCAATAGTGGGCTGCGGGTAGTCTCGAGCTGCCAGCACTGCTGCAGAGGAGTGTCTGGCTACTCCACATAGCACTCCGGGATGGGAGAAAAACATGCTCTGGTCTATTGGCATTTTTTTACTTTTATTGTTAATTGTCATAGGCCCGGAAAAGCCGCAGTGCCGGAACTTGTTTTGGTGGAACGTGTACGTTTGAAAGTTTCTGTAGTCGTGCAACAGAACTCAGATTGGACAGAGTGTAGCTAGCTGTCTGGATTTATCCTGCAGAGATCTGAGGAGCAGTTCACCATAGTCCTCATAAATTTACAGAGGTTAGAACGGCAACACAAATGAAGCCAATGGCAACGGATAAAACTCAAAAAAGGCCCTATTCATAACGCCGGTGTTTGGTTTGTCCATTCTGGGCTACTGTAAGTGATGCAACTTGGCAGGCTCTGTGGAAGAGGAACTGCTTCATGTAGATATAAAGAGCTCATTCTAAGCTAACGACAACACTGTGATTCTTAGTGTTTGATTATACACTAATGAAAACATATTTCTGCCAATACAGTGGGTGCTGAAAGTATTCAGACCCCTTTAAATTTTTCACTTTGTTTCATTGCAGCCATTTTCCAAAAATCAAAAAAGTTCATTTTATTTCTTATTAATGTACTCAGCACCCCATCTTGACAGAAAAAAACAGAAATGTAGACATTTTTGCAAATTTATTAAAAAAGAAAAACTGAACTATCACATGGTCATAAGTATTTAGACCCTTTGCTGTGACACTCATATTTAAATCACATGCTGTACATTTCTTCTGATCCTCCTTGAGATGGTTCTACTCCTTCATTGGAGTCCTGCTGTGTATAATTAAACTGATTGGACTTGATTAGGAAAAGTACACACCTGTCTGTATAAGACCTTACAGCTCACAGTGCATGTCAGAGCAAATGAGAATCACGAGGTCAAAGGAACTGCCCAAGGAGCTCAGAGACAGAATTGTGGCAAGGCACAGATCCGGCCAAGGTTACAAAACAATTTCTGCAGCACTCAAGGATCCTAAGAGCACAGTGGCCTCCATAATCCTGAAATGGAAGAAGTTTGGGACAACCAGAACTCTTCTTAGACCTGGCTGTCCAGCCAAACTAAGCAATCGTGGGAGAAGAGCCTTGGTGAGAGAGGTAAAGAAGAACCCAAAGATCTTGTGGCTGAGCTCCAGAGATGCAGTAGGGAGATGAGAACAAGTTCCACAAAGTCAACTATCACTGCAGCCCTCCACCAGTCAGGGCGTTATGGCAGAGTGGCCTGACGGAAGCCTCTCCTCAGTGCAAGACATATGAAAGCCTGCATAGAGTTTGCCAAAAACACATGAGGGACTCCCAGACTATGAGAAATAAGATTCTCTGGTCTGATGAGACCAAGATTGAACTTTTTGGCATTAATTTTAAGCGGCATGTGTGGAGAAAACCCGGCACTGCTCATCACCTGCCCAATACAATCCCAACAGTGAAACATGGTGGTGGCAGCATCATGCTTTGGGGGTGTTTTTCAGCTACATGGACAGGACGACTGGTTGCAACTGAAGGAAAGATGAATGCGGCCAAGTACCAAGATATCCTGGAAGAAAACCTCATCCAGAGTGCTCAGGACCTCAGACTGGGCCGAAGGTTCACCTTCCATCAAGACAATGACCCTAAGCCCACAGCTAAAATAACAAAGAAGTGGCTTTGGAACAACTCCGTGACCATTCTTGACTGGCCCAGCCAGAGCCCTGACCTAAACCCAATTGAGCATCTCTGGAGAGATCTGAAAATGGCTGTCCACCAACGTTCACCATCCAACCTGACGGAACTGGAGAAGATCTGCAAGAATGAATAGCAGAGGATCCCCAAATCCAGGTGT
Source organism: Percina caprodes (assembly GCA_013375575.1). Taxonomy (NCBI): domain Eukaryota; kingdom Metazoa; phylum Chordata; class Actinopteri; order Perciformes; family Percidae; genus Percina; species Percina caprodes. Next base: position 2,905,566 of record JABXJD010000015.1, read on the forward strand.
GAAAAACCTGTTGCATCATTCCCAAGAAGCTGTACTAGCTCAAAAGGGTGCTTCTACTCAATATTGAGCAAAGGGTCTGAATACTTATGACCATGTGATATTTCAGTTTTTCTTTTTTAATAAATTTGCAAAAATTTCTACGTTTCTGTTTTTTTCTGTCAAGATGGGGTGCTGAGTGTACATTAATGAGAAATAAAATGAACTTTTTAGATTTTTGGAAAATGGCTGCAAGGAAAAAAAAGAGTGAAAAATGTAAAAGGGTCTGAATACTTTCCATACCCACTGTATATCCCCCTCAATTAAACACTGGTCATTTAAATTATAATTAAACGGGCACTATTTACAGTAACCAGATAAACCACAGTATATACCACTGTATTCTATCTGTTCACCTTCATTGTATTGGGGTGACAGAAAAAGGCAATCTTGGCAAATAAAAAAAACTATCTGCATGGCTTCACATCAAGTTAGAAAATGTGTTTTTTTAATTTTCAGTTAGCTACAGAGGCAAACCCTTTAATAAAAGAGCTTATTATTGCACTGTGATTTACGGAATTAAGATATATTTCAGGTTTAAAACTATTCCACCAATAAAGGTGGTTGGCTGTGGTCTTGGTGTCTAAATCCTCCTTTATTTTGTGTAAGAGATTTTAATGTGTCCCACAATGTCCCATGATGTCATACCTGCTCCAGTCCCGCCCCCTCCGCCACAATCAGCACTATCACGTTCCCAAATGCAACAGTGAGCAGCCAGCCGGCCTGCAAGACAGACTTCATGTTGGCTGGAGCCTGAAGAGAAGAAAGAACCACAGTTAGTAAAGAAAAGAGACAACAAGCAGCCCTGGGCTTATAAAAATATTTAAAAGTTCCATGAAATGTGATGTGAAACAAAAATGTTTGGGTTGGGACATCAGACAATGGGCTTGAAGTTATGGAGAGTTCAATTAACAAAAAATGCAGAAGGGCATGATTGTTGAAACCTTTTCTGATGACTTTACTGCTTGAACTTGAATTACAACAACTTGGAAAGTTACATTTGAGTACTGTTCCAAGAAGTAGCTTTTCCAGAAATATTAACCATTTTAGATTTGACACGATATCAAAGGGGCTACTTCTCTTTGTAGGTTTAGATGTTTGCTCTAAAAAGTTATCTTGCCCACGTGGAGATGATAGTGTGTATTATGACAAACCTGTGAGTAGGAGAACTCCAGGCCTGTGATGGAGAACATGACTTCTCCAATAGTTATAAGGACGTACTGGGGAATCTGCCAGGCAATGTGCATGTCGTTGGCGCTTACATCCTCCATCTTGTGAGCCACAATCTTACCCGATTCCTGACAAAACACACAGAGGGGGTTCTGTCATGTTCTATAGCAGGGAAGATCTGTATATAAACTTGTATAGCAAGCACACTGACCTCCATGAGTACAACAGTGTAGGAAGCTCCAAAGTCCAGCAGGCCCAGGCCGAGATCAGAGCACTGGTCTGACTGTAAGCTGCAGCTGACATGTGGGTATCTACCCGGAGGCAAGAGGTACATGAAGGATGAGATGAATTAAAAAAAAAAAAAAAAAACACATTATGATTTGACTAGCTTTGTACGAGTACATTGAATTAAAAACAGTATATCACATACAATCAATTTTTTGTTGAGGCTAAATAAGGTTTTTTCTTAGTCACTAGATAAGTGTGAGGAGTTATTTTTTAGGGTCCATTTTTATGGAAGTTAAGGGCTTGCTGATTTGAACAACCTTAGGTAAAGGACGTTTGGAGCACTGAGCCTGTTGTCAATATAGATTTTTCCAATACTACAGTATAGAGAGCAGAAGTGAGACTAGAACGTATAGGTTCTGTTTTAGGAGTACGAAACCCTCATGCAAAATCACATTTAATATGTGTAATCATGCAAATTATTAGAAATTCTAAAATAAATTATTAATATAATTAATTCTAATAATCTGAGCATAATCTAAAAGTATATCAGGCAGTTCCTTCAATTTGTGTAGACAGGAATGCTAATTAAAAATTTAAAATACCTCCCTCTTTTAAGCCTTAAAGGACTACATTTTTGCCCACTTGGGGGCATATTAACTTTAATATAATTTTCTGGGGCATTTTAGGCCTTTATTTGTAAAGGACAGCTGAGAGGGGGAATGAAATGCAGCAAAGGGCCGCAGGTCGGAGTCAAACCAGCGGTGGCTGCGGCGAGGAGTAAACTTCTATACAGTATAAGGGTGCGTGCTCTGCCAGGTGAGCTACCCAGGCATTTAACTTTTAAGTTGCTATAGCAACTCATTAGCAAACAGTTGTTTATTCATACATCAATCTGGAGTTGTGTTTGTGTCCACCTGTTTAACGTACTGTAAGTCCAATACACTCTTTTTTTAAGCTCCGTTTTAGTCTCCACCAACTCTTGAGAATAATATCTGGCTCTTTAAATGCCCCACTATGTTCACCAGTTAGTGTCTATTTGGTGCTGAGCAGGTAGCAAGTGTGCAGTTAATTTTAGCTGAAGACAGCTGCCTTCTGCTGGAAAGGCTACTGTATAAAGCTCTAGAGCTGAGACAGCCTGAGTTCAGTAATAATATCCACAGGTTCATCACTACAAACTGCCCCTGACTGTAATTTACTTTGTTAAGAGCACAAAGGTTTCAACTTTAAAAAGCTTTGCATTTAGTTGCAGATACTAGTTGAATAGCAGCTAGACAGGAACTGGCTTCAGGATTTTGGCTGTTTATACTGATTTAGACCCCCCCCAGTCCTACTCACTCTCCCCGATCCACAGTCTTGTTAGGAGACATGCTGTAACTCGAGGGCAACTGGAAAATCACTTGTCCAACAGTTAGGTTTATTGCCTCAGGCAGTGTGTTGAGGAACCTGTTAAATTAGAATTAGAAGAAATCATGAGCAAACTTAACGGATTATTCAAGAGTACAAGATGAGTCATAACCTCTAGGATTAAACATATTTTACCTTAGGAGAGGATTCCCATCTTCATTTTTTATGATGTGGTCATCCACCTGAATGATTAACAAAAAAAACAAAAAACACAGCCAGGTCATGGGAGTGTCTATCAATAACATTAATTTCAATTCTCTGCTTAACATTTGTGTTCTTAGAATTTTGAAGTATGATTTTTGCAAATATTTTGACTTTACAGTCTTGTACAAGTTTTTGCTAGAGATCAGATTAATTTTTTAAAGGCCCTAAAAAAAAGGCATTTTTTTTTACTTCAGCTTTTTGCTGTGAGTGATGAGGTCCTACATGAACACACAATAATCTGACAAAGTTGGTTATTTCTGGTTATTTCCCATGACAGATTTCATTACTTCAGTTGGAAAAAGATGGCACACTTCTGTGCAATTGAATTCAATTTTATTCATAGTGTCAAATCATAATAGATGTTGCACAAATCAGGATATTAACAGTTATTTGGTTGTTTGCTTAAGTTGCCAGGAAGACTGTCAATCAAATCTGATCAAACCCCACTCACACAAGTTGGACTGTTGCTTATTTATCTATGAATATTTAATGCTATGGAAAAGAAAACTGAACCAGGGGCACTTACATGTTTGCACTGGATTCCAGTAGTAGTGTCTGAGTACAAGATGAGGCTGTAGGCCTTCTGTTCGTCAAACATGTGTTTACACTCGGAGGTTTTTCCATTGAAGGTGACTTGAATCTTCAGCTCCTCGCCAGATGCCTCCAGTGAAAGTGTCTCATATTTTGGAGGATCCTGACAGAGAGAACACAAGGTTCAGGTTCTTTCAAAATCATCACCGATTGAAAAACAACTGACAAAATGACTATTAGAAAATAAAAATTCTTGTTTCTGTTGAGCTCTTACTTCTTAGAATGAAGTTGCAAAATAAGACATGGACTTGAGAAATAAAGACAAAAGTGTCCTGGTCCCTAAATGTTCCTTTAGAGCAGCTTCAGGCTTTTGTGCACCTACTAATTTCTGTGCATTGTTTTGGGTTACAGTATATGGTACACTGAATTCTGATAGTTTTACAGTATCCTTCTGATCCTATTTGTACGAGTTGATCCCTGTTTATTCTCTACATATGTTATATATAATATTATAAATCTGCTTCATATGTTTATATCTTCTGTTATGAATACTATATCGCTTTGCCAGACCTTCCTCCAAAGCACTGCGGAGGAGACTCTGGCTAGTCCACACAGCATTCTGGGATGGGAGAAAACCATGCTCTGGTTTATTGCCATTTCTTTAAACCAATCACAATAATCTTGGGGGGCGCTAAGCTCCGCCACCGTGCTGCTGCAAAAAAAGCCTCGGGAAAAAACTTGTCTTGGTGGAACGTGCACGTTCAAAAGTTGTTTTAAATTGTGCAACATAGGGTGACCATCTTTTGATTTCCAAAAAAAGAGGACACTCGGCCGGCCTCAACACAAATTCAGACAGGCTTCTCAGAGGTTAATGAACATGCTTTATTATGCCTCAATGGTACAAATATAACTTGTGTAATAAAATCTGTAACAACCTGAAACAAAATAGCTCTTTTCAAATAAATATGAAATAATGTATATGACCTATTCTGTGTCAGCTTCAAAATCCAGCTTCAACTAAATATCTCTTAAAACCTTTTCAATGTAATAAGATTCTCTCTCATACATATACACCCCCACACACCCAACCGCAAAAGTGGAACGTCGTGGATATAGACTATGTATACTACTACTACTGTTTCAGCAAGGACACACTTCTGAAAAACAACATTTCTATCCCAGTTAGGTGTTTCCTCGTTGGTTAAAGTTAATATTATTGATCAAAGGGGGCGATAAACCCTGCACAGGTCTCAATTGAGTCTACAATCCAGACCTGTTTGATGTAGAAGAAAAAATGAGTATGCATTTAAGGGAAACCGGATGGTATATGATGTTTTTCCCTTCTCCCATCAATCCTACCTGAAGGTATTGGATTGGCTCTGGAAACAGGTTGCTGCCGGGGATCTTCAGACTCACATTAGCTTCTGCCAGGTTAAAGACCTGCAGGAGACAACTCCCAGCAGGTGCAGGATCTACCACCGTTTTCTAGCAGACAAATAGGGAAATAAGAGCACTAATACTGATAAATATCATAAAACAAAGTCTTTTAAAGAAATAATTATATCATGAAGACTTATACATGCTATTTTTTATGGTTCATGGACCTCAAACCTTTTTTTTTTTAGATATGCTCAAAGGATTACAAAGAATTAAAATGACTAAAGGTTGTGATTACAATTTTCAATAGATAACACCTGGGTATTCTGGGAAATGCATATTTATCATTGCAGAAAATGGAAAACACAAGCTTTACATTTATTACTCAAGAATATTCTTTATACATTTTTGGCATTTCACTAGAAAATAGTATTTTATATGAAGACACATTTGGCCAAGAGGATTATACCATGAAGTTTCCATTCTGGCACCAAAGCTTAAAAGATATCTGCAAGCTGCCCACATGATTTCAAGTTGACCTCCTGAACACAGCACTAATTTTAGCAGCTGCTACATGAGGACATCATACAAAAATAATTCTAGGGGCTTGTGACAGTTAACATTACCTAACCCTAGGGACAGGTCAATGTTTCCTTCTCCTCCAGGGTAGGAAAGCAGAATTCCAGGTTTTCCACCATGCATGGGGTCCACAAAGTCTATGTGCAGGTATTTTCATGTTATCTGGTCTTGCAGTTGGTGAAAAGCAACTTCGCTAACTGCATCTCAGAACTCAGAGCATATCGGGATCAAGTCGAACACAAATCTAACCAGCATGCAACGGGCGGTGATCGCCGGTGATCAATTCTGCGCAGACCTGGCTCATCTCGAACAAGCCTAATCTTATATGTGTAAGTGAGTAAGGGGGTTTGAAAGTGTCTCTTTATTTTGGTAACGGGTGCAAGATTCATAATTGCTGATCATACATACCACAACGTTAACCTCTACCAGTGTGGCCGCTCCGAAGGCCAGCGCTGCAAAAATCATCCCTGTGGCCATTTTCCTCAGAGGCCTAGGACAGACAGTCAACATCTTTCATTCAGAGTCAAGCTTTATAACTCTATAAATGCAAAAAGTGATTTCCTCATCAGTGTCCTTACTGATCTTCTGCCTGATAAGAGTCCCATTCCTTGTTGTGATTGCACATTGACACAATGCCATCTGTTGCAAATATGTCATTTACAACATGAGCTATTCTCTTAAATACATTATTATCAGTAATTAGACAAGATATCCTTCATTTGTTAACTATTTATTTGTATCTGTGGGATATAATGGCTCATTTTCCAGTTTAAGAGACTGCTCATTTCTACAATAAAGGGAGTATGGGAGTATCCAAAACAACATGCTTCTACTCACGTGATGTTGATTCTGCAAAATCCAACGAGCGGATATATGATGAGGTCAAAGATGGGCACAAAAAGAAGAATCAGCAGGGCATTCAACATCTAGACAACAGGGAGGGAAATGTGGTTAATTGACTGTAAAAGCTCACTACATCTCATAAAATCATAAAGGTTAGAGTTATACGTGAATGATTCAGTACCAACTGTAAAGAGATGGCAACATGGCAGTGATTAACAGCTGTAAAAGTGTTTTCACGAGAATGACAGCGTCACTTGACAAGTCAAACTTCGTCTTTAGTGCTTAACTTGTATGTGCAACACTGGTTTGTGTGTGTGTTTTCACAATATATGCTTTTAAAATGGCTGGCTGGTGTTTCATAAAAAGTATATATATATTCAATACACAACAGTCTGTAGGTATTAGATTGACTCACTAGATGACACAATTTCCATTTTGTGTCTGTCTCTGCACATTGAAATGAAAATGAAATGATTGCTAATGTTCAGCCTTAAAGCGCCCATATTATGCTCCTTTTCAGGTTCATAATTGTATTTTGAGGTTGTACCAGAATAGGTTTACATGGTTTAATTTTTAAAAAAAAAAACATTTTTGTTGTACTGCACATTGCTGCAGATCCTGTTCTCACCCAGTTACAGAGTGAGACATCTCACTTGTTTTAGCTACAGAGTGAAAACTCTCACTTCTATACTATCTTTGTTGGGATTCGCACATGTGCAGAAGCTAGGTAAGATCACATCAGCTAGATAACTCTTTCTCCAACTTTGGTCAGTGCAAGGCAGGATTAGCTGGGAGACTTCTTCTAAACGAGGGCGCACTTGTGGAATACCTGCAGAACAGGGACATGGAAGTAGTTCTTCTGTAGATTATGGTGAAATAGTGTGTGTTATAGCAGTGTTTTGCCATTGAGAACAAGCTAGTATGCTAACGCTAGCATGTTACGGTTAGCCATCTCATCTTGGCTAATTACTTAGAAAGCCGTGGAGATTTTGAACAGCTCACCTGCAGACTGAAGGCAGAGGACATTCAGAAACCTGTATCTCACTCAAAACAGTATGGATAGTTTTTCCAAGTTTGTATGTGCATGGAAGCACCAGAGACAAAATAACACCCCAAATCCCATTTTTTTTTCATAATATGGGCACTTTAAGTGTGTTTGAGGGTGTTCACATCAATATCAGGTGAATATCAGAGTTATACAGCAGAGTGCCTTATTTTTTGGGAAATACAATAAGAATGATCCTAAATATTAGGCAACCAGAAACATCTCACATGGAACAGAAATCTTACAAACTGTCCAAATAAATGAATCGGTGACATAGAGAGAAAGCAAAAAAGTATATTTCTCAGTGAGGGTTAAATCAGAGGACTTTATATGTCTGTTAAAGTGAAAGATTTTTAACCGGCCTTGTATCATCGCAGTCTGTTCAGACACAAGACACCTGGTGGCGTCGCCCGGCGCTCAGAGCTCCCTTCTCCCCGGAGCTTCCCTCTTCCAGCAAAATTCCAACCACATCATCGATGACTGCAGATTTTTGCCATTGAATAATTTGGGGGCTCCAGTCGCTAGCAACATGGAGGTAAGTCAAACACCGTTTGTCTGTGTAAACTACCCACACTGTGGTGATGCAAAGTATTCCTTTTAAGTATGAAGTTAGAAACAAGGAGGCAATTAGCCTAGCTAAGCATAGAAACTGGAAGAGAAACAGCTAGCCTGACTCTCTCCAACATTAAGATATACACCCATTATTACCTCTAAAGGTCATTAATTGGTATGCCTGTCAAGCTTCCGGTTCTTGCAGTTTAAAATTGTATGAGTGCAATCTGAATTTCACCTACACATGAGAGGTAAAACCGCAAGGTAGGGCGCAGAGCAGAGAGACAATGCGCAGGTATACGTCATCACTGCTTCTGGCTTTGGTTGTGCCTTGAAAGGTCAGCGGCAACAAGGTCAAAGTTGAAATGGTTTGAATTCGCCAACAATTCAGAGCGCTGTGTGGCGTAAAGTGCAGTGCTTCCTCAGACTTCTCGCCACCACTCTCCCCTCAGGAAAACAATGGCACAACCAGTGGAGAGTGGTTTTACTGCGGATCATGTGGTGGCGGCTTAAGGATGCCACTTTGTTCTTCATTCACCTCTTCTAGTGTTTTCTTGTATCAGAACACCTTGTTGTGTATTATTCCTAATTTTGGTGAGAGCAGGAGCTGCACGTACCTGCATTTGGTCAGGCTTAATGACGAAGATATCTCCCTGTAAGAAAACAAAATATTCCATCTTAACAGGTAAGCCATTTAAAATGTAACTTCATAAATTTAATACGATGTGCAGGGTTTGCATTGCCCAATGACATTCACTTTAACCAGTTGAGTGCATGGTTTATTAAGACCATAAACAATGTAAATTACGGGAATAAAAGATAAATTGCAACAACGCCCAACCAAAGGGAAAATCTGTTTTACAAGATGTGTAATCAGATGACTATCAAACCCACCCACTGATATCACAGTGCAATTAAATGTTATCAGATTTTTATACATTTCTACATCCTTGTCATTTCATGAAAGAAACTCTTACAAAAGCCATGTTCATCCTTGTAGCTTGAAGCGTCCACCGGGAACCCTGCAATACAGAAAAAAAAAATTACTGTTAATAGCTGCATCTCATGTCACTTTTGTTTAAGCTTATATTTCCATGCTTTTCCACCTTTAATGGACAGGACAGCTATATGAGAATGGGGAAAGAGGGGGAAGACCTACAGGAAATCGTCACAGGTCGGACTTGAACCATGGCCCTCTGCATCGAGCATAAACCTCTATCCTTATGTCTATCTATCTACACCTGCTCCACCAAATGAGCCAACCCGGCCACTCATGTCACTTATTTGATCGCTCCTCGACTCCTCGGTCCTCAGCTGAACCCAAAGTTGTTCTTTCCTTCCTCGGTGAAGGCTGTCTCAAAGCTTTTATTTCTGCAGAGGACCGAGGAGCGAGCATCCAGAAGGGATCATCGAGGAGTTATAGGCAAGGATACACAAGCAGCCTTCCCGGAAGCCATCTAGCTGAAGGAGGTTCTTACTCCGCCCAAACAGCTGATGTGACGCATCAGAGGAAAGGACGTCTCATCCCTCTAAAAACCCGTTTGCTTGTTTCCTCTCTTCTCAGATGAATTCCTCGTGCCTCTCCCATGCCTCCTCGTTGGAGGGACTAAGGCCCGAGGAAGAGAGGCAAGTGGAAGAGTAAAGGAGGCAATTTAAGCAACATGAGAAGCACCTTATGTCAATATAGGTTAAGTCATCAGCTTCACTCTAAGCTTAGTATAATGTGCCTAGCAGGGTTGTTTTGTTTGTTTTCTTGGAGAGAATAATAAGAAGAACTGGTTAATATTTGATATGCCTTTGAGAGAGAAGTGAGTTCTCTTCTTTTCCTGAGTTATTTTGATGGAGAATGATTTCAGGAGGAATAAAGCTCAGGAATTCTGAATGTGGCTTTGAGGTTTTCCATAATCAGATGGTTGTGTTGAGTGTTGGCCAGAGGAGAAGATAACAGATAATTATGGGATTTTATATACAGTAAGAGTGCTATGACACAAGGCCTTGACCATGTGCTGACTGCGAAGACAATGCAATGTACAGCATGTACAATCAACACAAACTGAATATATACTTGATTTTAACACTAACACTGTAATATTTCATTTACATTTTGCAGGTATGTGGTCATAAACCATTGACAACCCTAGAGCTTTTTTTGACTTTTTCAGTGCACAAATGAATTTTGGAATTTGGTAATAGGTCTTGTATCTTCACATACCTGCTGATCAAACAGAGCCCAGAACATTGGCAGTGGGATGTAGAGCACCAAAACACGCAGCACCATCTTAATCTCCTCGATCAGACGCTTCTGTTAACACAAACACATAGACTGGTGGCTTCATTGCATCAATAACACATTCAATGTTCTTTTTAAGTGAAATCCCCAGAAAAGACTCTAAAGAAGAGTGATTTGTAGGAGTCTCCCCGTTACCGAGTAATTCTCCTCAGCCCAGTCCAACCAGTGTTTCCTCTGAGGGTCATACTTCCATCTCCTCCAGCGGTTTTTGATGGCAAACTGCAAAGCAAAAGACAACAGAAATTAAAATGGAGGGATAACGTGTGAAATTTACACTTTTATTACAAGACACAATGTTTCTTAGACAGTACAAATAGAACTGAATAATTCCATTTGCATTTTAATAAATCGTTGACTGGGAGATGACTCACCCCAATGCAATTGCAGACTTCCAACAGGATGTTTCCCTGGGGAGGATTCCTCTTGTACAGCACGCTGCCAGCAGTGAACACAACTGCACGAGATGGATGAAGAGTTAACATGGACTCAGAGGAGAAAACAATTTATGTTGGTGACGGCTCAGCTGTTGTGAAGAGAACAACTGCACCGCTTGCCTTGTAAGAAAAGTATCAAAATGCTCATGCTATATATTTATTTCCTAACCAACATAACAGCAGAATCTGACAGAGTCGTTTACCATTTATATTATGCTTTGCCCTCCTGCAATGGAATGTCAAATGCGTAAGAGAAATAAAATCTATCATATTGTAAACAAGCTTAGAGCCCTGAAAACACTGAGGCCCGTACTTTTGTCTCACTCTCAAAGGGCCCCTCCAGTAATAAAAGCCCAACTTGTTTTCACAGGTCAGCCAAGCATGAATCCCAAAAGGTTTAGTAGGGATTCAGAGGCAAAGACAACTGACTGTCAGGTCACATAAGGAGGGGCCTTGATAAAGAGGAAGGCCAGCCTGTCAAAAGCTTGACTTCATACAAACATACTTTCAGCATGCAGATAGGAACCATAAAGTTAGCTCAAATTCTTAAATTTGACAGTTAATTTGGACTCTGATTTTAGGGCATTGTGTTGCAGCTTGGTGTTTTTATGTACATCCTGGAGGCATACAAAGTGCATTTATGTTTTGTTTTATGGCTTTTCCAAGTCAGTTCTTTAGCATCTGTAGATTTCACATCCACACAGCTGCTACTGCTGCTTGCATTCACACTTCTGAAGGACAGTAATTAGTTCTTGACCACTGAGCAGCTCAAGCAGCTATAAATAGAGTTTAATTACTTTGAACCAAAACACTGAAGGGGAAGTATCAGAGCTCCACTAACTATATGGCCATTAGCTGATATCGGTTTCACAGCTATATCCTTAACACATATTTTGGCAGGTAAGTATGTAATAAGTTAGGTACAAAAATGTTTTATAGGCTGCTTGTTTTTACCCTTATATGCTGTTTATTTTTTTTAACTTTCAACTATAGATTGATACCGGCCATATCGGTCAGGCTGTAGAGAAGAGGATGTTATGTAGGCCCTATCCATACTTTTACTACTACAGTAGACTACATATAAATTGCACCTGCCTAGATGATGTTACAGCTGGATGGACACTCACCTAATGCCACAATCATCAGAACTGCAGGAACCCCAAAGGCCAGAGCATAGCAGTCATTACCAAAACACTGCACATCCCCTGCAGGAGATATTCCAGCGTAAACGATTATGGGTATGTCAGTCACACAGTCAACCTCATTGGGTATATAACATGTGATGAACATTTAGAATGTGAACGCTCACCTCTCAGTATGGGTGTAATCACAGTCGACAAGAGGCTCCCAGCATTGATTGACATGTAGAAAATGGAGAAGAATTTCTGCCTCTCGCTGCCCTGGAGGTCATCAATGGAATAATTAGGAAACACTTAATTATTTATTTTCAAATATTGTATTCTGTGATCTTTAAGTCCTCATTAAGGTTATACATTACTTTTCTAAACACTGATTATTATGTTAATTTAATGGATACCATGCAATTCTAGCTAGGGGTGGGAATCACCAGACGCCTCCTGATGCGATATCATGATATTTTTGCCACAATAAATATTATTGCAATTTTAAACAAATTGCAATATTCCGCGATACATTGCAATTTATAACCTTTTCCCAACCTCTAATTTTTCCCCAATTTCAAAATGATGTCCCAAAAGGAAACTGTCAACATGTGTTTCATCTAAAAATGATTTCTCTGTTCATCTCACTTCAATTCTATTGCTGCAAAATGGGATTGTCAAGCCGACAAACTGACCAACACATATATAATAAAAGATCAATACTTTGTGCCTGTGTAACATTGAAACGCAACACATAATGTGACTTTCGCATTAGGAACACTGAAACAAGTCTTTAATTCAACATTTATAACCAAAAACATTGATTAATGTAGTTTTTTTGATCATCACAACTGGAACGGGGTTTCCCACACATCTGTTTGGTATTATTCCCATTAACTTGTATTGAATGTTTATGAGTGAACCACTGTGGCACAACAGTTAAGCAGCTTTTGATGCCATAACTTTTTGTCTTTTACTGCAGAAGGCCTGAAGAAACCATGTGTAAAACTGACATAAATCTATAGGCACTAAGGTGAATTGCAAGGAAGCTGTTGTATAGAGAGTACTACTTTGGTTGACAACATTTTTTATCTTGGTGACCAAATGAAAATCCTCCATTATCAATGGATGGTACTTTCTACTGACTCATATTCTGGACACGTGGAATTTACCGATTCATTTTTCAGATAGTTTTTTCACTGTGTCTTTCAAAGACAATATAAACATTAACACCTTTTGTGTCTTCAAACTAAAAAGAAAGTTCGGTGACTTACATTCTCCTCGTCAAACTGATCTCCGCCAAATGCTGCCACGCAGGGTTTGATTCCTCCGGTGCCGAATGCTATGAGTATTAGACCTAACATGGATAGAGCACTGCAACACAACATACAAATGACCTCCTGTTGATGCTACTGGACGTGGACTATATACATGGTGTTAAGTGTGGGACTGAAAGTCTATTAATTGATTAATCGACCTAACAGAAAAGTAATGCACTGTGATATATATACTGTCTGTAAATAATAATTGATTGTTAAATTAATTTATCATTTGTCTAATATGGGACACAGACAAATAATGAATCTAGTGTTTGAACAATTGTGATTAATTTGGCTAATCTATAATTTAAGTAATTTATCAAGTAAAAATACCAAACATTTATTGGTTACAGTTTCTTAAAAGTAAAACACTAATTACACTAAAAGTGTATCATTGTAAAATGAACATGTTTGTATGTTGGACTGTTTGAACAAAATAAGCAATTTAGGATGTCATCTGGACTGTGGTAGCTTCTTATTGACATCTTTTATGACTAATTGACTAATCTAATAATTTGTCTAATCAAGAAAATAATCAACATATGAATCAATGAATATAATTATTGTAACTGCTTAACCTGAGCCTGGAAGACCTCTAGGAAGGAACTCTAGGTATTCTGTCTAAGAGCACTATGATTCTGCTTGCTCAAAATGACTCAGCTCCAGATAACTTACATGTGCATGCTGCTGTCTCCCACAGTGGGAATGGCTCCAACCGACTTGACCACATGACCGATCACGTAGACAATGGACAGGTAGATGATGGTCCTGTTGAAAGCAAACTGGGATTATGATCATTCAAAGCTGCACTGTTATTACCATACAATATGTGTGTGTGGTCAGAGTGATTCATCTCCACTTATCCGTTACACAATTTAGACAAATCTCACAGATTAAAGGACTGAAATACTGCATGACGTATTGCAAACATCATGCGCCGCTGATGATGCAACCACAGATGTTCACTGTAACTACACTACCATTCAAAAGTTTCTAATATCAGCCACAAAAACGTACAGTCAGATTGGTTGAGGGGACTACTCTATATTTTTTCATGCTCTTTGATGCTTTTATGTTCTATAAAGTCCTCTTTACAAATGTTGATTAGTTTTTTTATATGGTGAACAAAATGCTGTACAATAATTCAGACTGATAATTGAAAGGGCAGAAAGAGACAAAGAACCCTCTCAGCAACAGTTGAATAAGACAAGAAATTAAGTCACTTTTTTTCAAAGAAACTGGAAGCTTTGTATCAAAATGTGCGCAGATTTAAATGGAAACTGGTTCCTGTTTCTGTGTCAAGTGCACAATAATGCAGCCTATAACAAGTTGACTTAACACCCCGTAAATAGATCCAAATAATCTGTTTATAGTAAGGTCTGTGGATTACCACATTTGTGATTTCAGATGAATTAACCCTTTAACGTATATGGGGATGAAGGACACAGGGACTCACTTAAATTTTCCGAGCCATGAGTCAGCGATAAGAGCTCCCAGTATAGGTGTGAAGTAGCAGAGGCTGCTGAAGGCGTGGTAGACAGCGGTGGAGAGGTCCTTGTCCCAGTGCAGGTAGGTGAGGAAGTAGAGCGTGAGCACCGCTGTGAACAGACAAGCATGAGTGAAATGATACTCCCAACTCCACATATAAGTCCAAATACCCAATAACATGTCTTCAAGGCAAGGCAAGGCAGCTTTATTTGTATAGCACATTTCAGCAACAGGGCATCTCAAAGTGCTTTACACAAAGACAGTTAAGAAACACAAGAATAAACAGTTAAAAATAAAAACAGATAAAACACAAGAATAAAATTTACAGTGCAGTATAAGAAATTAAACAATTAAGAAATGAACATCATTTAAAGAAAGGCAACATCAAAAGAAAGGTCTTCAGCCTTGAGATAAAAGAACTGAGAGTAGCAGCGGATCTGCAGGTTTCTGGGAGTTTGTTCCAGATATGAGGAGCATAGAAACTGAACGTTGCTTCACCCTGTTTAGGTCTGACTCTGGGAACAGAAAGCAGACCTGTCCCAGATGACCTGAGAGGTCTGGGGGGGGTCATAGTCTAGTAGCAGATCAGAAATGTATTCTGGCCCTGAACCGTTTAGTGATTTATAAACTAGCAAAAGTACTTTGAAATCAATTCTTTGGGGCACAGGAAGCCAGTGTAAAGACTTCAGAACTGGAGTGATGTGATCCAGTCTCTTGGTCTTAGTGAGGACTGAATCAGCTGCAGCTGTCTGATTGATTTTTTAGGGAGACCTGTAAAGACAAGACCTGTACTACTCAAGTTTCCTTCAATGCGGTTCATTTCTGTATACATACAAACTCATTCTGTGAGCATTGTTCAAACCAATAGATTATGTATTTTATGTTAAGTATTTTATGCTAAGAAGGAAGCCGTTTGGAGAGCTACCCAAGAGGAAATTAAAGGAATGTTAAAGGTCCTGTATTGTAAAAAGTGAGATTTTCATGTCTTTTATTATGAAGCAGGTGCTATATTAATACTGTTCAAGTGTTGAAATGCCCACTCCACAGAGAAATGCACACTGCCTGTATTTAGAAACTGTGCCTTTAAACGAGCTTGCAGGACTTCCATATGGTTTGATGTCACAACTATGTGTCGAAAAAGCCGCTACAGTTATTCCCGGCTGCAATGCTGCGAGACTCCAGATGCAGAAGATCCAGAAACTCTGAACAATCAGAACAGACAATGATTTTTCAGTGGGGGAGGGCTTAAAGAGATGCTAAAATGTAGTGTTTCAGACAGGGTAAATGCATGTATATTTAGACAAGACAGTATGAGAAAAATAATTTTTTTTTGAACATTAAAGCATGTGGCAGTAGCTCCGTCTGTAAGTTGGGTTGGGAACCAGAGGTCGCTGGTTCAGGTCCCGTTCGGACCAAAGTACCGAGTGTGGACTGGTAGCTGGAGAGATGCCAGTTCACCTCCTGGGCAAGGCACCGAACCCCCTTAGCCGCTCAGGGCGCTAGTCTAACACTGGCAGCCCCCACACTCTGACATCTCTCCATTAGTGCATTTATAGGACCTGAGCATGTGTGTATTTCAGGCCTGTGTGTAGTGTGTAATAACCGAGTGTAAATTGTAATTTCCCCATAGGGGAATCAATAAAGAGTATAAATAAAATGAAACCCAAAATATAAGTATGAACCTGGAAATAAGCACAATAGTGTATGGACCTTTAAATGCAACTCCTGTATGCTGTTGTTACTAGCCCAAAAGTGTCTTTCATCACTAAATAAGCCACTGAGACGAGTTGCATGTCCATGTTTACTATTAACCTTGTATACGGTTTGTCCAACATGCCTTGAAGTACACACAACTCACATTGGCAACTCAGCAACCAGAAAAGCTGCTCCAGTAGTATATATACCACTGTGTCATTTGAGTGCATTTTTCTGCTAGCAAACACTAAATTGTCCAACAAACTCTATTCAAGGTCCACATACTTTTTTTTTTCATGAGCTTTGTATTCCATCTCATGATCTTCCTTATCAGGGTTTGCTCAGTTAGTTCACACACAAAAGCACCATTTTGCAAATGCAATTGACGCTTTGGCTAAAAGCTAGTAGTTAGACCTTGAATTACAGTGAGATCACCTTTACAAACTGTCAATAATTACCTTTCATGCTCAGCTCAAATGATTGATGTTATGAGGACACGAGGACCGCCAGAACACACTGGAGCTAATGGTGTTTTTTGGTGGTCCAAAGCTACACCTTTTAGTAGCACTCTGAACTGTGACAGCTGTTAACTCAAAATAAAGAGCTCAACTGCTGAAATGATTAGATTTTTTTTATTAACAGATTAATAATTTAATTCATTTATCAAGCAACAATGTCAAACATCTTCTGGTTCCTGTTTCTCAGATGTGATGATGCCGTTTTTGTTTTTTATTTCATTATAAATTAAATATCTTTCGGTTTTGACTGCTTGGCACACAAAACAAAACATTTGAAGACATAACTTTGGGCTCTAGGAACATCTCTGGGCATTCATTCACTAATTTCTGACATTTTAAAGACATGCCATTAACTAATAATTGCATTAATCGTGAATTGCTGCTCTACAATTTTTATTAGTTGAATCCTAAATTCACTGAACTTGAGTGACACTTGATATAAAAGTCAATTACAGTAGCAGTTCAGTCACATTGACAAGCATTTTATATACTGTATTTATTTCTCAGTTACTTACAGTGCATTTAAAAAAAAAGTTTGCTGCGAAATGGTATTGTTATTTTTACTTCAAAAGAGTAAATGATTAATTTAAAAAAGAATCAATAAATATACTGCTTTATGAGATACTTGTCATTCTCATAATTACCTTTCAAATCATCAAGTGGAATTCACTTCTGTCATAAATCAGCATCAATCCTCAGATGAAAATACTGGTATGATTCAATTTAAACAGCTTGAAAAGGAAATGGCCATTTTGCATGGCATGTTAAAGTGTGTGTGTGTGTGTGTGTGTGTGTGTGTGTGTGTGTGTGTGTGTGTGTGTGTGTGTGTGTGTGTGTGTGTGTGTGTGTGTGTGTACACACTGATTGAAGTAATGTGACAGACGGACATGTGAGTATAAATAAGATCATGTGAAGAAAGAAACTCCCATTGTGTGGCCCCCATTGACCCACACTCTGTTAACCAGTTTAACAAGCAAAGTATCATTACTAATTCAACTTTTTGTCAAGGACTTTTCCCCAATTAAAGATATAATATGCAACATTTCCGCATTAAAATGTCTACACATTACTAGACCTATGATATATGGGGTTTAGTTATGGTTTACCTCTTGGCGCATGTATGTATATGTGTGTCATTTGGGTATATCTTGGTATTTGTATCTTGGCAGACTACATACTTTCCAGAGATCCAAACAGTCTTTTGGTCTTTTCTTTGTTCAGTTACAGAAACTGTTTACTCGCAACACTAGCAGAGAAAAAAATATGTACTACCAAATGTTGAGAAAAGATTTGCACACCAACCTTTCATGCCATAGTAGGAGAAGCGTTCACAGAACTCGTTCACCACAATGAAGCAGATGCTGGCTGGGTAATTGGTCCCACATAGTTTCTATAAGAGGCAAAGGTTGTTTACTGAATAACGTTCAAACTTTCTAAAGGGACAAAGAAGTATGAGATATTGTTTTATACAAACCTAACAAATCCATAATCTAATACACTTATCTCTTATCCGAATAAAAACTGGTTTCAATCAATAGCTTACCATCTTTTAACAGGGTTTATCAATATTTTATCATAGAACGGGAGGAATGTGGTCGATGCATTCTTCCTGTTATTTAATCACTCAGTTACTCAAGTGAATCATTATGCGGTAATACAAGTTACACTATGGTAAGGCTTCTGATGTGCTCATGCTCAGCTGAACTGCTGAAAATGTGTAATATAATCTTATAAGCAGGTACACTGCTGGTTATTTTTTAATAATAATTTTTAATTTAATTATTTTAATTTATACTATTTATTGATCCCCAATGGGGAAATGTTATACTTTTATACTCACTCATTTGTCCATTCATTTGAAAAGGCAGAAATCAAAGCCCTTAAAGAAAAACCTTAATTGGAAAAGCCCCTGTTTAACAAATTAAGTTAAATTTAAAACACAATAGTCTTCCATCCATTCATCATAATCCACTTATCAATGGTCTTGTCATATATAAAAACACTGTTGCAGAACTCTACCCAGAATTATAACAGAAAATATAACAGTTGTGATAATCTATTAATTGTTAATGTAATTTATCAAGCAAATGTTCTGTTTCAGGCACCCATATGTAGGGGTTTATTCCTCAGCACAGAAGCCCAGGGTTCGAATCCCACCTGCTGCAATTCTGCAAGACGTCTCAGTCTCTCTCCACTTTCATATCTAAGCAATCCTAATGATTAAAGGTAGAAAATCCCCAAAACAAAGGTCTTTAACATATATTGATAAATCTGCTTCCAGTTTCTCAAATGTGAGGATTTGCTGCTTTCACCTGTTTTCTACCATATTTTTGACAAAGCAAACATCTAAAGACATCACCTTGGGTTCTGGGAAACTGATGGGCATTACAACACTTTTATATTTTGCCTAACCAGTCAATCCATCAATTAAGAAATAATTAACAAATGAAACTAATGAATATTGTTGGACCTGCCCTCATGTTACAGTTACCTTACAGTGAGTTTTACACAATGATGGTTTTAAAAATTGGGAAAAAGAGAGCACTGATCTTGGTATCAGCTGATACTCTGAGCTGAGCTATTGGGAGAGAAAAGGTTGAATCAGTGTATTCCTAATTGTAATGGGTTATTTTTGCAATATTGCTTCTACTAAAATTAGAATAAATATTTTCTTTCCCTCTAGTTGTATCTATCCATGCTCACAGTAATTGTAGTTGCTACAATGGAGATAAATGTGCAGTCCTCACATTATTGACATAGCCTTACATTTGTTTTTGTCTACAGCATCTTCAGGAAGTCCTCAGAAATATGAAAACATAACTTTTGAACAGTTTCATGACATCTGAGTGAACTCAATTTAATGAGATCATGTGAAAGCTGTAGTTTTGTCAATCATTCACTGCCTCACTGTCAACAGTTGACACAGGAATTGTATCCACAGTAGAAGTTAGTTTCAGTGAATACTGATGACATCAAAGAGATATCTCAAAACCTGGGCAAATAAACAGTAAACTAAATGTATGTGTAATAATAGCAGCCAAATAATAATATTCATAAAGTGATTTTTTTCTGAACCCAAAGCCTCAGAGATGAGTTATGATGGAAGCAATTTCTGGGTAAGACCCGCCCTTCAATAGCATTTACACATTATTGGCCGGGCCAGGAGTCCATACTTACGCAAGGTAACCCAATTTGTTCAGAGGACCGTTTCAAAAAGCAGGTCTAGCTTTTACATCCCAGCAGATTCTTTGTGTCACATTACATTTTCTGCAAACGGCAGCATTGTTTACAATATTGGTGATGCGGAACACATTAGTAATGCCACTGTATAGCAAAGCGCCGTCAGAAGTGTGTGACTCGCTCTGAAGCGTTTTATTTTTTTATTTTATATAAACGTTTTTGTAGTGTTTCCTGGACACAAACCAGTAAGCCATTAAAAAATATGTTCCACAGTATTGCAGGTGAATGATGTAAACCCTTTGAAATAAAAGAATATGAATTATAATTCAGTTAATGATGGTGCTGCAGCCTCAGCATGGGATTAGTAGGCCTAGGATTCATAGATTATAGGTTCAATACCATTTCACCAGTAATATACTTATAATTAAATATGATATTAATACACTATTTGAACTTACGCATTTACTCTTGCAGCAATTTTCTCCCTTTTTTGCAGCCACCGCTGTGTTGCTTTAACAAAATATGTTCAAACTCGTAATATGTGCACATGAGTATTTCCACCAACCGATTTGTTTGTGGTTGTTACCATGGTGAATCGTAGTATCAGGGCTCCATTCATACTGCCTTTTTAAAGTGGTGGTGCAAACGCTTAACTCTGAGGGAACTGGAACTGAAAATTCTGAGTTTCCCATTTCAGGGTAAAATCAACTCAGAGATCAGGGTTAGACAGAGTTTGTTAAACCTCCTTCCTGAAACGGACCACAGGTCCTATCCCCTGACCAATCTGCTATCCTAACCTCAGTCACTCTAGGTTAATGCCTAACCCCAACCAATTGAGCTGCTTCATAGGGCGGGACTTACAGTACCTAGAAGTTACATGGAATCCGCGTTAGAGATACAAAACAAAAACATTAGACATAAAAGCAGGGGTGTCGGACTGGGCGGGGGGACTGAGTACACAGGGGCCCTTATGTGAGGAGGGCCCAAAAAGATGCAAGAATGAATAGCTGTGGCTGCAGGGAGGGGCCCATAGATAATGCCTTTTTACAAGGCCCACACTTTTGTGCTACGCCCCTGCATTAAAGCACTGTAACATACACAATAGCTGACATAATAATAATCATAATCAACATGTTTTCAAAAGCATGTTCTCTAGTGGAGATAAAAGAAGTTTGCTTGTATTGTATTTGCATGACACTACCCTTCAAACGATTTATCGCGATATCTCTCAAAAGAAGCCAATCAGTTGGCTACAAATTTAGGTTAAGGAATTACTCCCCGGTTGTCTAAAACATGAGTGAGGTAGTCTAAATATGGAAACGAATGTAGAAAGCGAACACACTTGGCTGCATGGTCCCCAGCATATATGCGCCTGTTGCATCATCTTACTACAGTAATCATTTATCATAGCGGTTCAGTCAGTGAGAGCAGAGCAAATCGCTCTGACTACCACGTCTGCAGTTTGACTTAAGACAAGAAAATAAATGTTTACTTCATGTACAGACATTGTGCACCCGCCGCATGTGCACACGTCCTCTGATCCAGAAGAACACGATCGATGGCTTCAACAACTTTTGACGGATTTAAATGTTTTAATAAAGTTGTTAAACAACCTGAATGACTCAGTTTATGCTGCTAAAAAAAAAAAACATAGCGTATGCTTACCTTAGTCATTTTGTTTTCTTTGCTGGTGAGATTTTGGATGTTTACTGGCCCATCGGGAGCTCTTGACTGATCTCCAAGTCCGTCCCACTCTCTTCTGAGGATACGGCTGTAAAACCTCGATCATGTGTAGGCTACCCTCTTGAAGCCGAATTAAAGTTAATCTTCCACCAGAAAACTTGGACTTCAGTAGGCCTCCGCAGACTTCAGCTCTAGTGAAAAAAAAAGACTCTTAACAGACAGAAATTAATATTTCTATATCTAAAAGTCGAATTAACTTAGGCTACCATTTGTGAAGCAGCAGGTCCGTTAGCTGTAATTAAGTGCTCATCAGCATCTAACCTGTAATAGGGTTGTTGTAAAGCTCACAGCCGCAGACCTGACTATGGGATGCAAGTGCTGGCCAACCTGTGTCTTTTCTTCGGATGAATGACGTGTGTGTGTGTGTGTGTGTGTGTGTGTGTGTGTGTGTGTGTGTGTGTGTGTGGGTGTGTGTGTGTGTGTGTGTCATTGTAGGGTGACGAGTCAGTTACCTAATTACACTGAAAATAGCTACTTTTGGTTATCTTCACGTGTTTGATTTCTTTATAACAGTTAATTAATGAACAAGTAACTTATGGGCACTATTTGTACATAGCCTATACCTGACATTTATTTGACAAATTGAATTATTAATGACTTTACAAATATGATCAACAAATACATTATTAACTGTATTGAACAACTAGGTAAATTCCCAAGCTACCCAGCAGATAAGCCTATAGTTCCACTTTACCAGCTTCAACATTCAAGTGAACATTCAAGTGAACATTCAACATTAATGCATCAATTATAATCCAGTTTTACATTATTCTAAAATGGGCCATTCTGTAACAACAGTTAACTATTGAATCAAATTTATTTAAAGGGGAATTTAGTGCAGTCAGTGGTGGCCTGAAGGTTAGAGAAGCGAGCTTGTGACGGGGTGGGCGATGGTTCAATACTGGCTGACAGGATTAAATCTGTTTAGTGAAAGTGACATTTATTTAGTTACAAATAACTCACAGCACACTTGGTTAATTTCACATACATTCTACTTTTAGTTGACCATACAGAATTATCTTTTTGCGAGCGTGCACCATTACTTACTAATAGATTGTCATTCTGTTTGTATTACCTATTTGTTTTTGAGCTTACCAATGTTGGGTTCCACACCCAGTCGGGATCTAGTAAATCTGCTGGTTTAAAGGGGTGGCGCTTGGAGCAGGAGCAGCTTTATAGGGGAGGTGGCCTAATTGGACACTACCACTGCTTGTTATGTCCGGGGGAAATAAAAACCCTTACTTTTGAACTTCCCTTGTGACTCCTCTTGTCTAACTGCTTGGTCCCTCACAGGCACTTTGCTGCATGTCATTCCCCCTCTCTCCCCTTTAATGTCTAAGCTGTACTGTCACAAACAAGTGTGGCCTAAAATGCAACACAAAAAATAGCTGGTGGGCCTTAGCACAAACTGCATCATGTTGGCAACACATTATCTATCAAGGAAAATGGGGTTTGCCTGCTTTTTGTATGGAATTAACAGTCTGAAAATGTTTTTTTTTCATTACTTACTAGAAAATCAAATGAATTCATTGATACCAAGGACGTCATGCTAGTTGTCAATAAGCAGGCTAAAAAACCATGTGTGAAATTGGTAGGTAATGAATTTATTCCTGCATAATTAATAACTGATTTGCTATCATGTTTCACACTGTAGCTGTTGCCATACCTTTTTATGATGATGTTGTAAATTAAACTATAAAGAATACAAATGTAACATTTCCTCAACATAGTGTAATCGTGTTGATATTAGTTACACCACACACCCTGTTTAATACATGATTTTCCTTCATTTAAGACTAAATGTATCTGCCGTTATACATGGTTGACTGACCCTGATAAAATAAAGATATACAAGAATAACAGATAATAATGTAACACGGAATCTGGCATGTTTTACAGATAATCTAAGTGACCAGATGCTGTCCTGAAGCACCTGTTTGATAAGGTGTACCCACCAGACTCTTCCCACAGTATGAGAAATCATCAGGAGGAAGTTATTGCCGGACAGGTGTCATACTTCAGTCAAGCGATGGTCTGAAGACAACACTGCAGCATCAGGAAAAGTCTCAGAATCCACTGGAAGATGTTGGGATGAACAAATCATAATGCTATTACAGAATAACAATAAAGCAAACAACTTAAACAAGCTTGTGTTATTTATATAACCTGACCTCAGATATATTGAAACATTTGACTGAAAATAATAATTAAACGGCTAGAAAACATTGTTAATGTAACGTTTTCACTAGTAAAAGATAGAAAGAAACCCTTTTTTGAGAAGGTCCACTGATGGTAAACTCAGGTAAAAACAAGTGTGGCTTACTGAATTACATCTATTCAAATTAGAGATGAAAAAGAGCACTTTAATGACCTTGATTGTAGACAGAAATGTGAGAACGTGTGCAAATGATAATAAAACTCTCATATTATGGCTCATAAATAATGTTGCTTGGGAAAAGGACTTTTTGTGTACAACCTTTAAGGAAATGTAAGGATCTGTAAAGATTAGTAAAATGGGTTTTGTAACAGATAACAAAAATCCAAACAATCATGATCCTGTGACATTTAGTGATTTAGTTGGATGATCTGGCATGACATAAACATTTAGTGGCCTACCACTTTTAGAGCAACTACTGGAAGTGGTTACATGTGTCAGAGCTGTTGTAATAAGTCATCAGTACTTTATTCAATTAAGCAAAATCCCTGTCTGCTCATTTTTAGGGCAACTATCTGTCCAGGGAATCTGACACATTTACAGTCACGCTGATTGAGAGGGACCAAGTAGTAATGCACAGGTAAGTTAAAAAAAAAAAAGAAGCACTCAACAGAAAACAGAACATACAACTGACGAAACAAAGTGGACATATACTGTATACTGGAAGATCAGACCAGGTTAGACACAGAAGCGGAAACTATCACTAAAACAGTGGCTTCTACACTGTTATCCCAAATGAGATGACCTTACTAGAAATTTGCGTGGAAACCAGTTTCCTTAAACTGTCTAAGTTTTACACCTGTTAAGGTGAAACTTAACACGTCAAGTTGTATTAACACAGAGCTGTAAGTTGATGCAGTATACAAATTAAGTTTACATTTGTGGTCACTACTAAAAATCATTACAAAACATAAAATAATTTTTCATGTTGTCTAAAATAAGCATGTTAAGCTAAAGCTTTAGTGCGTAACTTTTTGTCTGTTACATTCAAGCCATTACCAAATGACATAGCTACAAAGCTAATTAAGACTATCAGCTCCAAAAAACTCTCTGTATTTATCAGCATGGCTATTTTCAGAATTTGATGTTAACCAGCAACTTTCGCATGCGGAAAATCAAGCAAAGATAACTATCTCTTCTGAAGAGTCTTCATGTTTTGTTAATCATCATGTCCTCCTTGGCTACTAGACCTCAACATAATTGAAAATCTATGGATTGACCTTAAAAGACCAGTGCGTGACAGACAGCCCAGAAATCTCAAAGAACTGGAAGACTTTTGGAAGGAAGAATGGGCGAAGATACCTCAAACAAGAACTGAAATACTCTTGGCTGGCTACAAGAAGCGTTTCCAAGCTGTGATACTTGCCAAAGGGGACAGTACAAGGTATTAACTCTGCAGGGTGCCCAAACTTTTGCAGATGCCATTTTTTGGTTTTCTGGGTTTTGGAAAGTGTAAATAATGGAAAAATCAAACTTTTTGTGACGTATAATACAAATGTCTAATCTGTCATTTGATGCCTTTTTGTACCCGGGGTGTCCAAAGTTTCAAACCCCACTGTATATATATATATATATATATATATACACACACACGGCATACATGTTGTCCCATGAGCCTTTGCTTTGCTTCAGCACAGAACAGTTCAAATGACCCCGCCTCCAATACAGTAACATCCATAGTTATCTCTGCTTAATATGTGCATTGCATACTTACATTACAAACAACTAATATGATTTAGTTATGAATATGGTTTTTAAGAAAAACATGAAAGAATAAGTAGTGACCACTCAAAAGTTTGATTACAATTAAATGCGGGTTTACGGTGTAATTAAACTATAAATAACAATTAAAACAAAACACTTATTCCAGAAAATGTAAACCTTGTTTGGCATTAACTAAAACAAAAATACTTTATATATTGTGAATCAAGCACATAAAAAAACATCATGTGTTCATGTTAGACAGGTCTTATATATACAGAGTGAGGAACATGGTACTAATGCGCATTAAGCGCTCCACCGTGGCACTGAGGCCACTTTTGTATGGCTTTGTGTGAACTGGTCGCGCTGTAAGGAGGAGGAGGAGGAGGAGGAGGAGGAGGAGGAGGAGGTGGCGATGAAAGGGTTCGAGATGTCATTAAGTGTCCAGGAGTGCATTTCTTCAACTGTGTTTGCTTCTGCGCACTTGTATTGAGATCGCAAGAGGTCGCTCGCAAACCATTTTTGACAACCATGTTGCAACAGGACACACCCTCCCACATCTGGACGTGGTGTCCTTTTCTCATTTGAAGTGCGTGGAAGTCAGCCGTTAAATATATTGATCTACTGTTTTGGTGACCATGCGGTTGGTCGCAGTGCAACATGTTATTTAGGCCTATAGTCTGTAGTTTATGCCCATATGCTATAATGTTATAGCCTATGTTTTAACAGTCATGTTATATGAATGCTCCAGGCATTGTAATAACAACACAACATATCCCCTTATCACAAGATGGAGTTATAGCCTATGTTATAATAAGAAGTTACGTTTCTGCAAGTTTGGTAACTAGTTAATTAGTAGGTTAATGACGACATAATACCATATGACTACCTATATTAATAATTATTATATAAATATAGGCCTAACAGCTAACAGGAAATGTGTGCTGCCAGATGTAAGTCAAACTCTTGATTTTATAATGTCACTGCCATTTAAACTTCATAGAGAAACCAAATCGTTCCAGCGATCTAGATCTTATTTTATTACATATTTTTTTATTTAACTTTCTATTATCTGTCTCATCTCTACCACTGATTTTAATTTTTATGAGCCAATTAATTTACTTTGTGCACTGAGGACACTACAATCAATCAAGGACACACTAAACATATGTTTTGAAGTCTGCATACCTACTGTTTTGACTTTATTTTATTTTGCTTGAATAAGTCATTTGGATTTGGGACACAGCATCCGTCTCACACAATGTAAATAAGCAAGTAACAAAAATACACATTTTTACATGTCTACCTTTATTAGACAAAATCAGGAGGATTAGTAGGTTGACATGGTGAAGAGGAGTACTAATAGTACAGGCATTATGCAACATAACCCCACACAAATTGCAACAGAAACTCTTTCAACTGATCTAGTTTCAAAAAAGTCTCCTCTATAACATAAACGTCCTAAGTGATTCAAGTGGTGGAAAGTATTCAAAAATACTGAAACCTGTGATGCCACAATTTCCCATTGCAGCCCGTGTTAAGGGAAGACACTACAGGTGAATATGGGAAAATATTTTAACTGATATTACCATGGAACTTTCCCAGTTGATTACTTGCTTTAAATTGCTCATATTTATATTAAAGTATTCGCAACTTGTATATATATTTTAAATATTTGTTTTTGTATTTTATCCTATTATTATTTCATGTATATTGTATGTATGTATGTATATTGTATCCTAGTATCTCATTTATATTTATATTTTATGCTGTGTGACTGATATTTTGCTGCTGTAACACTATAATTTCCCATTTTGTTGGGATCAATATCTATCTATCTATCTATCTATCTATCTATCTATCTATCTATCTATCTATCTATCTATCTATCTATCTATCTATCTATCTATATTATGCTTTTTGCCTTTCCTTTATTGTGTTATATATATTTGTGTGCATGTTGTAGGTTTACAAAGTGAAAAAGCCCAAAGTCCAGTAAGACAATATTAGTGTCTCCCCTTTAAATGGGATGCAATGGGAAATTGTGGCATCACCGATTTCCATATTTTTCAATGCTTTCAACCATTTGGATGTCTTAGGACTTTTATATGTTATAGAGGAGACTTTTATGAATAATAAACATCTGTCAGATTTTCTGTTGCAATTTGTGCGTGATTCACCCCCTTTTTCCTCACAAAATGATTGTAATCTCTTTAGCACCTCTCATGTGCTGGCTTAGAAATTGATATTGTGTGTCTTTTCAACTCACTACGACATATGAAATATTATATTGCACAGATAACAAACTGGGAGTTTGAATCATAAATTGAATCACAATTCTAAACATTCTTAAAACCTTAAAATAAATTTTTCTATGTACAAGAAACCCTTACTAAATCTCTGCCGAACAAAAAACCTGTATTTGCAAGTGAAAATTCCAACTCACTGACCAATGCTTTTATTTTAGTTTCCTCAACACTAACGATTTGGAGATTTTTTTATATGTACAGTAAAAATAGTGGTTTTGAATGACTGAAAAGGGAAAAAAGCACTTGCTATTGGTGATGCAAACATTTTTACAAAATCTGATTATACATTCTAGAATTACCAACTTTTAGGAGCAGCCCACCAAGTGCTGATGGACTAATTACAGCTTTGAGTGTTTTTTTTTTTCAAATCCCCTGAACAGAATAACACCAACAATGAAGTTATCCTACTAACAAGTAGAAAATCTGATATATCTTATCCCCCTTTGCCATAGAACTCCATTGTTTTCTGAAAACTATTAAAAACACATCAATGTGGCACACTGTTGCACTGGGTGACATGTTCCTTCTTTGCCATAAACACACTCACTGTAGTTTATTTTGACTCAATCCCAAATAAATTCAGCCTGGAAATCCAGACCCAAATCTGAAAGATTAAGGGTCTGGCATCGAGTAATGAAAGTCTCCCACCTTGAGGGGCGGCACCAAGCGTGCATTTGAAAATCTCACTGCACCCAAATGGATAACACTACGACCAATCACAACAACAAACGGGATGCAGTATCCAGAGCCCCATACACTTAGCTACCAGCAGAGCTAATTGGTAGATTAAACTGTCGTCATCTGTTTAGCTCGCCTCTGGTCCGCCTGTATCAGATACACCGATGTGATTGGTGCAGCTCGGCTACAAAGGTATAGTTAATGAGCATTATTACTCAATGTTAGAGTAACTCGCTGAGCAAATTCAAATTGTGCTCTCGCGAGAACTCTCGGTTTCCAGGGTAACATAAACTGTCCTGCTGTTGTAAATTATAACAAGTGTACCTTAAGTGTATATCTGCAACATATAACCCGTAAATCATTTAAACTATATGGATGTATGGACAGGTTTTTAAAGGTTTTAAACGTTTTTAGTGGGAACCTTTGGAATGTAGGGCTGGCTGGCACAGCCAGAGTGGGGAACGTTTAAAACACATTGTTGGTTTTTGTCTGTTAATGGGATTTGTGACATGAAGAAAAATTATATAGAATAACACAAGACTTGTCCTGTAGGAGTTACATGTATAGCCGCTTACCGACTGGAGGGATTTTTGCAGTTCTTAAAACGTAGCGTTCATAGAACCCTTTTTTTCTCGTGTTCCGACTAGACCAATTTAGGGATTATTAAGTTTCTCTGTTTCAGCTCCTACTTCAGGGTAGGGTCTTTTCCCTTTCAAACTAGGTCTACGTTGATTGGTCCAACTTACAAATCACGCCCCCACAGCGCGCCATCTGTAGAAGCCATGCCGTCTGTTTTAACAAAACAATGACTAATTGAATAATGACTTGACTACGTGAATTCCTACGAGAATGGAGAGATTGCTGAACTCTAAAAAGTGGACTGATGCTGAGGATCATATTACACTGGAGCCTTCGTCTTCCGTGTTTCTCTGTTACTAGTACTCCAGCCTGGTCTTTAAACACCGCCGTTTGAACTCCGTTATGAGGATCCCGGCAAGGCACAACAGGAACATTCCAATGGCCTCCTCCATGCTGATTTGTTGTTGCATGCGGCGGTAAAGTCAAGTGACGACACTATAAAGACCGTTGCCATGCTTGCGACACTCCCATACCCCTCAGGCCAGTTCCTATGGCCACCATGCAAATGGTAAAACCGGTTTTGGGGGAAAGTAGTTAGTAGAACTGTTTAGAAGTGGACTGTTCCAATAACTATGTTCATGTTGGGGAAACTAAAAGGAACACACACACACACACACACACACACACACAAACATGAGGAGAACAGACAGTAAAGCTGTGCTGACAGCCAGCCCTAACAGCTGAAAAAAACACATGGCATTTGTGGTTTTAAAACAAAATAAATCATAAAGTATTCATATTTCCATGAAACAACAATCAAAGGCTATGCATACAGCATTATACTCATTACTACATAACCTCTTCATTCAGCTTACATATTTATGCCACAGTTTTGGTGCATTCCAGCCAGTCCTCATCATGTGAACGCTCTATAAACAAGTGCTTGGTGACTGGCAGGCAACGCAGTGTGAATACTAAAACAGCTCACAGAGAAACTCCTGCTGCTGTTCTCGGCTGCTCCTGCTCGACTCGTCTGTCCAGAAACTGCAGGTTGATTGGTTTAGAAGGGCAAAGCAGGGTTCTGGTGATCGGTTTGACTGTGGTTCCAGCAGGATCCGGCCTTATCTCGTATTGTTTTATCAACTTTGGAATAAAAAAAGAGACATTGTTCAAGTAGAAATACATGAAATGCTGTTTTTGGCAGGATATGCATTCACTGTATGTGAGGCACAAGAGTGCAGACACAGTCCACATTGCACTAACTGCAACTGACTGAATTATAACAGGCTTTAGCGTTACGGTCAGATGGCTTGTGTTATGTATCCATTCTATGCCAATACTAACAAAAGAAAAACAGTCATACCTCTGTGCTCTGGTTAGATAGCTACTACAGATCAATACAGCTCTCTGAATGTAGCAAAAAATAACTGGTTTCCCGGGAGTGAACGCAGAGGTAGAGTAAGTGTTTAACTGGCTCTAAGTTAAAGGTTATACGGCTGAAATGTTGGTTTGGGTGCAGCAGTAGTCAAAACCCACTGAAACAAACATGTAAAAAACAAAATAATAATAATAAACTGCTACATACTGATACAATAATCTGCAGACGTACTGGTGCTTCAATCATACAGAGATTTCCTTCACCACACTACTGAAGGAGTGTTCTGTCCTTGGAAGTATAATATTTCATTCAAATTAAGTAAAATGTGCATAAAGCCAAACTTATTACATTAAAATAATAATAGAGAACTTAATAATAATTACATTCTTGTTTAAATTACATTTGATTTAGTTTCCTGGCAGAACAAACTACACACTGTCATTTACTAGGGAAATGGTAATGCTACAGAATTCTCCTATTTCAACATGACAATTCTCCCAAGCACAAAGCCAGGCCCATAAATAATTTCTTTTTTCTCCAGTTTGTTGTGAAAGAACTTTGCTTGCACAGAGCCCTGACCTAAAAGCTATCCAACACCTTTAGGATGAACTGAAGGCCAGGCCTTATCACCTTAAAGCTCTTGTGACTGGATGGGAGGAAATCTATGCAGCCAGGTTCCAACATTTTGTAAAAACTCTTCCCAGAAGAGTGGAGGATGTTGTGGGAGCAGATTCATTTTTTAAAATTTTTTAAAATTGTTTTATTTTATTATACTTTATTAATCCCACAAGGGGAAACTACACTTTACACTCTGTTGTATTACACACATTACACACAGGCCTGAATTACACACACATGCTCAGGTCCTATACATGCACTAATGGAGAGCTGTCAGAGTGAGGGGGCTGCCCATGGAAAGGCGCCCCGAGCAGTTGGGGGTTCGGTGCCTTGCTCAAGAGCACCTTGGCAGTGCCCACTGTTTTGAAATGATGTGTTCAGCATTACAAGTAGGTGTAATGTTATGGTCTGCATGTACTATTGGCCATGTACTGTAGTTTAAAACATTGTGCTCGCAAAAGGTGTTTGCAAAAGGAATTAACAGGATTCACACAGACTTCCATTTCTTAATCTACAGAAAAGCACCAAAAATAAATGACAACAGCTTTGACAGAGAAAGCAGATCTGCGGCCATGGTAGCAACAGCAATGACTTGTCCTTACCCTGGATAAGAGGAGATACATCTCCAGCTCAGCCACCCGTCTGCCCAGACACGCCCGGATCCCAAAACCAAATGGCACTGACCCGAACGGGTGGTGCTTGGACTTCTCCTCCGCTCCTCGAAGCCAGCGCTGTGGCAGGAAGGCATGGGGGTCGGGGAAAATATTCTCATCATAGGACACAGCATAGTGGCACAGGTGGAACAGCGTCTGTGAGAGAGGACATTTCTGTTACAATGTAATACTGTGGATTTCCTTAGGGAAGTCAAATGTGCACAGGACCTTTTATACCTTCATACCAGTGTCTGTTAGGCTTAAAGCTTTGTGATTATTAACTTTAGATAAAGTGAGGTTCCAAAGTTTAAAGTCTTAAATGTCAGAACATTTCAGGGCTTGTGTTGTGTCTGACACGTGTCTTACGTTTTTGGGGAAGAGATGATCTCCAACCACAATCTCATTTTCAACAGTGACACGGGCGTTTCCTGGTACCACTGGATACAGACTGGTGAAGAGTCAAAGTTTTATCTGTTTGTTCGGAAAAATAACTTCTTGCAATAACAGGAGTGTAACTTACTCGACTAACATTTGACACAATGGGCTCACAATGAAGTGAAACCATTGATAAGTGTCTTCTCATCTTATTCTCGCAAGAAAGCAACTTAAAAAATTTCCCAAAAATGCTGAATAATTCCTTTCAGTGACAGCTGAAACTTTATATTACACTATTATACATGGCATCAAACATTGTTGTTAATCAATGGATAGAGTACAATGTTTTTATTTGTCTAGTCATAAGATAGATGTCCACAGTTTGGTGATGTTATCTCCTTTTAGTCAGAACAAACAAAGTGGTCACTGCAAGAAACTGCATGTCCTGCAATCAAGTGTCCTATTAATGTAATATACATGTACAAATAAAAATGAAAGAAAGCCTCTAACCGTAGAGTCTCTCTGATGATGGCCTTCAGGAACGGCATCTGAGAAATATCATCGTTGTTTGGCACCTTGTCCCCAGGGCAAACCCTTATCACTTCCTGGTATAATTGTTCCTGGATCTCTGGCTCCTTAGCCATTTGATACAGAGACCATGAGATAGTGTTGGAGGTCTGCAACAGAGAGGGACGCACAGTTATTTTCTATTTTTTTTTAATGTAATGTATAATAGATGCCTAGGTTACATAAAAGTGTTCAATAGTCTAATGCATACTTTTTAATGTGAAGCACAATTGAATGTGTTACAATGATGCATTATGCATACATTGCTCTGCTTTAAGCCGATAAGACAACTAAATGTAGGAAAAGTTAACTACTGTACAGTAAAGTCCTTCCTTCCACTGATTGCACACACTTCATCTACTCACTGTGTCAACTCCTGCCAACAGGAGTTCGGTGATGCTGCCCAGGATCTCAGTGACCGTCATCTGATCACCGAGCAGCAGGTGTGTGAGGTAAGCCCCCTCCACGTTCTGGTCCAGGTTCACCTTCTCCTGGATGTCCACCATTTTTTGCTTCACTAGCTCTTCAGCTATGAGACAAATTCATCTTCTTTTTTTTTATTTCACATGGGAGAACCAACACTAGGCAGAGACAGGCTTGACACTTTTGCCCACTAGATGGCAAAAGAAACACACTTTCAACTGACGGAATAAAGGGGAATAAGGAATAAGGGCAGCAGGAACTGTGAGGTGTACTTGTGACTTTATGGGAATTACCAGAGCCTAGTGTGCTAGAAATGATTTGTTAATGCAATGGCCATGAAGTGTGAGCTCTAGTAACCTGTTGGGTCCTATTTTAATGATCTAAAGGGTTGTACTTAGTGTCCTCATTAATTCCTAGGTGTGTTTTTGGGCATAACATGCAGTAAACCAATCAAAGCGTCATGTCCCATTCCTTTTAAAAGCCATGTGTGTTTGTACCTTGGCGCATTGCTTTTATGATGGTGGATTTGCACCATAATATTTTTATTTGTAATCTTTTGTATGTGTGTGCACTTCCTTGTGTGTGTGTAACAGGCATAGTGTGTGCGCGCTGTGCAAGTTAAAATAACGATGAAATGCTGCGTTTTTGAGTTCAAACCATTTTTTTTTTTTTTTTGTGAATGGCGCGACCTAAAGATAGCAATATGCCAAGAATTCTCCTGAACACACCTCCCTGTAAGACCAGCACGTCCATGGGCATTAAGATGGGCGCAGGTGCATTTGCTATTTAAATGACGTGGGCAC
Organism: Percina caprodes; assembly: GCA_013375575.1. Classification (NCBI taxonomy): domain Eukaryota; kingdom Metazoa; phylum Chordata; class Actinopteri; order Perciformes; family Percidae; genus Percina; species Percina caprodes. Next base: position 2,939,622 of record JABXJD010000015.1, read on the forward strand.
TGGACGATCGTAATAACAAAGACACTTGTGTCGGGTTTTGCACTGCGCTCGGTGCAAGATAGGGCCCTTAGTGATAACAGTCGGTCATGGGGAGTAGCAGAAAAGGGGCTGCCAAGGGACCCATAACACTTATGCCACCTTTATACCAAACAGTCCGGATCAGTCCAGTCCAATTCAGTTCAGTTCAGTTCGGTTTGGCCCGCAACATCACAGGAGGGTTAAATAGCAACCCTGTTTCTGTAACAGAATTACTAATTATTAACTCCAAGCTACACTTTGACTCGCTGATGGAAATGAATGCTGCTCACCAACTTTGAAGAGATTATCCCAGACTGCTACAAACTGTTTCCAGAAAGGCATGTAGGGCCAGACGGCCTTGGGGAAGAGGACGATCATAGGGGAGAGCCGAAACATTTCCCCCACAGAGAAGATGAACTTCTGGGTTTCCTCGGGTACCACCTTGTTCATGCAGCCCATACGGGTCTCAAACAACACTGAACAGATCCCTGCATGTAAAGGTACAGCTGTTATACAGAGATTGCTTGGCTTGTGTGGGACAAAACAGGTGATTTTAATATAAAATGCACTGGTTATTTTCCTCCTCTCCGTAGCACACACACTATTTACACTATGACCAAATGTGTACCCCTATATATTTCACTCATATGTGATTGTTGAAGATGTCATTCAAAAACCATGGGCATTAATATGCTGCACGGGCCTCCACTCTTCTGGATTCAGGATTTTCACTAGATTTTAGAGCCTGGCTGCAGAGATTTGCTCAGCCACAAGATCATTAATAAGGCCCAACACTGATCCTAGATGATAAGGTCTGGCTCACAGTCACTTTTCCAATTCATACCAAAGGTGTTCGATGGGGTTAAGGTAAGAGTTCTGTGTAGACCAATCAAGTTCTTTCAACCTGGGAATTAAAACCACTGATACTGATCATATACACATTATCTAATCAGCTGTCAAGGCCAAAAGACTCAACAACTGTGTCAAGTCAAGTCAACACCCTGAACGACTGCAGCGCGTGCACACACACACACACACACACACACACACACACACACACACACACACACACACACACTGACAGGTTGCCCTACATATAGCTGACTAATTATCTGCTCCACTCAATAAAGAGGTCAATGTGTTGTTGTAATCATTACTTAACAAGTACTTTAATAGTAGTATATAACATCGAAGAAGCCATTCTGCATACAGTAATTAGTTGTGATGACCTCTCTGCACTACTTGATGTGCCTTGTGGGTTCTCTGGTTGCCCTTCCATCCCATAGGGCTTTCAGTGTGTTAATACCTGCCCAAGCTACCTGAAGACTAGGGGGAGTTTAGCTAGTTTCTAGTTAGGCAGTTAGAGGGACGTGGCTGTGTGGAGGTTTTGGCTGTGTGACAGGTTAGGTGTACATGCTGACCAAAGACATCTCACCAATACAGTAAAAGATCTCACTGTTTCCAAGTTGCTTTTTTTGGCTTATCCTCCTGCTCTTCCTGTCTTAATCTAACGCTTAATTTTTTCCTAGCATCCAAGTTTGCCGAGGTGAGACTAGGTGACAGGTTGGAGTGGGGTGGTTGCTAAAGTTAAATGATGTTGGCTTCAGTCTTATGTTGGCTTGAGTATAGAGGTTTGACTTCAGCAGGTACTCTGTCAGAAGTTGGCTCTTAAATGTTGTGCTTTTATTAGTCCAGTCTTCATCTACATGTTTGGTCATGAAGAAAACTTGCCATGGATTCAGGTTTGTCTCTTTACATAAACAAAAAAATAAAAACATTTCCAGCATGTTGTTTCCACTACACCCCAATCACTCAGAGGTCTACTGTTTTCTGTATATTGCACCTGTTGTTTTATAGTTTTCTTCTTACATCCTGTAAGTAAAAGTACTTCAGAACACAAACTTTTTCCATTTAAGTTGTGTCAAATCATAACAGGGTACAGTTTCTTTCATTTATGTAAGATTTATTTAACCAGCAACTATTAAGTGACATGCATTTAGTCTTTTAATTACCTCTATTACAACCAATATGTTTTCAAGTATCATAAAAAGATGAGTTTCCACAGCTGATTTCCTCTGTTCTCTGCTTACCTTCAAAAGCAAATTTGTAGAGTTCTCCAGTCAGGTCATTGATCATCACTCCCTGGCCGCTGGTTTCCCTCAGCCAGGCCACTCTGTCGATGAAATCTGTCACCACCCCATTGATAGTGTTAGCATAGGAGGAGACATGTTTGGGCTTCAACATCCGAGGATTCAGGATGCTGCGGATGCGCTGCCAGTTGGCTCCCATTCTACAAATGAGAATTAGCAAAAGGCAACTTTTAAAAGACTTTAAGATCGGCTTTAGCTTTAGGAGGCTTTAGCTGCAACCAGCAGAGCACATTTGGTTCCTCTCGCTTTACTCTAAACTATTCTTTCATTTGTGAATGAAATTCATGAAACATTTTAAAAACACCTGTATTGCTCCTTCCCAAGTGTCGGACCAACAGACTCAAGGACTCCTTTGTCCCTCATGCCATCAGGCTATACAACTCCTCACTCAGGGGGAGGAGGAAATAGAGCAGAGAGGACAATACATACATACATACATACATACATACATACATACACACATACATGCACACCTGGACTTAAATTTACACCTGGTCACTTTATCACTTTAACACTGGACTCAACACTGACACTTTAATAATAATTTATGGTCTTTTCTTGTTTATTTGACAAATGTTCTTTTTGTTGTTATTATTATTATTGTTATTTTGTTGTCTTTATACTGTCTTTTTTCTGGCTAAAACTGCTGCCGGAACTTTCAATTTCCTTGCGGGAGTCATCCCAAAAGGATTAATAAAGAGAAGTCTAAGTCTAAGTCTAAATCTAAGTCTAAGTCTATTATGCAGGTTGTTTTCAGTGTCAGGGTGCAGAGTTGTTAACATGTCAGCAGCTCTCTGATGCAAATAACAACATTCACCACCAATGACAAGTGCTGCTGCAACAGGTTGGACAGGAAAAACTGAATAACAATGAGGAAAAGATGATATTTTTCCCACTCTGTGCATTGTTAATGAAGCCTGACACCATTAAGTACACATCAAGTACAAAGCACACAGCAATGTAATATCTACAGTAGTTTCCCAAGAATTATACTGAACTAGAACTTTAAAAACTGACTTTCTCTTTCGAATCAAATTATTATATGGTGTTATATATGATGTTAGCCAGTGATTTAACCCTTTAAGTCCCTCGGTTGCAAAATCCCAACATCACCGTATAGCCTAAAAGGTTTCTTTTAAAGACTGCATTTACATAGGCAATGAGTACTTTTAGTATGATAAGTAAAGAGCATAATAGGCTAGCCAGACAGCATACATTTAGTGGAATGTGTAAAATGATTAGGAAAATAGTTGGGCTTTTTCTGAGTCTGAGCCAAACTAACAAGATTACAAAGTTAAACTCTAACAATGTCCCCTTGTGTTTCCTGGGACATTGTTTCTTGTTGAGCTGTCATAGAGCAAAAGTAAAACAGAAGGGAATTTCAAACAAAAATGTAAGGATACTTCTGAATCCTCATTTTAGCTTCATTTGAATGTTTATTTTGTTGTTACACAAAACGAGGACTTTGGATTTTTGTTGAAAGAGATCTGTTCACAGCCAGCATGGACAGACGGCACAGTTACAGTGACTAATAACTCTTTAGATGTACAGATCGGCATATTGATTATTGTTTTAAGTAGGGCTGCAACTATATAACTAAATAGCTTTGGGGTAGCAGTAGCTCAGTCTGTAGGGAGCTGGGTTGGGAACCGGAGGGTCGCGGTCAAAGTACGAAGTGTGGATTGGTGGCGGGAGAGGTGCTCTTGAGCAAGGCACCGTACCCCCCCCAACCACTCAGGGCTACTCACTCTGACATCTCTCCATTTGTGCATGTATAGGTCCTGAGCATGTGTGTGTATTTTAGGCCTGTGTGTGATTACTAACAAAAAGTGTACACAGTGTAAATTGTAATTTCCCCACTGGGGATTAATAAATAGATAAAAATTAAACTAACCATATTATTCATTCATTAATCTGCCAATGATCTTTCTGTCGATCAACTTATCAAATAGTAAACGTATTCAGTTTTAGGACAGATTTCAGCAAATGTAATGGAACACAGAAGTGGATGCATAGCTTGAGGAGCTATGGGGCTGTCACTTACTCTGTCAGGGGTCCGTGGGCCTGGTTCCTGAGTTCTCTGTAGCTCCTCCAGTGAGGCATGTCTGACCGGACCGGGAGTCTCCCCTCCTGCCTCAGCACCTGCTCTATCAGCTCAGCACTGGCCACGTTCACCACCACCAGTGGGCCGTACTTTGACTTCCACAGAGGACCATAGATCTTGCTGTGCTCAATCTGTGAGCAAAGAGTGTGAGTCATTTATTGAGTTATTAGATGGTCAATGTACTAATGTACTTAACATGTAATTAATACAATCAGTTACCTACTGGAATTAGAAAGTGAAGATTTCAGCCTTTTAGCTGTGAATCTAATATTTGCAACATCTAGCTCTATAGACTCCCGTTCATTTTACACTGGCCTGCGATCACCCCTAGTGGAACTCTGGTGGAACTGCAACCAAATTCGGTACAAATGGGACTTAATGGGGAGTGAACAGGCTCTCCGAAGACGAGCGCTATTACATAATGCTTATAGCTGCTAGCATGTCACGCCTTCATACTCTACTATGTACTGCGCGTGCGACTCCCAACGAAGCTTGAGCAGATGTGAGATGCCTCACATTAATATTAAACCATGTAAACCTATTCCGGTTCAACCTCCTAATACAATTACGACCCTGAAAATGAGCATAATATGAGCACTTTAAGTCAGAAGGTAACACTTTATAATAAGGTACACAAAAAAGGGTGGTTACTGTTTTTGAAAGAGTAGTTACACTTTTTTCAGATGGGTAGTTACTCTTTTTCAAAAGAGTAATAACTACAACTAAGGTTGTATGACGCCAGGTGACTAAATGAAACCTGTGATCCCGTGTCATTAAAATTAAATAACAGATTTCAGATTTTCGGATATTTGTGCATTTACTTTAAATATATGGAGTGACAGTCGGGGACAGTCTCGATATGCCATACAGCATGTTTTTCTTCAAATGTAAACATGCAATATGAAAGTCTGGGATTTTGGAGAACACTAAATGGTCTACTGAATAAGCATGCAGTCAAACCATTAAATGAAAAAACACTCATTAATAATCGAAAAAAATGTAACCGCTAATGAAGATTACTCAAAACTCGTTTATCGTGCCGACAAAAGGAAAGGAAATAACAAGAAGTTATTTGGCTGATAGAAGGAGGTTAACATGCTCTATATGTTTTCACCCAAGGAAGTCTGTCTACATTGCACTCAGAGAAAACTGGAACGTTTTATCCGTCCCGTGTTAAATTTCAATCGTCCCGGCCGGCTCTCCCTACACAACTCAGCAAAATTATAGTCGTTTTTAGACATTTGAATGCAGAAAGGTTTAATGTAGGCCTACCCTTTAAGTGTACGCAGAAATCAAGACGAAACAAAAACAAAAGGTCAATGAAACACCAAAAAAACGGAATCAACAAAACGGAATCACTTGCCTTTTACTTACTTGTAATTGTTGCGTCGTTTGGAAATATCCTTTTACAAAAAGCCAATTTAATGTAGTCATGAAACTTGGTCCGCCTAATTCGTCCATAGTTTTTATTTTGACGTTGTCACCCATCACGGTGGCGGTGGTGGCGGTGGTGGAGGACACGTCGCGGCGGTGGTTGTTCCCATAATTCCCTGGATCCAGTCCCGCTGTCACTCTGTGAATCCCTTCATGCTGCTGACGGCTCACTCGCTGTCCGATGTCCAGCAGAGATTTTCTGAGCATTTTAACCGTATGAACCGTCTGTTTTTCTGCAGTGTCTGAGGTCCAAACAACAGCAGCGACGACAGCTGTATGGAATTCGATTTGTGCCAATATATTCCAACAACAATTGCTCACTGAAGCAAAAAAAATGTCATCTCTAAAGTAAAACTCATAACTTCCAAAGAAATTATTTGCGTAGTCGCAAATCTTCTTTCACTTTTTTGATAATATTTTTGTTTTTGTTTACAGTTTTCTCAGATTATTATCTCACTGATCAAGGCTTTTGCTCTCTACAGAAGAAATCCAGTAGTGCTACTTTTTAAGGTGTGTGGCTGCACTGAACAATATCTGGTTGTCATTAAAAATCTCTTAAGCCAATGGGGCTTAAGACAAGACCCGCCCACGCAATGTGGGTCAGAAGTGCAAACTAAATATCAGGCATGGTAGGGAACAGGGTCAGCCAACAGAGCTGACAGAGAGAGCAAGTCTGATCAGTAATAAAGAACCAGAGGGAACTGCAAACAGAAAAACTGTATAAGTAAATAAGTAAAAGTCCAGTAGTTTACAATTAGGCTACATAAGCATTTGTTTGTTCTCAAAAGTTTTACTTTTGACCAAGGGGCCTCAAAAGTTTTACTTTTGAGATGAGAATTGTTTTGCTTTAGTGAGTAATTCTATTTGATAGGCTACTTAAGAAGTTTTGTTTGAAAATATTGGAACAAATTTAATTCCAAATAACAGTCTGTTTTATAATGGCTCTGTGTTTACACTGGCCCAGCGCAGCAGACTGCTTAACAATATAAATTCCAACCACTTAATTTACACTGTTTATTACAATTTACACTCTGTTTGTTAGTAATCACTACACACAGGCCTGAAATACACACATGCTCAGGACCTACTGCACAAATGGAGAGATGTCAAAGTGAGTGGCCTGCCAGCTGGACCAGCACCCTGAGCAGCTGGGGGGGGGGGGTTTGGTGTCTTGCTCAAGGGCACCTGACAGTGCCCAGGAGGTGAAGTGGCATCTCTCCAGCTACCGATCCACACTCCGCACTTTGGTCCGTGCAGGGACTTGAACTGACAAACCTCCGGTTCCCAACCCAAATCCCTATGGACTGAGCTACTGCCACTGCCTGTCTTGTCTGACTAACACGCATGTTCAAAAAGATCTGTTGATATTTTAGTTGAGAGAATAACTACAGTAAAACACATTGTTTTTACATGTATTTTTATGTTCAAAATGACAAATGAAGCGATTCCTAAAATATGACACTTTAATGAGGGGGGTTTACTCAACTAATAACTTTCTATGAATTAATAACTTCTAGAGAAGCACGTATAAAAAGATAAAAAAAATACAATAACTACCAGATTCAACTTTTTTTCTTCCATACTGCTTTTCTGTGTAGACTGCCTTGTCTAGTTTTATCTTATATTGTTTGGATATGTGTGTAAATGTTATAGATCAACTTTTTGGGACACTTTTCTTTCATGGGTTTTGTCTAAAGGTTGAGTTCAGAATTTCAACTTTTTACTGATCCTGATCCGAAGAATTGATCCTTTACATAATTACATTTTCTTGCAATTAAAGTCAATGCAGAAATCATGTATATATATATATATATATATATATATATATATACACACACACACACACACACACATAGAGACTATTTCAAGTTCAAGTTCAAGACCTTTATTTGTCCCCCAGGGGCGATTCATTTTGCTGCAGTAGCAAAGAAGTTGACATACAGTACATTAAAAGTTTAAGTCCAAGTGTGCCTTATGTGCAGACGTTACCTATTCTTTACAGTTAAGTTAGAGTTAAGCAGAGAAATAGCAGAGGGTACAAAAGAGAATTTCTATCTATTTGTTTTGGCTGGTGGCTGACTGAAGCGGGAACCAGAGGGCAGCAACTTCTGCATTCAGGGGGTGAGAACTATCGGACATGATGGATTCTGCCTTTTTGAGCACATGTCTATTGTACAGATCAGTTGGTGTCACCTGCTGAATCCCAATGATTTTGCTGCTAACTTTAATTACCATTGCTAATGTGTTTTTCCGTTTTAAACTCAGAGAAGCATACCTGCAAATACATAAAAAAGTAAAGACGGACTCAATTAAAGATTTGTAAAACAATGTCCTCAGGGATCTGTCCACTTGAAACTTAGCTAGCTTTCTCAGACAGAAGAGACGTCGCTGACTTTTCTTACTCATCATGTCTGTGTTTAGTTCAAAGGTCAACTTGTTATCGATGAGGATTCCCAGATACTTGTATGACTCAACAATTTCAACCTCTTTTCCATCTAGAATCGTCTTTTCAGGAGTTGGATGGTGACGTCTAAAATCAATGCACATGTCCTTTGTCTTTGTAACATTTAAATCTAAAAAGGCTTCTTTGGACCAGTTTAAAAAATAGGGTAGTACAGGGCTGTGAGATGTTTTAGTGGTGTCCATTAAACTTACTATGACTGTATCATCTGCAAACTTCACGATATAGTTATTGGTCAGTTCACTGCAGCAGTCGTTAGTGTACATAATGTATAAAAGAGAGAGAACACAGCCTTGAGGGGAGCCGGTTGATGTCACTGATATTCCAGAAAGATGTCCATTTACGCTCACTCTCTGTGTCCTGTTAGTGAGAAAGTCCAAAATCCAGTCCAACCCAAAATATTCTATGAGCTTCTGCACCAATAAATGGGGCTGGATGGTATTGAAGGCAAACGAGAAATCCACAAACAGAAGTCTGACATGTTTTTTGTTACCCTCTAAATGCAAAGTTATGGTAGCATCCTGCACACCCCTGTTGGCTCTGAATGCAAACTGCAGGGGGTCGAGGAGGTGTTCAATCCTACCCAGCAGTTCTTTCTTTATCAGTGATTTTATTTTTGTATTTCTTTATCTCTAGTAGAAAGCAGTTCCAATGCAAAACTGTCCATGGTGAAGTCTGTGGAATTGGTGAGTCACCGGGACATTTCTGGAAAGACAATTACAGGAAGTTGCAGTTGAGTTTTTTTTAAAATTCTTTAAGCACCACAAATGAAAGATTATTCACCTCCATTGTTTCGGGGTGAAGGCAGAAATGGAGACTTATATCTTCACATAAGGCAAACTATCTGCAGGGCTAAATAAAAAGTCTTCTGATAATGACCCTCCAAAATGAAAATATTACCCCAGCAGCTTCTTTTTCATTTCCTCTTTTATGTCTGACCAGGAAGACAGCACTTCACTAAAATAGATGTGCTTTTTTTCTGTGGTTTTACATGTCTTTTTTCTACCTTACAACTTAAATCTATTGCCCAGGTTGTGACCTGAATAGTTAAAACGTTTATGGAAAAAAAAATGCTCCAGGGTGTAAATTTCAGTTTCAGATAGATGATCAAAGAGGCTCTATGCCAAAGAAAAGACACAGGTTTTCACATGTAGTGTTTCTAGGGAAGACAATACTTTACATGTCCTGACGTTTTCATATTTCACACTATTGGTTGATGATCAGCAGGCTTCTGAGTATATGGTCAGTCTCATTCATGCGTCAGTGAACACATGAATCCTTAATGTTGCCTAAGATTGTCTGTTTCACCTTAATTATTTCTCATTTCTTTATCAACAAACTACTGAAAAAAGTACAGTAGTTGAGTAAATGTAGACTACTTAATTACATTCCACCACTGATATTTATAAAGCATCTCATACAGTTGTGGTCAAAAGTGTACATACACTTGTAGAAAATCACAATGTTATGGCTGTCTTGAGTCTTCAATAAGTTCTACAACTCTTATTTTTCTGTGATAGAGTGATCGGAACACATACATGTTTGTCACAAAAAACAGTCATAAAGTTTGGTTCTTTCATAAATTTATTATGGGTCTGCTGAAAATGTCACCAAATCTGCTGGGTCAAAAATATACATACAGCAACAAAATATGTCAATTTTGGTGATGTAGCGAGTTGTGTCAATCAAATTAGCTTCATGTCATGGCCTCTTCACTTCTTCTAAGTGATTCTGATTGACTACAGCTGTTGACTTCTCATGAGCCCATTTAAATAGGGCTCATTTGACCCAGTGATTAGACTCAGCTACAAAAGCTACAATGGGAAAGTCAAAGGAACTCAGTGTGGATCTGAAAAAGCGAATTATTGACTTGAACAAGTCAGGAAGTCACTTGGAGCCATTTCAAAGCAGCTACAGGTCCCAAGAGCAACTGTGCAGACACTTATACGCAAGTATAAAGTGCATGGAACAGTTGTGTCACTGCCACGATCAGGAAGAAAACGCAAGCTATCACATGCTGCCGAGAGGAGATTGGTCAGGATGGTCAAGAGTCAACCAAGAATCACCAAGAAGCAGGTCTGCAAGGATTTGGAAGCTGATGGAACACAGGTGTCAGTCTCCACAGTCAAGCATGTTTTACATCGCCATGGACTGAGAGGCTGCCGTGCAAGAAAGAAGCCCTTGCTCCAGAAAAGGCACCTTAAGACTCGGCTGAAGTTTGCTGCTGATCACATGGACAAAGATAAAACCTTCTGGAGGAAAGTTCTCTGGTCAGACGAAACAAAAATTGAGCTGTTTGGCCACAGCACCCAGCAATATGTTTGGAGGAGAAAAGGTGAGGCCTTTAATCCCAGGAACACCATGCCTACTGTCAAGCATGGTGGTGGTAGTATTATGCTCTGGGGATGTTTTGCTGCCAGTGGAACTGGTTCTTTGCAGAAAGTAAATGGGATAATGAAGAAGGAGGATTACCTCCAAATTCTGCAGGAAAACTTAAAACCATCAGCCCGAAGGTTGGGTCTTGGGCGCAGTTGGGTGTTCCAACAAGACAATGACCCAAAACACACATCAAAAGTGGTAAAGGAATGGCTAAACCAGGCTAGAATTAAGGTTTTAGAATGGCCTTCCCAAAGTCCTGACTTAAACCCCATTGAGAACATGTGGACAGTGCTAAAGAAACAGGTTCATGCAAGAAAACCATCAAATTTAGCTGAACTGCACCAATTCTGTCAAGAAGAGTGGTCAAACATTCGACCTGAAGCTTGCCAGGACCTTGTGGATGGCTACCAAAAGCGCCTAGTTGCCGTGAAAATGGCCAAGGGACATGTAACCAAATACTAATGTTGCTGTATGTATATTTTTGACCCAGCAGATTTGGTGACATTTTCAGCAGACCCATAATAAATTTATGAAAGAACCAAACTTTATGACTGTTTTTTGTGACAAACATGTATGTGTTCCGATCACTCTATCACAGAAAAATAAGAGTTGTAGAACTTATTGAAGACTCAAGACAGCCATAACATTGTGATTTTCTACAAGTGTATGTACACTTTTGACCACAACTGTATATATTCACTATGTCTGTTCATACCCTTCTCTCTGGGTTGTATTTGTGCCTGGGATCATTAAAGGGTTATTTCATATCCATTTGTATACATTTATGCTGCCACAAGAGGGGGACACAACCACTTTCCCTTAAATGTCCCATGGCATGACAATTTCATTTTGAAGTTTTTTAACATTAATATGCGTTCCCCCAGCCTGCCTTTGGTCCCTCAGTAGCTAAAAATGGCGATAAGTGTAAACAAAGCGCTGGGTATCCTGCTCTGACATTGAGAAAATTAAAGCTCAGATGGGCCGATCTGGAATCTTGTTCCTTATGAGGTCATAAGGGGCTAGGTTACCTCCCCTTTCTCTGCTTTGCCGCCCAGAGAATTTGGCCCACCCATGACAGAGAGACATTATGGCTTTCAAACTAGCAAAGTGGCAGTTGGTCAAGGCCACATCCCCACCCTCAACATTGCACCCCCTCTCTCCTCCTCAATAGCTACACACTCGGAAATGGCACATACTAAGGAAAGTTCATTGTGGGATTGGCTCTAGTGGCAGTAATTCTGCACCAAGGCTGAATTTTGGGAAAGAGACTTCAGATACAGTATTAAGGGACCAATATGGCCTATACAAAAGCATCCAAAGACCATGGGACCTTTAAAATAGGGATAATCTGGTTGTAAAACACTTCCATCACTGTACATTAAGTATATCAAAATACAGGTTCTGTTGCTTCTCTTAAACAGGACAAAGATAATAGTATTCAAAGTGTTTCCAGACATTTACTGTGTGTTCATATCCCTCGAGGAAAAAAAATAAGATAAAAAGGAAAGAAGATGACATCTTCTGGTGTAGCATGTTGAGACCTCAGGGTCACCATGACAGACTTATATTGTTGGGGCACAGTGCAACTTTTAAACAAAAACAAAAGTACTGTGTGATCAGAATAATGTGAAAGAAAGAAAATAGTAATGCAAAAGCCCAAAAACAAACTTTTAAAATCTTTATTTTTCTACAAAGAAATTACTCTGAAATAGTTTACAAATGATGCTCTAAGGCCACCGTTCTCCTTAAACATATTATTGACTTAAGACTTGATCTTCATCTCAGTCTCTCACCATATGAGTCAGCTGGGATGCCAAAGAAATGCTGGGACATAAACAGCAGCTTCCTGTTTGCTGAGACAGCTCAGCAGTGATATGGGTCTTGTAACAAAATAAAGGGAAGGCCTATGTTATAACTGGCAGAGGCAAATAACAAAAGGCACATGAAGTTCTTTAAGATTCACATTGAGGTGCAGTATCAAAGCATCTTGGTTGCTTGGTTATATGTAAAATATATTAAGCAATTCACCATTGGTCGAGTATATTTCGAAATATAAATTATTAGATTCAAGTATTGCAGGTTTAAAGCTACAAAGCATGACCCTCACTGAGTCAACTGAGTACTAGTGCACTACTTTGCCAGAAAATCACTTATGTACTAAGATATCACAAACAAAAAATGGTTTTAGAGACATCTTGATTATTCAAGATGAAAAATATCAATATTATATCAACATCAATATTAATTATAACTCGGCTTTGTCTTTAAGCTCTACAGAGCATTTAAGTGCCTTTCAGCTCATTGTTTTGGTTTCCTGGCCAACACCTCCGCTCTCATCCACCCAGTTTCCAGTCACAGCAGGCAGCTGTTATCTGCCAAAACACTTTGATAAAACTGTACACTACCCCCAGTGTCAAACAGCAGACAGAGACAGAGTTAGCAACTAGCTGGTGGACATAGTGGAGCATATAGCAGCTAAAGAGCCAGATTACTTTCTAATGCAGTTGGTGGAGACCCAACACAGAGCTAAAAAGGAGAGTGAATATTTGACTTCCATTCTTAACACAACTACAAATAATTGCTAATGCTGATCTGTGACTGCTGGTTGTAAAGATAAGCAACTGTTTGCTACCCCTTTTGCGACAACTTTCTAAAGAGAGAATTCATCATGTTATGTTTTCAGCTTGTTCCATTGCCTCCAAAGTACTGCCAACATTTTAATTTTAATTGATGCATCTTTAAATGAAAATATATTAATTATTATATTACCTATTAATATAGTTGTCCTGCAGCTGGGTTTCAGTAATCTAAAGCAAAAGGCTCTACAGCTCTTTAAAATAACTATAATTCATATGAGTGTGGCTCATCCTAAAATCTGTTGAAACAGATTAACGTCTCCAATCAGTATCTAATGCAGCTGAACTAAAGCTATTAACTGACGTTTGACCTAAGGCACAGCAAAATTCCTAATATTGATAATCTGAAAAGCAGAAACTCCAGTGGTGGTTTAAAACAACTGATTGGTGTGCAGAAACATCCACATTAACACTCATTCTGCCTTTGATATACTTGGTCAGTTTAACCACAGATGTGCATCCAGTGAGTTAGTTTGTTATAATTTACTGCTTCTCTTACACCAACTACATCACGTCACTCTGAACTAAGATATCTCTTTAACATACAGTTTCCACACGCACAAAAAAAAAAAAAAAAAAGATAATGAAACAATAAATGTGACATGAAATTTGTTTGTTGGCAGAGAAGCAACTAATTATATTTAGCTAGCTGAATTGTCAATACGTAAGGACAGTTTCCACATTTAAAGGAAGCAACACACTGACAGGTCTGTACCCGCTTCCTCCCTGAAAATCCTCCTGATGTCCCAGTGTTCAGTCACTCTCACTGCCTGATTCACTCAACTGGAGGTCATTCTCTGCAACACAAGTAGATAGCGAAATAAACAATACGTTTTGAAGACTGCTTACAGACATCTATTCATACACACATACATATATACATAAATACATACATACACACACACACACACATAGTTTGAACAGTGTATAAGTCGCTCTCTCCGTCTTTTCATACCCATTACCTTACCCTATCTAAAGCACTTTGTAACTTTAGAAAAAAATAATCAAATAAATGTGATTACATTCAGTGAGGCAGTGTCATAACTTTTCACAGACTGTTCCTGGTGCCTGTGGTGCATCCTCAACTTTACACAAGTTCACGATACACTGCAAAAGGGGTTGTGAGTTAAAATTCTACAAAAGACATAAAAAGCAACAGAGTGCAATATGCAAAAAGGGTATTAAACTCAAAACGGCCTTGTTCATTACCACTATCTAAATAATTTAGATAATGTTCACAAGCCAGGAATAAATTTAGTATACTTTTTAAAGTGTTTTATTATGTATATTTACTTTTCATTGTCATTGGTGATCCTGTGAGTGCCGATAAAAGGATCCAGCGAGAGAACACACTGTTTGTGTGGCGTTGAAGATGATGTCAAGGCAGTTTCACGCAGCGTCGCTATGATGATGTGCTAAGAAATTCAGCATTACATCCACAAATAGAGCTGAGAGGCTACTCACTGAGTGTGTTCATGAGTCCTCCTCCACTCTCCTGGTTGCGACTGTTGGTGTTGGCACTGGTGGTGAGGATAGGCATGCTGTGGTTGGCCGGGGCTGTGGGTGGCGCAGAAGTTCGCTCATCTTCAGAGTCACTGCTGCTGGAGCTGTCATCACTGCTGGAGGACGAGGAGCTGTTGGAATCTGAGGAGCTGTCACCGCTGCTCAGCTGGTCCATGACCTGAGCCTCTGCCATCAACTCTATAAACAGAAGCATATACACAAAAAGATAAAGAAATCTGTGATAATTATCCCCATTTAAACATGGGCACATTAAATAAAACCAAGCAATCAAACACAATCACTGACCCAATCAACGTTACATCAGATGCAAATGTGCTAAAACCCTCCACAAAAATGAGAAATAAATTCTCACCAAAGCCACTATAGTTGAAGAAATTGTGCCTGACACCATGTTACCTCTCTCGATGTCGTCCATGGGAGATGCCGGGGATGTCTTATCTTTGGGAGGAGAATTCTTGGAGCTGGCTGAGGTCTTGATACTGCTGCTGCTGTTGTTACTCTTCACTTGCTGTTGCTGGCTCAGGCGACTGGTCTGTTGATCCATGCGAGAATGGATCTTACTGCTGCCCTCAGCCCTGGGAATGCACATATATACAGTATAAGCAAAGTCAGGTAGAATGTTTTAATAACAACGTTTGAAGTAAAAGTTAAAAAGAATTTTCTCAAATTTTGGTAAAATAAAATGTGAACTCCCTTTATAAGTATTATGAAAGTATGTGACAAGATCACAGTAAATCATTCATCAGGGCATTTTATACTTGTTTTTATGCCAAAAATGCACATTAAACAGATGGTAAAATGTGTTGAACAAATATGGAATAAAAAGGAGTAGTAACATGATTTCTGACATGATATTGTTTAACCCACCTGGTCTTTTTCACAGCTATATTGCTGTTGAGTTTTTCCAATCTGTACTCCCCTGTGTCATGGTTCACAATGAGGATGCACTCTTTCATGTACGGCCTCTTTGACCCCTTGAAGACTGTTACTGGAGCACTTGAACCCTACAAAAAAAAACAGGCAACACAGGCAGGACCTTAGAAATACTGCAATCATGAGTCTAGGGCTGGGTACCGAAACATCAATACTTTCAGGCAACAACTTAATTGTCTCAGTAGCATTGAGTATTGAAAAATGCCTTGTCATTCAATACCAAATATTAGTACCTAAAGAGTAAATCTCATTACAGTCAGTGAGCCAATAAGCATGCTTGTCTCCCTCCCCCTCCCCAGTCTCAAATTTTACTACTTTAGAAATAAGGTACAAAAAATGATTTGTGAAACCCCAAACATACACACAAATTCTAGTGAAGAGACGCATTGAAGCATCAAACACTGACCTCTAAATTGGGTAAAGTAATAGTGACTTGCTCTCCTTTGCCCACTTCAAGTTCCCCTTCACATGTTGTATCAATGGAGGCTGGCTTGAAGTCATCTGTACAAGAAAAGTATTAATGCATATTATTAACACATACATACATACATACATACATACATACATACATACATACATACATACGACATTATTATATTTGTAGACTACAAACACAACGGGTGGACCCTCATTTCCGCAGTTGCCTACCCTTACCACCAGATGATAGTAGTGTAACGTTATAGATTGACGCAATGCTAACAGTGGCTAACATTTTGACAGCTCATGCATCCACGGTTTGTAATAGTTGACAGTTAACTAACTGATTAAACGACCAAGACGATACACACGTGTCAACTTACTTAAACAGGAAGGCGGATACGAATGGAATGACGAGGCGGTTTACCTGGCTACATACAGCAGCCTTCGGAATGTTTAGCTACAAAGCTAACTAGCATACGCTACTTTTAGCTAACGTTACTTAAAAGCCATACGTATCCGAATGATTCAAAATCCCACTTACATCGCACTGTATGGTAGCCACTTTTAGGATGTTTCTCAAACGTCTCTCCTAATTTCAAGACATGTTCCTGCTTGTCAAAGTTGGAATAAGCCGTCCCATTCATTCTGATAGTTTAATGAGCTGTAAACTTTCTGCTGTTCTTTTTTATCCGATAACCATGTACGGCAGAGCCCTGAACGCCTCATTGGTACCATAAAGTCCCGCCTCTTCTTTGTTATGATTGGTCAGGCGGACTGTTTCCTTGTCTGATTTGTTCAACGAGTGTTAATCAAGATTTCATGATGACGGGGCAGTTACATGGTAAATGTCATGGTTTCTAATGCCCCATCTGTGTTTTGGAGAGATAAAGATACATTCATAACAAGACTGGACATTATAAAAATTATGCATAAAGACACTAATACTATAGAGTGAAACAGGTTGCAAGATCTAGGTTGACATGATCATTTTTAAGAAAGCAAATATATGTAAAACACAATGTGTAAAGATTTTTTAGACAGGAAAAAACAGGTGATGCTAATTAAGAAAACACATCAGTCAAATCTAAAACATAAAGAAGCCTGTCTTGCTCATGAGTTCATTGCTAATATAGCAGCAGAGTCTAGTACCTTTAGGGTGTAACAACTCTGGCAGTTTAAATTAGTTTAAATTTCCCATTGAATCTAATGAGAAACACAGTTTATGTTCTTGACAGTGTATTTAAAAGATGCAAAAAATAAAACCAAGATAAACATCAATGTATTATTTTTGTTTTATCATAGTTTAATCATAGTTTTAGTGTCCCTGTTAAATACCTAGCCTGCGCCAACAGATCCTAACGGTATACTCACTTACATTTCTTTCTTCTTTTTTGCACCTTTTCAATATTTGCTGTGTTTCTTTTAAACCCCTACTTTTAGTTTTACTTTTCTCCATGATCTTTTTATGTGCTTTATAGTGTATTTTTCTATCATTTTTTTTATGTATTCTTTGTTGTATCTGTGCTTGTGTTATTTGATGTTTTATACAATTGCTCACACTTTTACTTAAATTGTTGTTTTTCACTTTAAACAGGACAGTGTAAACTTCTTAATAAAGGGGCCATTGCACAATATTAAATAAATGCTAGATACATGTTACTATTTTTTTCTGTTGATCACTACAAATAAACCAATATAATATATAAAAAAAATCTCAGTGTCCAAAGCAAATAGAATCTCAACCCACAGGAACCAACATTGACAAACTACCTTTTACACAAAATTAGCAGCATCATTGGGCTAAGCTAAACCTAATTACTAAATTAGCTTAAAGCTCAAAGACAGTGGGTATGTCCTGCAGCTCTGGCAATGACAGACTAATGAACTGCTGCAGCAATACCTACTGAGTGCTGTTTCGAGTTGCACAGGCTGCAGGGGCTCTGGGCACCAAGAGCCCAGGGGCAGTGAAAATAATCTGTTTTCCTTTTTTCAAACGGTTAATGATTCCTAAGCCCCTAAATTCCCGTCCTGTCTGCACTTTACTAAGGCCATATGCTCTCTGCCTTCAAACATTAAAGGATCAACATCTAAGACAAGTGGAATGTCGAGATTACACCAGCGTTTAGAATAAACCATTGTCAGAACATGGTTTTCCTGTCTACTTATGTGCCTGTGTGCAGGTGGTTTGGTGAGTAATCAGGTACGTATGTAAGAAAAGTGGTTTGGGAGATGTTATGGGATCATCTGAAATAGGAATAAACAACAGAGCAGTAACCGACAGACAGTGGGGCTCTAAATTATTCAGCTCTGTCACCTTTGACCTCCATGTTATAGAGTAAGAATCAAAGCAAAGTTCATCAGCTGCATGGACATTGATGAACAAGGATGAAGATGTAGGAAAGGTCTTAAAAGGGGACAACAAAGATTAGTAAAACAGGATCATCAGGCAATCCTATTGACTTTAATAGCTTGTCTTTCCATTTTTCGTGTGATTAGAATCCCAAAATAGCTAGGACTTGACCAAGATGGATCGCAAAAGGACAGGAATCCTGTTTCACTGTATCCGTATCCTTTGTGAAGAGAACCCAGGGGTCCGTTTCCATGGATGGAGGTAAATATTGGTTGTTTGATATCAATTACTGTGGTGGTTGCCCACAGGTTTACTGTTTCCAAGCAACTATCCACAAGTTGCCAATAATGAGGTTGGAGGAGACTTCCCAGGTTATAAGATAGGTGCAGTGGTGAAAGCAGTCTCCAACCAGAGTACACTAAGCAGCTCATGTCTGTAATCTCAACTTCATATTATGAATGATGCTCTTTGGAGTGTGTGACAGTTTGTTAGCCCCTTTCTGTTGTTTGTATTATATTTATTGTTGTAACAATACTTTTACGTTGCTTTCTTGGCCAGAACTCATTAATCCGAATGAGACTGTGAAATAAAAGAAGAGAAACAAAGATATTCTGCTCTCTCATTATTGCATTGTTAGTACATTAGTAAAGTCATTTTTGAGGCAAATGTTGGAACATCAAACACAACTACAGCATGTGAGATCCAATAACCACAAACAGCAGTTTTTAGCTGTTTTTTGGAGCAAGTCCCAGTCAAGTGACAAATCTTTCAATAACAAATCTCAAATTAAGTCTCAAATCCTGAAGACTCATCCTAGTCTAGGTAACAACTTGAGAGCTCAATGTTTTTACTTTCAAGCCTCAAGTTAAGTCCTCATTCTTATGACTTAAATCAGACTTTAGTCTTAAGTTCACAGCTTTGCCTGCAGTAAGTGTATGTTAAACATGTTGATGTTGTACTTTGAGGTGTTGTTTTATTCAACTGAATTAAATCCTAAAATGTTTCAAATATTTTGTCTACTGTCATATTTAGACACATGGAAGAGCAAACATAGTCGATGCAATCCAATGCAACACCACAAATGTTATCCTAATGACCATGATAATAGAAAAGAAGCAGCTCCTGTTAAAAATCTGGTTCACACAATTTGTATTGGATTGCATTAGATAGTGTCTTCTTGGTACTAGTGGCATTGTTATTACAATTTCACAATGGTATGTTATGTACAGTACCTGTACCAGTAAATGCTACAGTGTATACCCAATACATGTTAAACTTTATGGTTCTACTTTCAGTTATCACATTTTCTTATTGCTATTTATAAAGGACTCTATTTACAATGTACAGATGTTTCTTTTTTTCTGGCCACTCAGTGTAGAAAAGAAGAAGAGCCAGAAGACACATATGGCTGGACTAAATGATGGAGGGAGAAATACCACCATGATCTGGGCTGAGGAGGGGGACATATGGGCTGAGTGTGGCCACAGGGAGCCTTTTTTCATCTGAGCCAATCAGGAGCAGAGTGGCATCAGAGCCTTGAGCGTTTGTCCTATAGTAAATGCTGCCTTCACTTGCTATCGGAAATAGGAAAATTACACTATGAAAGGCCAAAAGAACGTGGTTGGGCCAAAAATGTATAATGGATCCCTTATAGTCACCTCTACATAAACGTAAGCTGTTAATTGCTCATAATAAAACGCGTATAGTGACAAACAGACAATATTTTCTAAGATTCTGAGGCTATTTCCAAAAATTGCATTGGCATTTCTGCAGTTATGAGCCCATATTCTGAATGAATTTGGACTGTGTTTTAAATATAAACCATGTAACATTTCCCACATATTTTTTCTATATTTACTTCCCACCACTGCCATGATAGTATGTGACTATAAGGTGAAAAATGAAGACATGTTCCAGATTTAAAACGGAAGATGATTTTACTGTTTTACTTGAAGGCAGCACAGTTCCCAAGGAGAACCCCGCAAAAGAAAGAGGTCGTGTATCCGGAATCCTCCGGTAAAATATCCCTCAAACCAGCACGAGCTCGGGAAGGACAGAGAATGAATGAACAGCCAACCTGTGTGTGATTTTATGTCGCTGTCGTTACCGTCCGGCCTGCACGGTTCCCGGTCTGTAACTCATGAGACCCTTCAATCTGAGGAGAGGCGAGCGTTCAACCTGCTGCCTGACTTCTCTGATGGGATGGAGGTGAAAGCGTCCTGAAAGTAACTCTCTGAGTAAGTAGCCAAATGACACTTATTGTATTTTGTTATAAAATCAAAAGGCAGATAACGATGTCTGGTTGATGAAGCCAGTAATTTTGCTTTACTGTAGGCTACGCACAGATTTGTGGGCTAAAATGTACGCACGGATTTAGACTCTCTTTTCCTCAGCTGACACCAGGGGGGCTCCATTAAATGCACCTTAAGCAGGGTGTTGCTGTTGTGTGTGTTTGTGGTCCTCAACTGTGATTTCACACTGAAAGCAGTCTTTATACACAGGCTACATGTAGCTTATAGCAGGCGAATTAAGGCTCTTTGACAAAATCTGAATCAGCTTGAATGGCTAATGAATGAATGAATGAATGACTTAATTAATTAAATATGTACACACATACAGGGAATTTGGCAGGTGCTTTACTTTCAAAGTACATACACAAAATAGACATTCATGCACAAATAGGCTACATAGGCGACATCGATAAGACATTTGCATGTTTTCACTCTACAATTTGTGTGGTCTGCAAATATCTTTGTTTTTCATCCTAAAGAGTTCTTGATTGGTTAATAATTTATTCTATTTAACGACAACGATATTGAGGTATATTTGTTTATAGAAGATGATATTTTGCGATGTATTGCCACTTTAATGGACCTTGCTGTGAGATATTTGGTTTTGAAGCTCAAGAATGAACCCTCGATTTCAACTTTTAGGACAAGAAGTCCTAAAAAGGCTAAAAAATACAAAATACAAAATTTGAAATTTTAACATTTACAGTTCCATAGTCTTTTCTACTGAGAAAGATCATGTGGCATGGTTGAAAGCTCCAGAACAGCTACTTAGTGGAACTTGAGGTGGGATTATTTTGTCAACCTCACATTTGGTATGAAACGGAGGGAAAAGCAGCAAATTGTCTCATTTCAGAAACTATGTCTAACACATTTAAATATTTTACTCTTTATAAATGACTCATGATTATTTCATTATCCATAATCACTCTTGATTAAATGTCTTGATCAACTTATCGAATAGTTGACTGACCAATCAGACCTAGTCTTGAATAATTGGTTTTGTAGTGCAAAGCTCAGGCTGCACCAGAAATGACATTCTGACTCCCACACTTAATAACATAATGCCATTACCTGGGTCATATAAGGGAAACAGCTGCCAGGTTGAGCTCTCCTCACATTTGGGAATTTTCTTGACACACTGATCACTGTTCTCAAACAAGCTCAGCTGTGGAGATTTATGTTGGAAATGATTTCTTCCCAAGATGTGAAAGTGTAAAATCATGCTGCAATAGAAATAAGACTGCATGTGTCTTTATTTTCTGTTCTCTCTATTCAATGCCTTTTTATACTGTAACTGAAATAGCAAGGCTGAAGGCAGTGTAGTTATTATTCCTTATATCCCTTAGGGAGTCCCTAGAATCTCCTGGGAGTACTTTAGCACAACATTTTGGGGGATGACTGGGCTGCAGCAGGTGCATCCAATCCATGACTGGAAATGCCTATAGGGCAGATGAGAGTGCTGGCTGACTTCCAGACTGTAATCAGATAATGTTAATGAATACGGTAAAAGTGTGTTATTTGTACAAGCAGCAGCTTCTTTGTTTTCCAGGAATGGAAAATACTGTCAAATGAACCTCAGGCTCGCTACACATAAATAATTGATGAAAACTGACTTAGTTGGGAGTGTTTTTTTCCCCCAACATGAGGGTCATGTGACTGGAAAACCATTTGAATTTTCACAGGGGCTCTCACAAAGGCGTTCCCCACAGGACGTGTATTAGTGCACCTCAAAACTACTCCGCTTGCATAATGTTCAAGTTATATGCTTTTAAGTAGAAATAATTGGTTTATAAGAAGAAGAATCTAATTCTTGACCAATGGATAATTTGTTCTTTATAAACACTACGGTGTGACCGTGTTCTCCATTTTCTTCTCAATCATGTTTGAAAGGAATTCCGCCAAGGCCTACTCTGCTATTTAAAATGAACTCATCAGTATGTTGGAATTTCATGCATTTATAGATGTAATGTTATACTGTTTTCAGGGATATCTGGGAATTGCCAACTGTAGCTGCCATTGAGGTCATGTCCTCCGTACTGTTTCTGGGAATTTGGGGGTTTTAACAACCTGGATTGGGTTGCATCAGCTATCCATTTCTTAGTAGTTGTGTAAAGTTCTTAGTAACTACTAGCTCATTTTAAACTAGTGATTTGCTTAAGCAGGTTGCATCATTAAAGTTAAAGAAATGTCTTAGAGATATAAGTCATTTGTAAACCCAAAGTCAGTGGAGCATCACAAGCTGTACCCTAATTGATAAATACAATAGTTTTAGTTGGTTAAATCATATATTAAACTTAACTGCCAATCCTTTGTAAATGTGGATATTGTTTCTTTTTATTACCTCCACCATTGACGGTATGTTTTCGGTTTGTTGGTTTGTTTGTCTGTCAGCAGGATTTCAGAAATACTACTTGGCCGATTTTTCTTAAACTTGGTGGGAGGGTGAACCACGGGCCAAGAAAGTACCCATTAAGGTATGGAGCAAATACAATTTACAGGGTACATATACAAACTATTTTTCACTTTTGCGAGATCGGGCGATTGTGCTGTATTCATGTGGTTTTAGAATAATCAGAAAAATAGTAGTAGTAGGAGAAGACTGACGTTGATTTCATTTTCATTCTTTTCGGGTTTTTTAAGACAGAACATTTTGGTTCAGTATTTATATCACCAGAGTAGTATCATATCCCTGGCAATGTGGAGAGGGATTTAAAATGCGCTGATAAAATTGACAGGGAAATTTCATTGCACAGTTGAAGAAAATGGAGCCAAAAATGGATAATCTTGTCTGGTAGAAATGCATGATGCAGAAGGAAATCAACTCGCTCTCAGGAACTGTTTCTTTTACATTCTAACTGAACGTGACAGACAGACTAATGTTTAACTTGGAGAGTCTGAACTGTAAGGACTGAATCAGTTAGGAGATGTGATAAAAGGTCTAACAGTGGACCTGCAGACTCTAACAGCTTACTGTTAGCCGCATGCACGCACGTACGCACACATGCACGCACGCACACACAAACGGCTACTTACTGTAAACGTGAGTCAATAACACTAGATTTAATGAGACAAGTCAATCGGTCAGGCAAAGCCTGCATGGCAGGTATACTACGGGCCCCGGGGCCTTCTACTGCTGTGTGTGTACACTTGCGACAGGCATTGTAATGTACTGGATTTGTTTTGGAGCAAGATCAGCTTGGCTAGGCAGAACATAATTACCTTTTATTAACTTACTGGATGAGGTCAGGTGTTTTTTTAGTCCATTGACTTCCAATTACTTGGATCTTAGGTTATAGTCATTACTGTGGCCGTTAAAGGTTAAAGGTTATGTTATTATGAGTGTTTTTTTACACAGTATACACATGAATACAAAATGACACCACTTTATATGACTACAGTGTAAACTTCAATAGGATTACTGTTGTATGGATTTCTTTGAATGCTTTCTTGCTGATATTAATAATCTAACTACATATCAATATTTTAACATATATATTTATTTCCTTGCCTGACACTGCCCAACAAACTGATCCTAAAACACACAGCTAAAATAATCTTTTGAGCCGTTTAAGCCATTGCCAATAGACGAGTATGCCTTTCTGTTGTTGTGTTTTTGGTGTGTCACGTTTAACATCCCGGACACACAAAAGGGTTAGTAAACAGTAGAACTGGTTAGGGTTCCTCCAGTGTTCATTGTTCAGGAGGTTTTCACTGGGAGCTGAATTATTATTATCTCTGGCCATATTGTGATACATGCAGTAGCAATATCAGAGAAATATTTCTATTTATTTGACCAAATGTTTTTGTAACTCTAGATCTACTTACTGGCTTTATTTTCTGGAGCTTTTAACTGCATCTCAGTCTTTTTTAGAGGATGCAGTTTTTACTACATTGTAAGAATGGAACTTTGGTCACTAGACTATATAAAGCTCTGGGAAAAAGTAGGAAGTAGTGTTCACTTTTCTATGTCAAACTCCATCTAAGATCAGGAATAAACTTTCATGTTCAACATTCTTCTTCTGTGGTAGACTGGCAGTCTGTTCAGGATGCACCTCGCCACTCACCCAATGTAAGGGTGTGGTTGGGCTCCAGCACTCATGACCTTCCCCAGGATAGGACGGTATTGATAATGGGTGGATGATTTCGACCACCTCCATCTTGTAAAGTACAACCAGTTCCAGCTGTTTTTATTGACTTTGGTCCTCTGAGAATGCAAACCTTGTCTTTGCTTGAATCAATTATACCTCAGACTTCTCGGAAATGTGTTTTACATCTCACAGTGCAGCTTTTTTCTGTGTGTAGTGTGTAATAACAACAGAGTGTAAATTGTAATTTCTCAATTGGGGATCAATAAAGACTATAAATAAAAAGATAAATACATTTTTCTACATACAGGCAAATGAACATTTTTAAATAGTATAAATCCGAATAGAGTCTAGACTAATGTATGTAAAAATTCTCTACTTTGCTCTTGATATCAGTCCAAAGGCACTCAGACTCCATAGCCGTGATGAAAGGAATGCCACCTTGATTCAAGGCTATAGTGATTACACTTGCATAAATGTGGCCAAATCTGATGTTAAGGTTGTTGATAGCAAATACTTTGGAGATTTATATTTAGGAATTCAAGTCAACAAGAACGAAGTATAAACAACATAATGATGATGATGGGACAGTAAATCAACATCGAACCGCTTACATCAAACCTGTGAACCTCCTTTGTTCTTGCCTCCTGATACACTGGCACAACCCCTTGTGTCCCGTCAGAACATCAGTCACAGCTGCATGCACAGCTGCGTGTGTGTGTGTCCCGTCCTCGCCCATTTACAAAAAAAAAAACAATCAACATTGGTGGATGACGGTGTGGAGTCCCTATCCTGATTATGGACGACCACTAATTACCAGTGGAGTAATTAAGAATCAGGCAGCTGGGGCAACAATAAACTGCTTCTGGGAGACTAACAAGAAATGCTGCTGCTGAAGGTGAAACTGTTAATTATGCCCTTTTACACTGCATTTACATACACTGTCAAAATATGCATGAGAGTGATTTTTTTTTTTTTTCCAGTTTTTAGTCACACAGTGCAGTTTGGATCATATAGAGCTGCTGTGTGTCTTTACTGGGAATTATTGGAATTGTTGGGTCTTGGTAAAGAGTGTTGTCTAGACCTTCTCTAGCTGTAAAGTCTCTTGAGATAACTCTTGAGATGATTTGATACTATAAATAATATTGAAAATTTAATTCAATTTAATGAGTGAAAAGTGAAGGCTGGAGTGAAAAAGAAAACTGTATTTTAAGAGGCAGACTGAAGGGAAGGTCACTTGATAAAATGCTAATACAAGTGCTTAACATCTATGCTCTGTCAGTCTGACAAGGCTGGCTGGCTGGCTTGGTTGGCAGAGAGATCTCTTGGAATAAACACACATACAGACATACAGTACAGCTCTCTCTTTCTCACACACACACACACACACACACACACACACACACACACACATGCAGCATGTAGAAAAAACTACTACTTTTGAAGGGCATGGAAAGTGTATCCGATACCTCTACAAACAAAAAAAGAGCATTCGTTTCTCAACCTTGAAGTTGATTTGCCTTGCAGGGTTGCTTGATATGCAGACAGAGTCACCAGAAATTTCAAAGCTTCAGTAGTTTGATATTTAGTTGATATAATTAGTTTGGAATATGTCCTGACGGCAAACAATATACTCTCAGCAACTCCAGATTTTGCATCTTATAATCAAATAATACAATTCCTGTCAAGCAGTGGTGGAAACCAGCTACAGTAAAATACTAGTCACACATTTACACAAATTTAGTGATCATAATCCAATACTCCAATATATAACAATGTTTATCTGAAAATGGTTTATAATGTAATGCATTTAAATATATTTAATGCATATTGACTTTTAAGTATTTTACCCTGTTGTATTTTATTGTGCTCACAAAAATACCATTTTATATGAAGTGATAGATTCACATGTGAAGTTCACTTTTGATTACATCACATTCACGTGTGGTTTTCATACATTTCACTTGTATTATACTTAATTTTATGAAAACATTAATTCCCCATGCTTCTTTTAAGGAAACAAATAACGTACACATACATAAATACAAGTTCCTAAAATTGAGCTCACAGGCAAAAACAAATCCTAGGAAAACTGTGTTCTGTTCCTCATTAAATTGTCCAATGTCTTCAACATTTCCATGAGAGAAAGTGTCATTTTTAGTATTTTACTTGCTTACAGCATTCATTTCTAATGTCTGTGTGTTCCCTGAGAGGTGTAACCTTCTCTAATGTGGACTTGATCCCATAATATTATTATATGGATTAGCCTGCATAATCCCTTTTAGGTTTATTAGTCTGCCACTATTTGCACACAGCAATGAAAAACCTGCAATTGTGGCTTGTGATTACAGCTGGGGGCGATATGGACAAAATCAAATATCACAATAGTGTTGACCAAATATGACAATGTTGATATTGTGGCGATATTGTAGAGTTGACTACTGGAGCTTTGATAAAACAGTAGTGCAATGAGATTTTTGATAAATAATCACCAATAATGTGGTTAGAATCACTACGTGGGTAAAGGCAAATAATAAAACAGCTAGTAAGTCTGGTAAGTTCAGAAAATGACATCACCTTACTGTAGTGCAGCCTTTAAAACCAGAAACAGACAACTCTTGTGTCATATCACAATATTACGATATCCAAAATCTAAGACAATATCTAGCCTCATATATCAATGTTGAGATAATATTAATATATTGCCCAGCACTACTTGTGATCAGTAACGTAATGGTAAATTAAAAGGCAGGAAGTACAGTGGAACGTCTGGTATTCAGTCTAAAAATGTGAGTAAACTGTTTCTAATTTGACCTGACTTGTTTAGGCAAGGCAAGGCAAGGCAGCTTTACACAAAATCAGTTAAAAACAATAAAAACAGTTAAAAGAAAATAAAACCCATAAAAAAACAGAAGAAACATTTCAAAAATAAAAACAGATAAAACACAGGAATAAAAGTTACAGTGCAGTATATAAAAGAATAAACAGTAAAGAAATGAACATCATTTAAAGGAAGGCAACATCAAAAAGAAAGGTTTACATCTTGTAACATCCCTAATAACTGGAAATCACCTGGAAACCTGGCTTACAGTTCTGATGTGTTAAGTGACTGTAATGCAGGTTTCTAAGTCGGACAAAAGATGGTAGGCTGTTACTCCAAAGTTACCTCAGCAAGCCACAGCAGTTCCCTGTCAGTGCAGTGCATTTTTTTTAAAAGAACACAACCTCGCTGATGTAGGCTGTGGCAAATATGAGCTCTCTCAGTGCGTGACCTCTCCACCTATCATCTGGTGTAACCATGAGTGAAGCTGCAGACAGGGCTCCAGCTGTGCTCACTCTCCATCCACATCCAACCTTTTCCTTCACCTTCGCTAACAACCATTCACTTTCATTTTCTGCATCTCTTTCCCCCTCTTTTTTCTCTACACTACATGTTCTAATGTTGCTGTCTGTTCAAACTCTGTCCAAACGTTCATTTATCTCGCTTCCATTCATTGCCCCCCCCCCACAGAAGATGAAAAAAGTAGACTCAGCTGAAGCTTAAGTGAGCAGATTCCCCATTAATTGTTTCCATTACAAGTGGTGCAGAGACACAAATGTAGATTGATTGGGTGTGTCCGCCTTGATTATACATTACAAACAGCACATGGTTGGATGCTAGAGAGGTGTCATTGTAGTGTTATGGTTGCTGCATTAGGGACTACCCATGGCTAGACATAGTGGGGTGGGGAACTGAAGGGGATAGCTTGAAGTGAACTCCTTCACACTAGGGTTGGGTGATATGACAATGGATACTGTAAGACAATAGAATGTCAACTGGTAGAGATTCTGCTGTGTGGTTTATACACAGTTGAATCTTTAACATTTCTATTTGTATTAGACAATTTTGCACAATGTTGCAAATCAATGAGCGTGACTGCTTTATGGTAGTATTATATTTAGGACATTTTTGCATCAATTTGATGAAGTACCTTGATTTGTTAGGTATTGCTAGATTAGTCAAAAAAAACAAAAAAAAACAACACACCTTACCCTAACAGTCATGTTTAATCTATCCATCTGTACATCTAAACTGTTTCTCAATTAAGTTTCCTGAATATTTATGAAAGATATTGCAATGTTAGATTAAATCTTTTTCATCAAGAATCAAGCAGCACCATTTTACCATAGGACGGCGTCAACTTTTAAGGTATGATTTTCACTTTGTCAGTAGCTACATTTTAACACCCCTTTCATTATTTTGTGTCATAGTTACAGTAACCTAACCACTTCACCACAGACAAAAGTACAGGAATATTGTAAAAACTATGGCACATTCTCATTTCTGTAATATTAAAAATCACCTGGCAGGATTATGTTGATTATGCAGGGGCATTTAGGATCTTACGCTGTGACTAGCTCTACTAATACAATTTTATGTTATCAATTGGTCTGATCTGTTCTTTATGAAACCACAACACAGCAAGTTATCTGATGGACACAACAGTGTCAATGGCATTTTTTAAATTTCTTCTGACAACAAGAAACACTCATCAAATGCCTCTCAATGGTTAGCCCTAAATTAATTTACCATTAATGCCTGTTCCATAAAAATAATACAAAAATAGCATTCTGACTGAGTGGATTTTTGCCCAAGAGCATTTTTCCTAAAGAACCAGAAATAAACATGTCACATAGTGAGCTTTTGTTCTCTCAGATTGTCCATCCACACAGTGAAGGCAGTGGCATTTTACCGGCAAAATATATTTCTCTCAGAGGACATGACTGTGCGTGTGTGCATGCGTATGTGATGTGAAGCCAGATGCAGAATGTTAATGAGACTGAAAGCCGATGTGCTGCTCTACCTTACAGCTTGAAGATGGCTTCTGCTTGTTTGTTGGTGTGTGTACATGTTTTTATGTCCACAACCTTCCTATGGACTATTCGGATTCAGTTTATTAGGACTATTAGGATTTTCACCAGTGTGAAGGATTATCCTGAAAGCAGCTGAGTTGGCGTGTTGAATTAAGAGGTTGGTAATAGTTGATCAGCAGATTCCCAAAGGAAACTGTCTGGTTGGAGAGGCTGGCTCTCAGTGGGCCTGCTTTGCCTTTAGCAATTTGGTGGCTAAAATATGGATTATCTATTTGTCTGTACATCTTCCCCCCTTTGTTTGTCTCCATCATGTGCTGAAATAGAAAAAATGCTGCTCTATTACAAGATGTTTTTATTAATAATAATTATGCATTTTATTTATATTGCACTTTTTGCAACACTCAAAAACTCAGAGACTGGTAATGGTCTTTTTCCTCTTTTCTCCTGTTAAATATTGTTTGCAGTTTTTTAAGATGGTTTTGTAATCAAATCAAGGGTCTAAAGATGGGAAGTGAAAGGAAGTGTATCATATGTAGTAAAGCCATCTGAGAAAAATGTGTACCAGTAATTTGGCGACAAATAAATGGATGATTCTTACTGATCTTGGCATTTTTGTAAAAATTGGCTTGACCTCCAATTCATTTCTTATTTCTGTTACTGTCATGATACAACATACATGTGTCAGATTTTTGTTTATTCACTGGAAAAAAATGATTACAAATTAAAAAAATGAGTAGAACCATTAAACACTCCATCATTTGATACATTATCAGCTTTATGTAGTTTACAACTGTAGCTTGACCTGCAACCAACCCTTGTAGCCCGAACAGTGCACTATGCCTATTAATACTGAAATACTCAAGAACCTGAAAATCTCAAAAGTTGGATGGAGGTTTGGACCTGGATACACAGAGGCAGCAAGACTTCCAGTACTGGTGTTTTGACCAAAAATGGCACTGTGTTTAAAAACTTTGCAGGTCCAACTTATTGTCATGACTGTTGCTACATGTACCAGTTTAAAGGTTTGAAATACAATGTTGAAGGACAAGTTTGATTTACAGATCCATGAAAAGGGTTAAAGGGTTATTATCAGACAACAAAACAGCAATTTATGATAGCACAATTTAAAACCCTGTAAAGTTATCACAGTGACAATCATTTTAGGCATAACGTTTTTGAAATACAACTCTGATCTCATTTAAATGAAGGAGGCTGCATTTATTTTAATTTAAAACCCTTGTTTTGCAGCCTGGCTGCCTTACGTGCAGTTTAACCTCCTTTGCTTAAAAAAGAAACTTTCTTTTCAGATAAGGCACTTTTGGTTCATTTAAATAAACAGCTTTTCCCACAGTGTCTTCACTATTTTCTGTCCATGTTTAACATTAGAAGCTTCATTTTATGGCAACAACTTCATTGGTGGCTGTGCCTTTTCATCCAGCGATAGCCCCAGGTCTCCTCTAATGGCTTTTTCCATGTGCCGTTATTCAAAGTGCAGCGACGTTGGACCTCTTACCTTGGAACCTTTGGTTATGTCACCGCCGTCATTGGAAAATGTTTTGCTCTTCAGCACAACTGTGTTTGATGCAGACATGGAACTCATCCTCATGCAGAATGATTGCCTCTGGTACCTCACAGCGCTCGCCTAATGCCTTCATTCTACACAGTGCAGTGTCAATGAGATTCAAAACTCCTTGTCTGAATATTCAGCATTGTACAACCACTTAGCCAGCCCTCTCTATTCATGTGTTAATGCTGCAATACGCAAAAGCTTCCTACTATTACTATGAAGATTGATTGAATTTTGATGGCTGTGTTTCTATTTCCACCTCCCACGCAGCACAGTCTTTAAAAGCTGTCACATCTTAGGAAAAGAGGAATAACGTTGATCTCTGCTTTTCAGAGGCTAATCTTGCCTTGATCGAAAGTGATCCAGCCAATGTTCCCAGTACATTCCGTCCATTGCACCATCTGCAGATATGTTGCGTAGGGGCATCGACGTGTCCACAACCCTGTGTTTACTGTATCTACTGAGGCGATTAATTTAGGCTGAATATCAAGAGAGGCGTCAATTTCGCAGCTGAATGAAGTCCAGTCGTGTTTCTGCAGAGCAGTAGATTTACCAGGCAATTTCATGTTTGGCTCATACTGGTTCAGATGCATGCTGGTACCTCTTGGCACTGTTCTGTTATGTAGCATTATCAGATGAAGTTGAGCGGTTTAACATGGTAAAGAAAGTGCACATTTTTCAGTTTAGTGTATATTTGTGGCAATAATGGTGATAAAAACGATATTAGCCAACAGCAGCGTAATGCTACAGTACATCAGTCGCACTAACCAGATCTGTGGTGTCATCTGGAGGAGAGCAATCAAGGCAGGCTGATGAAAAAGGCAAGTACCTAGATGGTGTACAAATGATCCAGCTTTGAGCGGGACTGTATGGTACACTGTGCAGACAGATAGTTCGACAGGAAAATTGGATTTTAAGGCTACCCATTAGGAGGGCTGGGTTCATTCAATATACTGTGCAGCTGCATGCATGCTGATTATGATAGCAGCTTCCCCTCTGCACACAGGGCTTTAAATCAGCTGATACTCTGCTCAAAAGGGAGCATGTGTATGCACATACTGTACGCTCACCTACTCATTCCCAAACACATCGGAGAATATACTGTAGGTCATAGAGATTTCTTTATGAAACATTTTACATGTCAATGCCAGTTTAATATGATTCTGCAGTCACCCCTCTTTCCTATGAGACCTGTTAAGAGCGGATGGAAAAAATAAATAATGAATAATGTTTATGGGTGATGATGATGATTATGTGTGGCCCTGTTTTCCATTTATTTCCCCTTTTCCAGTGAGGTCACCTGTGGTCACCAGTGCAGTGTCTGGTCTGATCAATAAAAGCACACATACACTGCTGGTATATTTGATTCTGAGGTTAGCAGATCGTTACAATGTATTAGGCTGCACACATCACCACAATACAAAACACTGCCATGTTTTAGCAGTGAAAATGTTGGACTTACAGTAGGTCTTGCTTTGTGTATTGGTATTTTTGTCAGTAATGCTGAAATCATGAGTCAATTAAGTAATATGTTGATCAGCAAAAAATGGACAGTTATGGTAATCATTAAGTTGTCTGTTGATTAATTGATAACATAAAATAATTTTAGATGTTAGTATATCTAGCATATACGCCCAGGGATGTGGGTTACACACACACACACACACACACACACACACACACACACACATACACGTCATGAGTGAATGAAGCAGTGGTTTCTGCAGAGGAATGTGGGGCACCTCCCCTGACGCCCACTGTCTCTCCAGCACTTTGGGTCAAAGTATGTTAGTGTTCACACAAATATCCTTCTAAGAACAAAGTGTTTTTAGTACCTAGAACCACAAAACAGGAGTCTACAGCCATGCTAACATCTCTTTGGGGTTGTACTTAGACACAGCGGTGCTAAAGTACAGCCTCACATTAGCATATAGCTTTGACCTAAGAACAGAAAAAAGAGTCAAGGCTGATGGCAAGGTCATCGGTTTTGCAGAAATGCGATCATAAAATTTGACTACATGAAGAGTCAAACCATCAGCAAAGGGATTTCAATTAATCTCGATGGAAAGATTAATGTTTTTTTTATAAAATTTCATGGCAATCCATTCAATAACAAAACAACAAATGCCAATCTCATAGTGGCACAAGATAAATTCTCAGAGAACCACCAAAGTCGTAAGGATTCACCGCCTGGGAACTTTGAATGTCTGTCCAAATCTTCATGTCAATGCCTTCAATAGTTGCTAAGATATTCAGAATCAAAGTGGTGGACCGGCCAACCAACCGTCATTGCCATCCCTAGGAATATGTATCTGGTGTGGATAAACATGGAATAGAATGAGTAATAGATTTTGATTTCTCACTCACACTTAAGTTAATAGACCTTATGTTGGTCTTTAGGTTCAATGAAATATAATATGAAACCACAAAATATGAAATCAACAAGTAATTACTGGAGAGATGTAAACTGCAGGCATACTTTGTTACACCTATCCTTCTTGCTGTTGAAATTAACAAGAGTACAGACTAATTAAATCAAATGTCTTTCAGAATTGTACTGCACTATTTAAAGTCTTCATAATGTCCCCTTTTACTGAATACATCATTGTTCTAACTATTTTAATCATTCACATCCCTTTTAACATTGTACTGTGCCTTTCTAATGGCAAAGTTTTAGGTGCTATTTGGTTGTAATTGATTTTGTGCTTTTAATATTGCTTGGGCAATGTTAAGAGATCAAGATGGTCACATTTTAACGCCTTTAATAAACAAGCATTTGAAGGCTTGCAAAAGATAGTTCTGTTACTACTTGTTTGCATACTTCTATGCCACAGGTGATGTACAGATAACGGAATAGTACAGAACATACATCTCCATTCAGTATGTGTACGCCAATATTCCACTATTATTCCGTAAATGGCAGTATTCTGAATTTGATACAGGTCATGTAAACAGCATATTCTGGTTGGATAGTCAGAAAATGGCATTTTCCGATTAAGACGTGGGATATTCCAGTATTATTTGGGTTCTAGAGGCATTGTTTGGACATGTATACAGCACATTCATTTCACCGCAGGCTTATGGTCAGCTCTGTGCATTGCCGGCGGGACCGGGTTTGACTCTGACCTGTGGCCCTTTGCTGCATGTCATTCCCCCTCTCTCTCCCCTTTCATATCTTCAGCTGTCCTGTCAAAAATAAAGGCTGAAAATGTCCAAAAATATCTTTAAAAAAAAAAAAAAACATAGCTACTTTTAAGACTTGGACTTCAACAGGTTTTTAGATTTCAAACAAACATCACTACGCCAACCTTTTCAAGAAACTGGTTGAAGGAACCAAAGAGGGACGCTGGTCCAACAAGTCCGCTGCAAAAAAACCCGGAATATTGTGTGCATGTAAACGTAGTCATTGTGACAAAACTAACTCTTACTACTAACTTACTACTCAATGCCTGACTACTTTATGCCAGTTGACAAAGGTAAACGGTTTAAATATACTGTAGTTCAGTGTGTCGAGCCTGTGGCTGCTTTACTATATGTGTGTCACTGTGTTCCTTTGTGCATTGTGTCCTTCATCAACCTCGATCCAGTCACCCATCACTCTATTGATTGTCAGACATCAAAAGGCCGCTCTGTGCCCCACAATGCCCCTGTGGTTGCCAAGCAATCAAGCGCCAGATAAACACATTGGCAAAGGACAATTTTTACAACGTCCTGTGTTTAACTCGCTCCCCCCCTTCGATGTGTGAACACTTCCCATCTCGCCAAGGGGGTCAACAACAATGCATTGTTCCTCCCAGGAGAGATAACAGTTACAGCCATTGTGTAGCAGTGAGGTCTGCATAATATGAACACACTGCCTGTGCACACTCTATTAAGCTTTCTCAGTGTGGGTGTAATAATATGGACAAATGACATGACTGAAGCCTGTCTTGTCTTTACTTCCTGCTGTGTTTGTTGGTTCAGGTGAACTCTATGGCGCAGAAGTATGCTTCATGCTTTCAGGCTCCCAGGGTGAATTACTCAACACTAAAAGCTGGCTCACCCTCTCACATTTTCTCCCCTTCTCCTCCCCTGGAAGCAGTGCTAAATTTAGACCTCAAAATGGTTTGGCAAGTTCTTATTGAGTTTGAACCCCACAAATGTCTGTCTGTCTGTCTGTCTGTCTGTCTCTCATGTTGTGTCTTGCGCCCTCTACTTTTCTCCGTAAATTCTGTGAGTCACCCGCGAGCGCCGTATGAATTATTGAAATTGTAGAGCCCTCATGAATTATCTAACTGTGTGTCATGGCAGCTCAGTGGATACATCTCATCTCGAACCCTTGGTGTCATTGCCACGTAGACCTCAGTGTTGGTCTGATAATAGAGCCGGGCCAACTCACTCACACACACACACACACACACACACACACACACACACACACACACACACACACACACACTTGTGACTCCTGTTTATCAACTAAGCCACACCTGCAGTCATTTTGCCACCATGTGCAGTTATTGCAATATTCAAATGGTTATTAATAAATGTAAAAGTGGATTTCAACATGGTCAGGTTGGCAGTAATTACATAGTGTATATATTCATATACTTGTCCATAATCACCCAGACTTCCATCTCCCTCCTCTGATTAATGCCCTCCTGAATTCGCCGTATTGATCGTTTTTATGTGTGATGGAGCAGCTAAATATTGGAGAAAGGCTTTTATAGCCTTGAATGTTGAAGTGTGTTCCTGTTGATTGCAGGTAGCCTTGATATGCAGTTAAGCAGGTGCATACTGAACACTGTATTGACCACTGATAATGGCTTCACCAACATTCTGACAACACTATCTAGAAAGGGATAGCAGGTCTATTGCTGTAAGTACACTGAGAGCAACAAAAAAACAGTGTCAAATTCCTTGTAAGGGTTTACATTAGAGCTGCAACAATCAATCAGTTATTTGATTAGTGGTCAACTATTTTGATGAGTCCTTTCCTATGAAATCAAACTAGAAATTCTCTGATTCCAGCTTCTTACATGTAA
Organism: Percina caprodes; assembly: GCA_013375575.1. NCBI lineage: Eukaryota > Metazoa > Chordata > Actinopteri > Perciformes > Percidae > Percina > Percina caprodes. Next base: position 2,975,852 of record JABXJD010000015.1, read on the forward strand.
TATCTTTTTAGTTTCTTCACTTCTCTATGACAGTAAACTGGATATCTTTGAGTTGTGGGCAAAACAAACAAAGATTTGAGGACATCATCTTGGGCTTTGGGAAAAATATGTTTCACCATTTTCTGACATTTTATAGACCAAACAACTAATCAATTATTCAAGAAAATAATTGACATATTAATCAACAATGAAACGTATTTGTTAGATTCAGCCACACATACTTGGCCCACATAGCTGCAACACACTGTCATTACTACACACTACTGTCATTACTGCACACAGCAGCAGGGGACATATATCCTAAAGGCACAGCCTGAGCATCTTCTGTGACACACTTACGTAATGTTCACGCCTTGTGTTTGATACATAGCCTGTTGAAATTGTTCATTCTTACGACACATGTTCCTCCGACTGAGCAGATATTTGGGATTTGCATATTAATGAGGAAAATTTGATTTTATTGAAATGATAATTCATATTAAAACCCCCCTGGTGTTATGTGGAGACTATTTTCATAATTCATGATAGGCGAGAAAACATTAATTGATGGCAACTCTCATAGGAATGAATGGGCAAATTTTACAGTTTTTTTCTGTCGCTTTGGTACATTTCTCGAATTATTCGTAATATTTGCAAACCTATAAGTCGTTTTCTCAGAACAGTTATTACAGACAGCACCACCCAATGGAGGATCTGTAAAAGCTCAAAATCTTTAGTCCATTCCTCAAAAGTAAACCTTTATGTCAATGAACATGTTGGTGCAATCAGGTTGTTGAGTCCTTGTGTCATTGTACAAAATTGTACTTTAGGTATAGGTATAAGTACACTATGGCTAAATTTCTTTGATGACAATGATTAAAAATGCACAAGACTGCACTTTTTCTGTATGGCATTCATACATTTTAACAGTACAAAGTCACACATTCCTTTATGTGACATTAGGATTGCAAGAGATTGGACAGGATTCACATTTATGCTTTTATCTTTGTTATTTATTACAGTGTTATTGCGATTCAGAAAGAATAACACAAAACTATATGCTGCTTGCCAATTGAAGGTTCATTAGGTGTAGTTCCAAGCTATTTTACATAGAGGTTGATCATTGATAATGTTTCACGCAATCCCTTCATTAATGGAGGTCAAGATTCACCTGAGAGCAATTAATCAATTCTGGACAAAGTTCTTACAAAACAATCTGTAAGAACAATCGGAACATACTGTATGGAAAACTTGCTTGACCGACAATGAATTCAACCATTTTGCATTTAAAGACATATTTAATGAACTAAGACAATTCAACCGACATCCAGTATATTATAATATGAGCAAGATGACATGGGCAATTGATCATGTAAAAAAAAAAAGCAGACAGTTTGCTTGCTTGTACAAAAAGCAATTGCTATTTGACGAAAACAATGATAAATTGCTTTTATCTTGAGCACAAGTGAGTAGATTATGTTAAGGTTGAACAAGCAGTTTTGAGTGTCAATTGTGATCTGAAAAATGTAAAAATGAGAAAAACTGTCAAATGTACTCAGTTCTGAATTTCTGCTGCTTTCACTATTCTTCTAAAACACAACAAATTGCTTGTTGAATCTAAAACAAATGAAAGGAAATAATTTCCAGTATTCTTTTATTGAACAAATTGAACATTGAATTGAATATAAAATGCACCGTTAAAAAAGTGGCATTTAGTTAATTTAATGTACAGTTTTCTGCTGATATTTCTTTCAAGTAACACAAAAAATCTGTGTCTTTACGATATGTTGCAGCCTTTCACAATGTGGATATTGCGCCAGTTGATATTGCAACATGGATATAAAAAAACATATATTGTGCAGCCCTAACAAACATTATACGTAAAAATGAGCATTGATGTTTTTTTCCAGGTTAAATATCAGGTGTTTTACTGAGAACTCAAGGCTGTGGTGGATTACTTTGTATCCAGGACATAGTGTTAACTCCTGTATGTTATCCAGGTTGTCGTTTGCTAGAGCAGCTGTCACTTTATTCTGACTGAAGAGAATGAAACAAAGAAGAATTCAGGAATTCAAGTGTCGAAATGTGGCATCAGCACCTGCCTGCACTTTGCTCCGTGTCTGTGTCCGGAACAGAAAGCACATCACTACTCCACAACGACAGCCGCTTTCTGGTTACCGTGCCAACCACAAGGGCTGTTCATGTTGGAGCATGCTCAGTTTGGCTCCCTTCCCTCTAACAATAGCCAGTGAGAGGGCTCACTCACTCACACACACACACACACACACACACACACACACACACACACTCACACTCTACTCCAGATCGCTGTGGGAGCGAGACAGAGAGGAGAGGCTGCCTGCTGCGGAGCTCATAAATGCACACTGACCAACAAACACACTCTTTCAATAACAAAGGTGAGTACACAAACCTGCAAATAGTACTTGGAATTTCCTGGCTTTTATTTCCTTGTGGTGGGGAGTTTGTAGCATCAGTAGCTTCGCCTCTCTGAAGGAAAGAGCTGCAGAGTGGAGACAGTTGTTGCTGGTGGAAAAACTAGAGCTAAAGAGGAAGCATGTGCTCTGCTTTGTGAGTGACAGGACTGCGTGCATTCTCTCTTTTTTAAATCATTGTATCAACAGCACCATTGTAGTCAAATCCCCCCCCTGTTCCAGCTTGGGGCTACATTTTTCTTGTGTTATTATGAATGCAGGTTTATTCTGCTAAATCGGAGGTGTAGTAGTTGACAAAGCAGGGATCGCTCAATAATTCATGTAGCCTTGTATGGAGGAAAGTCAGGAGATGACAGCAGGTGTAATGTGATGCTTTGCATGGACACAGATAGCTCTTTTAGGCTCTTTTGACAACGCAGCTCAGTTTTACAACCTTCTGTTTGCTTATCCTGAACCTCATATTGCATATAAAACATCATTAAAGCCTGTTACTTGTACGTTCACTTAACATGCAGATGTAGCTCAAAAGGTGAAAGTGTCTCCTAAAAGGAAAAAAAAAAAGGATAAATATATTCAACCTGGTCTAGTTGCTCAGTCTTCTCTGAAAATGTTATATGAGCTGCAGGTAGAAGGGAATGTGAGCTTTTCCCCATGTCTGGCTGACCCTCTGAAAATCTGTACCTGTATGTGGTCCATGTGAGCATGCTTTAGGGGTGGTCAGCATCAATAATATCTTTGATATTATCCTGTACTCTTGCCCCATTTCTCTCTCAGAGGCTCACTTAGAGACCCACACAGTGAGAGAGGGAGAGAGTCACCGCCCACATCCCACAAGATTAATTGTTGTGGCTGATAAATTCCTCGTTGGCTGATAGTGTATTTCTCCGCAGCCGGCAAGCCCCTTGTGTTTGTGCTTGTGTGTGCTATTGGGTGCTCACAGAGCAGCATGACTATCAACCAGGTCTGTGGACTCGAATGTAAATGAGAGGTGCACACAGGGCTGGGTGAAATGGTTTGAATCAATATGATATTATGAAATACGATCATTTGCACTTAAGATGTATGGCTATATAGCAAATGTATTTAACAATCCTAAATAAGGTTCCATTCAATAAGATATTATTTACTGTTACTCATTGCATTGAAAAAAAACTCTTGTGCCAAAAGAACCTTTTTTTTTTTTACTCACTTTATTATTTTAAACTACAATTTGCTTTAACTCCTTACTTTAAACCCTAGTACAATAACACAATAACAGGTATCCCTTTACTTGAATTCCCATATTTCACATTTATAAGCATAAAACTTTCAAAAATGATTTGTCTCTAACAGTTGTTCATTTACACATCTAGTGCACAATGAGCAGTGATATTTCTAGGGAGTCATGTTTGTGTTCACCTGATGAATGCAAGTCAAATATCCACTCACATACTGTATCTGGCTTTGTAGCTGCTAAATGCTCGATGCTAGAACTGTGTCTGTCTGCTGTTTGGTGCTGAGCAGGAATTGTACAGTTAGTTTATGAGATCTTGTTTGATGAAAACTGCTGCCTGCTGATGATGAGAGTTGAGACTCAACCAAACAGTAAATGTTGTGCTCTGCAGAGCTTCAGAGTTGGTTAGATAATTATACTTTATATCTCTGTGGGTTCATCTCTAAAAGGGATTTCACATTAGTCATTTGACTCATTGTTTATATAAATATATTGATCACTGGAGTTTTAAATGCTTGTTTAGATTGTTGTCTGCTTAATTTTTTGTAAAATCTTAATTTTCCACAAATCAATTAATCGACTAATTGTTAATTTCTAGTATAAACTATAAATCATTTTGCTCCTGTCTGCTTGAGTCACCTGTCTAGTAGGAGGAAGACAATGCCACCCCATGCTCGCTGCAATCTGGCCAATAAGACATGAGGGAACACATGGAATGATGGAGAGAAGAGCGAGTAGGAACAGAAAATAGAGAGTTGTAGAGTGATAGATGGCAGACAGGGAGAGCGAGAGGCAGGCACTCTTTCACCCTGTGGGAAATTGGAAAATAAATTGAGTTGACACAAGCAGGTTTGCATGGTGATGTTGATGCCGGAGAGTGGGAGGGGAGAGGTTTGGACTCGGGGCTTAGATGGTTCACGCGAGGCTAATCCTCTCTGTACCCACCGGTTAGGACCACCGAATGGCTTCCTGGGGTTTGTGATTAGGAATTTCCATCTGTCATTGATCAAAAGATACAGTCCAGTGTGGCTGGTACTTCAGCAGTGTCTAACTAAATTGGCACTTCGGTTTGTCCTTTGGTATATTTTAGTCAAAATGAGTGACAGGAATTCTTCCAGCAACAATTTATTCTGCCTGTAGAAGGATTTCAGCTGGTATTGGAGCATCTAGTGGGAGTATCCTCTATATGGTGTTGGGCAGAATATAAAGTGGCATCCAGTGTGGGTTGTCAAGTTTGATTTTCAGAGCATAGAGTGTTATGATGCCTCAGAGCAGACAGATGGACAGTGTGTGAGCAATGTCAGGCTTCACTAATAAAAGTGACAGCTTCTCTTCTTGTTCTTTATATTTTCTTTGTCATTGCTGTCTTCTTCTCCTTCCACTCTGTGTTAGCTAGATTTTGGAGAGGTTAAGGACAGACAGGTTTTAGTTGTGGCTTTGACCATTTAGTATCAAAAACTGTATTGAAGTACTAAAAGTTAGTCAGATTAGTTTTGTCCGTTACTCATTTCTTGATCACAAAATTTCTGATTTAAATCAAATGGCTATATTTAATGAAATTGCTTCTGCTGTTTAGACAATTCACTATTTGGCTAATATTGTTAAAAGGGAAAAAAAGGGAGAAAAACTTGTTGATATTCCCAGGACCAAAATCTATCACTCAATGACAATATTTTGATATGTCCAATCCCAAAATGTCTTTTTTTCCCCTACAAAATCTTTTCATTCGTGGTTACAGTTTAAAAAAAGGTAAACTTGAATCTGTGATGCCAACAAGGCACGCTACTTCTTCAATAGGCAATTACATATGAATGTAATTCCTGGGAAATTGAGGTGCAAGGTAACAAAAGTATTGTGTTTCTATATGCACTAAAACTTTGGTTATGTATCGGCACTAAAATAAAAAATTCAACAGTTGATCAATGGCTCTCCATCCCTCCTCATTCCCAATCCCAACACCCACCTTATCTCCTCTCCCGCCATGCTGCAAATCATCACATCCCTCCAGCTCAGTCCTTTCATCACTCTCATCTTCTGCTCTCCTCTTACCCTTTTCCCTCACCTTTTTTGTCATCTGAAATCTCTCCTCTCCTCTCCTCTCCTCTCCTCTCCTCTCCTCTCCTCTCCTCTCCTCTCCTCTCCTCTCCTCTCCTCTCCTCCCATTCAGTTTAAGACAATTACTGTACAAGCGTGTCCTTGGCTTCTGGAGGAGAAAGAAGAATGGGTTTTCCTTTTCATCTTCCCTCTTTTGTTTCACTCCCTCCTCCTCTTTCTCTCTGTTGGTGTGAGTCATCCAAAATGCCTTTAGCAGATACAGATCCTTATAGGCGTCTGTAGGAGCCAGTCCGTCAATAACGTGATGATGTATCTGTGATAGATTGATGTTAAAGAGAGCAATGAGTGTACAAGAAAGGCCTTTTTGAAAACATTGACACCCCCTGAGAAAGGTCAAGGGGCAGCATTGATCCAGAGAAAGGAGGCGAACACATGGCTGAATTTGACAATAATTTTATTTTACAGTCACAGATTATTTTTTCAGTAATATGAACACATGTAACATTTTTTTTACTTTTAAGAAGTGACAACTTCTAAGGCAACTCTACTTCTTCAAGACTAGGGTCTCTTTTTTGTTTTTTAAAAGAGGCTCTTTGGTTTCTAGGCAAGGCATCAATGACGCATTTTCCTCTTTTATTCATGACAGTAAATGCTTTATCCTGGGCAGCTGCCTGTGACCCATCAGGTAAACAAAATCCAGCAGAATCTATTTATTATTTTTCTTGAGTGACAGGAAGGTATAAGGAGATGCAGAAAGGCTTTGATGGGATAGATGAATGTGTTTTTTATTCTTCTTATTTCTCTCCCATCGTCAATTTCTTTTTCTCTTTCCTCCATCTACCCTTACCCTCTCTTATCTCCCTGTCTCCCTTCATTCCCAGAGAAAGGAGTTACTCACGTAGCCATCTGCTGCCCAGCAAATCCTCTCCTACGTTATTACCCTCCTTTTGTTTATTAACGCTGCCCCTGGGACGACATGATACCTGTGTCTCATCTATCTCTTTCTCTGCTTATCCCTCTCTCCTATCATCGACGACTCTCCTCCTCCTCCTCTCTTCAGTCAGGCTTTTATCATCCCTTCATTTCAACTGATATCCTTTTTTCCTCTCCCCATCTACCTTTTCCTTTTTTCAATGAAGTCAGACACTGTTTGTGTGTGTGTGTGTGTGTGTGTGTGTGTGTGTGTGTGTGTGTGTGTGTGTGTGTGTGTGTGTGTGCGCACGCACGCATATGGATATGAATGTGAGCAGACTGTTGATGTTTTGTTGTAGGTGTTGTTGTTGCTGATGTCATTATGATCCCCCACAGACATGACAAGACACAAATGAAAACACTGTGTGTGTGTGTGTGTGTGTGTGTGTGTGTGTGTGTGTGTGTGTGTGTGTGTGTGTGTGTGTGTGTGTGTGTGTGTGTGTGTGTGTGTGTGGACTGAGTATAAACATTGGCCTTGAGACAGAGCCAGAGGCAACAGTTTCAACTGTTTAGGCTACTGTGTTTTCCTGTATTTCATCGTTTATGTGAGGAGAAGAAAATAAGATTTTGGCCTGAATTTGGGCAGCAAAATGTTTATTTTTTTTTATGACCAAAGCATTTTTAAACATTATATATATATATATATATATATATATATATATATATATATATATATATATATATATATATATATATATGTATGTATGTATGTATGTATATATATATATATATATATATATATATATATATATATATATATATATATATATATATATATATATATATATATATATATATATTATATATGTATGTATGTATATATATATACTATATATATGTATGGTTTGATTTGCATTGAGAGATGATTTTATAGAAAGTATCCCATGCCTATCTCTAAGCATGTAATATGTGCTAGGTCAATATTGCTTCTTGGACTTCAGCAGAAGTAACCGCAACATCATCATTAAACTCTACATTATTCACTATAAACAGATTACTTTTTACACAGTTTAACAGTTTATAATATTGTTTCCACCATAACTGTGAAATTTCAGAAGTCAGTAACATTCTTTTTTGCAGCTTCCATGCCAGTGAATCTGACCTTTAAATATTTATATAGAGGCCTGCTCGAGATACTGAGACACTCCACAATAGCTTCATACAGGGTACATAAATCCTTACAGTATTGTACATTCTTACAGTTCATATCCCGACACAATAAGGCATCTTTTGGGGCCTTGATATCACCCAGCAAGACATCAGAATGATTGACATATTTATTAAGATCTTTCTCAGACAATTTTGATCAACTTATTTTCCCTACATTAATGCCATTATCCACAGGCAACAACACCGGTAAATTGTCTGCGTTCAGCACCATAAGAAAGGGTATATGGTCCGTAATAGCCAGATAATAATCAATCTTCATCATATCAATGGAGTCATGGGCATCCACTGTACAAAGGCAGTGGTCTAGGCAGGAAGTAGAGTGCACAGGCCTCGCTTATATAAGTATAACTATCATTTGGCAATAGTACCTTGCTAGAGAAAATCAATCCGCTGTCTGTACAAAACTATAATAAATGATTACCAAATAAAGAGTTGGCATCTTACATCAGTATTCATCTCACCAATGACATAGATGCAGGTAGAAGAATGGTCCTATATAAAAGACATGATGAATGCCAATCTACTGAGGTACTCATCCTTATTATGTGTGCACTCATATAGCGTACATACATTCAAAATGATTATCTTCCTATCATTACAACACAGCTCAAGCTCAATAGCTCAGTCAATTCCAAATATTATGACATTAACCAACTGGTCATATTTTTTATTCCACATAGTGGCTACCCCTCCTGGAATTCTCCCTCGGACAACTTTTGCACTTAGGTCAGTTGTTGAGTCACCCGTCCCATGAAAGTCCCTATGTATGGAATTTAGTCCTTCCAGGTCTTGTTTAGCCAGGAAAGTCTCCTGAACACACAAAATGTCACATCTCTCCATCAATTTGTCCACAACAACATGGCGTGATTTATCAGTTTCCCTGTGGCCAACACGAAGCCCACGCGCATTATGAGACACGACACAGATGTTCATATAGCGTAGGTTAATTCATTACATAGCAGCTATTATCATATACTATGCAGAATGGCTTTCTTGTGGAGCTGCAGGTGTACCATGGCCATCCAGTTTATGACAGGGGGGGATAACCACAGGCCTCATAATAGCAGTGACCATATGTCCTGTTGGGCCAGAGTTTTGGATGTACATATCAACAACATTGTTACATTCAGTGGTGATTTGAAATGAGCCATACCTGATCTTTCAACACGTCCCTGTTGTATTCTCCAATTTCTCAGATAGATAGCCACGTAGCGTGTCTGCATTCAGAGTGGAAGAAAATCTAGTGCCAAACACATTCACCAGCTTTGTTTTCACCACTCCAATGTTGCTCTCAGTACCGGTTCCAATTGTTCCCACATTCCTCTGCTCACTTTTCGAGTGAGCTTGCTTGTTTGGGGTTTTCGTTGCACAGTTACTTTAAGGGTCCCCGACTTTTTGCGACCTTCTTTCACAACAACACTCCATTGTGAGGTCTGTAGTTGTGATCGTGGTGGCTCAGTTATCCGAGAATAGGTGACTGTTAGCCGGGTACAGAGCATCGCAAGCAGCCGGTCATTTCGGTGGAGATTACATAAGTAATGAAATTACTAGTTGAGAAAAGTACTAATGTTAGTCCTGATGTTAGCTGATGTTTGTAGTTTATCTCAGCTTTAATGAACTGTTTGTGGTCTGGCGTGGATCTGAGAGTATTTTTTAAAAGCTTTACAAAAGAAAGATTATGGAGGATGTTCTTTTGATTTGAGACGGTGCATCAAAATGGTCTGCCTTGGGCAAGTGCCCTCATCCTGAAAACACTAACTTGTTATTTCTGTCTAAATGCCAACTGTGTGCTTTAGCTTTTTGTCCCAGCATTACACAAAGCTAAATATAGAGATTATATCTCTATCTGCCAGTCTCTATTTCTCTCCTTCTGTCTCTCTTTCTTCTGGAATGAGACCCCCTTTTCATCATGCAGCGTGATGAAGGGAGCGCTTAATTTGTACCCCTCAGAGGAAAACATACATCACACAGTTGGAGCTTCATGAACTTGTTCCTGAAACATCTTGTTTGAAGATCGGACCTTTAAACTGTCACATGGGATTGTTATCACCACAGTGCAGCATTGATGTTAAGAGATGTGTGTGTGTGTGTGTGTGTGTGTGTGTGTGTGTGTGTGTGGCCTGCATATACCTGTCGCTGATAAGGTTAGCTCTGCATATCTGTTGTTATGGATGCAGCCAGCAAGTTGAGTGAGAGATCCATAACCCTCCATTAGTCAATAGGAGGCTGGCATGATAGAAATCCATTTTGCTGATTGGGTGACAGGAACACACATAAACACACTTACACACAGTTATTGGGATTATGCCTGTTTTTAATCAAGGCGTGTTTTCCTCTGTGATCACTGGGTAATTACATGTCTTGCTGTTTCATCAATTCAACATGAACCACAATTGTACAAGATATTGACCACTGATATTGAACTTCCGGTTAACGTGCATGTTGCGCGCTGCTCAAACATTTTGCAATACCTTTTTAGTTTTGTGGTTAAAAAATACTGTTTTAATATAATAATATCTTAATTACACATCAGATACTCGAAGCACCAAGAATGGAAATGTGTGTGTGTGTGTGTGTGTGTGTGTGTGTGTTATTCTTTCTCTTAACTTTAATTAGACCTAGGTATCATTTGAAGTGTTTTGGTCCCTGCATCAACAAAAAAACCTGACTTTTGGTTCAGATACCAAAAAGTAGGGCTGGATTTCGCAATTAATCAATTATTTGGTTTTATGAATCCAACCATAAAAATGCCCATCAAAATTTCCAAAAGCCCAAGGTGACATGGCCTGTTTTGTCTGAACAACAGTCCAAAACTTAAAGACATTCAGTTTACCAATGAATAAGACAAAGAAAATAGCACATCTTCACTTTTAAGAAGCTGGCATAAGGTCATGTTTATCATCAATACATTGAATATCATCTGATGATTGAATAAGAGCTAGATTGATTCATTGTTTTATTGCCTACTAAAAAGAAATGTGTTCCATAGCTTACTTAGTTGAATATAAACAGTTATCTTGTTTTTTTTGTTTTATGCCAAACCTTTCAAATGTCTTGACAAATAACTTTACAATATCTTTGCCTAAATAAAATACTATAACATTAAAAAAGGTGTGGTATACGTAGATGGTCAAGGAAGAAATAAATACAATTTTTGGATATTTTCAATACTTGCAGGGTTGAAAGGTGATATCTACCTCTATATAACACAAGTACACTGCATTTCCAGTTGCACTCAAGAGGATTACTCCAAGGCTGACTGAAAGAAACAAGCCTTATTATTTTACACTAAGGCAGGTGGGCATAAAAGGGCATTCTCAGTTACAATCACAGACTGGCTCTTATGTTAGGAAATAGGAATTATGGCTCAAACCCCAAACATGGCCTGTAATAAGATAAATTAATAATACAATAAACTGAAGAGCACTCTATTTAAAATAACAACTAGATCAAGCATTATAATTCATACATCTCAGGAGTATCAGACCTTCCTTGTAGCACTTCAAAGCACCAGGCTTTCCAAAGCACTTTATCTTTATTACAAGGCCTCATATCACATGATAGCTCCGGTCATCATTTGCATGAATAGGCTCCTTTGAACGGTTTCTCCTCGGCGGAAATGACTCCCTCTTTTGTCCTCTTTTAATATGTGCAGAACTGCAGTGCTGCTCATGGAAAACCTCATGCAAGGTGTTTGCTCTCAGGTCATAGGCTGTCTGTACAATTCATCTGCAGCATTTCCACCTCCCAACACATGAAATATATGAATGAGACCAAGATGACCTGGAACCACAGAAGTAGAAGTACACAACAGTGCAGGATTGTTTTGTTGGTACTCTTTACTGCCATGCTATGAAAGTGACTTTTTAATATGTTGTATAATAGCTGCAAAGATTAATCGATTAGTTGTCAACTATTAAAGTAATCGCCATCTATTTTTGATAATTGATTAATAAGTATGAGTCATTTTGAATGAAAAAGAACAAAATCTCTGACAAAACACTAACTAATCTATTAAAAATAATCAACAGATTAATTGACAATGAAAATAATTGTTAGTTGCAACCCTATTATGTAGTAGTACAGTAACTACATATTGGAGTAAGTGCTGTAAGACACTTAAAACAGCTACTATTTTATTTGAACAAATGGAGCTTCTGTTTACTTGCTAACAATTTTCTTCTTCACTGTCTTGTTGGAGCATTACTATGTTTGTGATGCATTAGCCCGACACTAACTGCCAATCAGCAGAATAGCGTGAATTCTTGGCGGTGTCACTGCACGATGTGAGTCGAGTGCAGATGTGAGTCAAGTGCAGATGTGAGTTGTGCATACTCAGATTGAAATGGTTTACGACATAATGTGTCATACTGAAATTTGTGAATCCATAAAATGATAAACCTTTCTAATTACAAACAATAACAGAAGATGGAAATCATTTCAAAAACATTTTAGCGATCTATGATTGTTTTATGGCTAATGTTAACTCAAAACGCCATTCAAGGCTTTGTTGTGTTTGACTGCTAACTTGCAGCCAGCAGTGAATGAACTGTATTAAGTAGATTTATTTTTACTCTATTAACATTACAAAAGTCTCTTGTTAGCATCTTTTAGGAAACTTTTCGCAAAGTGACGCACGCGCAACTCACATTTGCACTCGACTCACATCAGGTAGTGACAGCGAGATGTGAATTGCACCGTTTAGCCAGTTTCAAGCTTTTTACTGGAGCCTTTGGAGCCAGGCCCCTCACTGTGCCGGTGTGGTCTGGATGTGAACATTCCTGCAGAGCCAAACTCTTAGCTGCTGTAGTAAACCGTCTCTACTGTACAACTCTATTCATCTCCCCAGAGACTTGTAGTTCATTCAAATACCACCATATTTAGTCTTTCTGCCTAATTAATTGCACTCATCCACACTTCCTACCTTTGATGTTGCCCATGCTCAGTGTCTCACAGGCTCCCGCCCACTGTCTTTCCTCCCCTCCCTCTGATGAGACTGGTAGTGTAGGTGTTGCTGACAGTGCCCCCGGGTGGTGCCTCATTAACCCAGATTTCACTGGCTGATGGGAAACCTAGAGGAGGGTATGTGGGGGGGTTTCTGTTTCTGTGTCTGTGCATGTGGGAATATGTCTGAGAGCGAAAAAATGGAAATCTTGCCTTTGAAGAAATTCTTCAGCATCTGTATGCAAGAATAACAGAAGTTGGAAGCTGTTTTTTTCACTTTAGAACCTTTTTTCCTAACTTAGATCACCCATCTCCCTGTGTATTACAGTCATCGTTAATGCTAATGCATTCATTTATGAGTGGAAGTTGGAGCTTTAAAATGGGAAAGGCATCATCTGACCTTTTTATTCTCTCTTTCTGATTTTAAAATGTCTCCTCCTATTGACCAATTCCCCATATATATCACAGTCTTTATATTTGGTAGTGCATTGAAAGAGTACTCTTCTAATTCAGCATTGCACTCTTAAAACATTATCAGACTTACGTTGTTTTTTAAAGTTTTAAAATCAATCAAATGATATTGCAAATCTCCCACTGCACTCTTCTTACCTGCCAAATCGTTTTGCAATGATTACATCCCAATTTGCAACACAGTAATACAACAGATACCTTATTTATTGATATTGATTAATTTTAATGTTGATTGATCCAATACCAAAGATTCTATTGTACCTTAAAATAATGTTTCCAAAATTGTTTCAGTGGTTTATTAACTCGTTGGAATGAGACATAAGAATATTGGTAACAATTCTCCTCCAAACCTGTAGGGGGAATGAAGAGGAAAAGTGCTTTGGTGCCTACTGTAAAGGTGCTGGTTGACTAGTAGCTAATGCTAATGCTAATGTAATTCTTGGTGGGTAATGTAAGATTACGACACAGTCCAACAAGCTCATTTATTTTTAGTCTGATTGTTTTGACCACGGTTAACAACTCTGGGCTAACTAACCCACAAATTCATTAGTAACGTTAATTAGATAGACGACTAATCTAATGATAATTTAGCTAGCTAGCACACTTCTGTCTTCTGCCTCAGTCTCCCGGCGCTGCTAGGTTTCAGTCGGGATGAGAGCTGACAACAGCCCGGTCCACGGACACCTCCATCCACAGTCAGCCCCCAGCCAGCTAGCAACCACCCCGGTCAGCACTTATTTCCCGTGCTAAGGACGCTAACGGCAGTTTACTGAACCGAAACAGATCCAGACACCCGAGTCAGAACAGCAGCCACTTGTAATGTTACACCTCCGTTAGCGTTACCGGTGTCCCCCCTTTCGCTTTTAGACGTCTGTACAGTTATCTGAATTTACCAGACAAAACAGGATAAGGCACCAGAAGGAGTAGTAAGTTAAAGATGTGGTAGCACTGGATCTGGACAGGAAGGATAACTCTGGAGTTGAAGGGGAGGGGGGGGGATTCTTCTCTTTCCTCACACCTTAATTTGCATCTTATCTCAGTCATTTAGAAAACTAATCCTTCAAGTAGCATTTAATGATCAGCCTCCACTGATCCAAAAGAGCTGTAACCATCCTCTCTCAGTCCATCCTCCTCCTGACAGGAGATGTAGACTAGAGCCACTTCAGTGTGTGTGTGTGTGTGTGTGTGTGTGTGTGTGTGTGTGTGTGAGCGAGCGAGACGGCAATAGAGTCTCACAATTCTCAGATGTAGAGCGCTTGGAGGACTCATTGTCCTTGATTACAAATAAGGATTGAATGTGAATATTACATAGTTTGTATAAATTAGTTAGTTGTTTAGCTTACAAAATATCAACCACATTTTACAAATTCCCATGTTATCAACTTCAAGTAATTATTTTAAAAGTTTTGGAAGGATAACAAGATAATAAAGAAACAAACTTAAATAAAAAAAGCAAGCTTATATTCTTGGTATTTTTGCCCAATATTAGGACATTAAACATGAATTGTCAGATTGTAACAACAATAATTACAACAATAATAGCTTAAAACAGTAATTATTCATGTTTAAGGCATTTATAAATGCTTACCAGCAAATGTAAGCCTATTTGAGTATTTTGATCACATACAGTGAGGAAAATAAGTATTTGAACACCCGACTATTTTGCAAGTTCTCCCACTTAGAAATCATGGAGGGGTCTGAAATTGTCATCGTAGGTGCATGTCCACTGTGAGAGACATAATAAAAAATAAAAAAAATCCAGAAATCACAATGTATGATTTTTTAACTATTTATTTGTATGATACAGCTGCAAATAAGTATTTGAACACTTGAGAAAATCAATGTTAATATTTGGTACAGTAGCCTTTGTTTGCTGTTCCAGAGGTCAAACGTTTCCTGTAGTTTTTCACCAGGTTTGCACACACTGCAGAAGGGATTTTGGCCCACTCCTCCACACAGATCTTCTCTAGATCAGTCAGGTTTCTGGGCTGTTGCTGAGAAACACGGAGTTTGAGCTCCCTCCAAAGATTCTCTATTGGGTTTAGGTCTGGAGACTGGCTAGGCCACGCCAGAACCTTGATATGCTTCTTCCAGAGCCACTCCTTGGTTCTCCTGGCTGTGTGCTTCGGGTCATTGTCATGTTGGAAGACCCAGCCTCGACCCATCTTCAATGCTCTAACTGAGGGAAGGAGGTTGTTCCCCAAAATCTCGCAATACACGGCCCCGGTCCTCCTCTCCTTAATACAGTGCAGTCGCCCTGTCCCATGTGCAGAAAAACACCCCCAAAGCATGATGCTACCACCCCCATGCTTCACAGTAGGGATGGTGTTCTTGGGATGGTACTCATCATTCTTCTTCCTCCAAACACAGCTAGTGGAATTATGACCAAAAAGTTCGATTTTGTTCTCATCTGACCACATGACTTTCTCCCATGACTCCTCTGGATCATCCAAATGGTCATTGGCAAACTTAAGATGGGCCTTGACATGTGCTGGTTTAAGCAGGGGAACCTTCCGTGCCATGCATGGTTTCAAACCATGACGTCTTAGTGTATTACCAACAGTAACCTTGGAAACGGTGGTCCCAGCTCTTTTCAGGTCATTGACCAGCTCCTCCCGTGTAGTTCTGGGCTGATTTCTCACCTTTCTTAGGATTATTGAGACCCCACGAGGTGAGATCTTGCATGGAGCCCCTGTCGGAGGGAGACTGACAGTCATGTTTAGCTTCTTCCATTTTCTAATGATTGCTCCAACAGTGGACCTTTTTTCACCAAGCTGCTTGGACATTTCCCGTATTTAGTCTCTAGTGTCTTTGGACAGCTCTTTGGTCTTGGCCATGTTAGTAGTTGGATTCTTACTGATTGTATGGGATGGACAGGTGTCTTTATGCAGCTAACAACCTCAAACAGGTGCATCTAATTTAGGAAAATACATGGAGTGGAGGTGGACATTTTGAAGGCAGACTAACAGGTCTTTGAGGGTCAGAATTCTAGCTGATAGACAGGTGTTCAAATACTTATTTGCAGCTTTATCATACAAATAAATAGTTAAAAAGTCATACATTGCGATTTCTGGATTTTTTTTTTTAGATTATGTCTCTCACAGTGGACATGCACCTACGATGATAATTTCAGACCCCTCAATGATTTCTAAGTGGGAGAACTTGCAAAAAAGCAGCGTGTTCAAATACTTATTTTCCTCACTGTATGTGCCGGAAATGTTAGTTGCAAAGCAACAATAATGTTACTCTGCTGGAGAAATCCCTTCCCATCACAAATCCTGCTTGTATGCAGAAATCTATAACGATAATGGCGGTCAGGTCTTCTTATGTAAGACACTGCGGATAAACATCTCAATCAATAGACTGCCGCTGAGCACAGATCACGCTGGGAGGATTGGAGCTTTATGTGGATAGACTTTCACAGAGATAAAGATGTAAACTGCAGGATTAATAGATGATTTACACGCTGAGATGCCGGCGGACAGGTAAACCAGATTACTGATGCAAAACGGCTGGGTAAATATGACACATATTTGAGGTGTTTATGAGGTTTGTTTGGTTTTAATCTTAATCTACATTATAAGTGACACTTTCTGTTTTTGCCATTCACTCCCTAAAAGATTTGGATGCATTCCATATATTTTTGCCCAAATCTGACATGTATAAGGTGAGAGTCCATTATTTATCATTGTCAAGAGAGTCACAGATCACATATGAAAGGCCATTCAAGTGATACTGCACTTAAAATCTATCTTATCTTTTGAGTATCAAACAACCTGTAAGATTGAATGTCAAATATTTGAGGTTTTGTCCTTTTTACAGGTGTTCTATATTTTCTTTTTCCTTTCTCTCTTCAGTAAAGCACCTTGTTGCTAAAGTTCTAAAAAGTGCTTTAGAGAAATTTAGTTTACACGCTCACTTCCAGCACAATCCCCTTCGTCACTGTCCATAAGCTCGCTCACGATGTTCCTAACAGTTATAGATTATCCACAAATATTTCTAAATATTTTGCCGAAACTACTATGAGTAGCAAAATGCTGAACATAAAGTTAGACAGCGAAAAAATAGACTGGGTAAACCCAGCCCAATCTGCCGGCGATTTGATTTCACCCTGCAGCTCAGGCTGGAAACCTGTACATTTTTCTAACCTGCTTCCGTTACAAATCTGCTGGGACCAATCACAGACTGGCTTATCCACCTGGCGCGCTATTGGTGGGTTTAGAACGATGACGATAGAGAAGCAACCAAGCAGCTTTTTGTTTTTATTCAACATGGCGGCCACCGAAGCGCAGCAACCCGTTGATGCCACTGTTGCTGCTACGTCACCAGGAATTGCCATTTGAGTCATTTGAACTATGCCCATTGATCACGCCTCTTTCAAAAAAATACAAAGCAGACTTTCCAGACTTATGTTCAATCTTCAAAGATTGATCTTGGTCTGGTGATAGTCGATTATTATTATACTGCAAAGTTTCTGTGTTGACATTTTGCAAAGACACTTTTAACAACAATCTCTGCAGCTCAGCAGGATTAATGTACCCCAAAGAAGAATTTGGATGGAGTATCCTTTAAACCAGGAGTGAAGTGTTGAGATATGGATGAGTCTGTTGATATGTTGTAATATTAGCTAAATGTCATGCAAATAGAAAGATTTTTTTAAGATTTAAATACAGCCAGGGATAGTGTACATTTTGCGTTTGGTGGTGACTATGATTTCATGACTTAAGAGCTATTTTGTCACCTGTCAAACCTTCTCCCCTCACCACCTTACATTTACGCTCTCTGCTCTTTCAGTCAGTGAAAGTCACTGCTGTTGCAGGGTGTGGTTATTGTGGTTTCAGGGGTTCGTAAAAGAGAAACCAGTCGGCCGTAGTTCAGTGTTCGCCGGTGGCCGGCTCCTTCAGGCTCGCTTTTGTCCCAAGTGAAATAGCCCAGCAGCCGCCGTGTTTGAGACCGGACTGCATGCCGGCACATAGTATGTGGACAGCAGTCTGCCATTTTCTGACATGCTGGCAAACAGCGTGTTGATGCACTCAAGCACATGCACACACTGACATTTGTAGGATTACCACAAGACTTTCCTTTGACTTGACTTACAATACATTCAAATAAACTTAAAGCTACATTAATTGGTATAAGTTTTCTTAGTTTGTGACAATTTAGTATCTGACTGTTGGCATACCTGATGTAAAATGCAGTGTAGAAAAAGGAGGACAACAACAAACAAATTGTCAGGTCACATTGACTGTAAAGGCTGTCCTCCTAACTTTACTACCACACAGCACCCAGCCTTGACTCAGCAGACGTACAGTATCTCATCGCCACTCATGGCAGTGTTTTCAAATAGCTCCATTTTTAGCTTAATAGCTCCACCGGCCAGTGTAGCTAGAAGGCCAAATCGAAGGTAAAAAGACTAATTTAAATGCATTTGTCTGACTGTGTGTCCTTTCCAGTCTTGGCCTCACAGTGAGCTTTGGCATGTCTGTCACACTCCTGCTGTGCCTTCCAGCTGTGCTAACGTTAGCCTGTCTTTCTGGCACACAGCACGGAGCTTCAGATTGAGACACCTGCTGAGCCACAGCACTGGGAGGTGAACATATTCATGCCATGTCGGTTTTCAGGGTAATTTAAATACTATGAACTCAAACCACCATGCTACCTGATAGAGTTCTGACTTATGTTGAATCCTTTACAGAATAACAAAATACCGTTTTTGGGCATGTTTTCATGTTGTAAATATTCTGAATTGATTAATTCTTCGATTCCTTTTTATTATTCCTATATATATATATATATATATATATATATATATATATATATATATATATATATATGAATTATATATATTATTAATTCATACGTTGTTTGCTGTGCATGTCATCGTTTATTTGTGGAAGTCTGGACTCTGAAATTTGATACTTGGCTATAAAACAATTTAAACATTTAAGACAATTTGTATGACTGACATGAAATGAAATACAAAGATATATTTTTCGGTAAAGTACAGTATGTATTTGAGCAATATATTTTATACAGTGTATGGTTTTAGCAACACTGTAAATGTAACACTTATATTCTTGTTTTTGTGCTATGTTTTTCACAGCTGTATTCTTTGTGTTTAAGTCACTGTTTCCCCTTGTGGATCAGGATGTTTGTTTATGCAGAAATAATTCAGAATTTGTTTACTTCTTGTAATATCTGTTTTTATGGAACCACAAATATGAGTATTGAGGTGTGTGATGCTGAAAGACAGTCAGTCAGTCACTCTCTCTCTCTCTCTCTCTCTCTCTTACACACACACACACACACGCACACACAGACACCACAGCTGGACCAGACAGACAGAGGCGTGAGTCTTCATGTCTGTAGGGACCACTGGAGGTGTCAAAAACCATGGAGCACATTATTATCACCTCTTCTACCATTGCATATAGGATCTGAAAGACATTCGACCACACACACACTCACAGATCAGTAATAAGACAGTGTGCACGGTCTGCTCAGAAACACTTCTGTGGGGATGAATGAAGCAGGCCAGAACGGCAGGGAATTGGCTCAGTGATTTAAACGCTCGCCGGATAAAAAGAGAGAGATAAAATAAATAAATAAATGGATCACTTCAGTCAGTGCCAATTCCTCATTCCCTCTCTGAAAAGCGTTTCAGTGGGATTGTCAGAGCGGGGTTATTCTGTGAGCAAGAGGGCTGAGTGGCGACGTCTCCCAGTGGGCAAAGTGCAGCTGAAGAACTGAGCTAATTCAGACCCTCAAAATCTGTTTTAAATCAACGGATCGGATGACAAACAAAATGTAAAAGTTGGATTGTTTTTGCAGTAAGAGCCTGCATGGGATAAAACGGGGGATCCTCTGGAAGTGCTGTCGATCATTCAGCACTTCTGGGATGGAGGAGTGTGTGTGTGTGTGTGTGTGTGTGGGGGGGCAGTTCTATAGTGACAGTCACTTGTCAAAGCTTTGGATGATGCAGTCACAGCACTCTCCATTCCCTGGAGGGGAGGGGAGATGGGGGTATTAACGTCAGAGAACACGTGATCTGAGCTTTGAATGACAACATTTTATTTCTCATAGTGTGGGTGAAGATGTTGAAGTGGTGGATCCAGGTTTTAGTGGAGCAGTCGTGTTTGAAGTGGAGGTGGGGATCATTCTTGTTGTTTGTATTTTTGTGAACTGATTATTCCTCATTTCTGAGTTTCCCAGTCTGAGTTGTGTCTTTGATCTAAGCCGTGTCTGTAATGCAGTTCATTCTCTTTTGTTTTATTTTAGGCCTGCTGGCCTACATTACAGTCATGTCTGCTTCAATGTTATGTGTGGAATTTGTATTGTTTATCTTACTGCTTTTATACTCCTTATTTTGTATATTTTGAAATGCTACTTGACGTTAAATTTGAACGTGTTGGTTTCAGTGAACTCATTGTTTTTCTTATTTACAGTGTTTCAAGGAAACAACTATTTTTTTAATTGCAAAATAAACAGCTGCGGCAGTAAAACACCATACGTACTGTATGGTGTTTTACTGCCGCAGCTGTTTATTTTGTTTCATATAGCTTATTTGAAAGGGACAATTCACAACATATATATATAATGTGTTATAATAATAAGTTATTTTATGTAATGTTATTAGTTGTTTTTTGTACGACTGGGACACTTTTCTAATTTAATGAAATATAATATTTATAATATTGTTTATAACTTATAATAATTAATAAGTTTATTTAAAAGGTGCAATTGAACTAGATTTGAATAAAAATGTTCCTCTGTGGTCTCCTGGGCAGGCACCACCAGTATTTGTTTCCGCTCTTACTGAATCATTTTCGGCAGGCTGTTTTAAAGAAGCCTGTGACTGATTCAACACACACACACAATTGTTGCCAAGCTCTTGGCATGGTGCATGCCTGTTACTGTCTCCTGACAGAAAAAACGTAATTATGTAATTGACTCAACATCTAATTCAATCTGCAAAAGGAGGACACGGTTTGTTTTACAGTATCAGGATACAGCTGCTATTCAAGCCTCAAGTCTCTGTTGCTCTGTTGCTCTGTGTGTCTCCTTGTCTCACAGAGTGAAAGGCAGCAACACTTGGCACAACAATCATCTCCACTGTGGTAGTTTGTTGTTCTGTTCAGCTCATTGATTGATATGCTTTTTCCATCTTTTTCTCTCTCTTTACTTGTAGCTCAAGGCCACGTCTGTCTGTCTTGGTTGAAAATCCAGACAGATCGCTGTACTAAGAGGAGACTGAGCAGAGGGAGTTGGGCACTTTGGGATCTGATCCAATGACCTGTAGGAGGAGAGAAGCAGCGTAGAGGCTTGATTAAAATGGGGTAAGTTTAGAAGATCAGACCGCACGTTGCAGGAATTGCTTGCTGGAACAGGAGGATTTGCTTCCAAACCTGATCTCTGCAACACAATGCTCACTGTTAGATAACCTCGGCCCAGTCAGAGAGGAGGGGAGACAACAAAATAGACACTGACTCACATATAAGATCACACTGATAAAAATATGCATAGACAGAATTACACAGCAACAGTATAGCCTTATGCAGGCCACGTTCTTCCACAACAAACTGGGACAACCATTTCTTTATGGATCTGGATTTTAGCACTGGGGCATTTTCATGAAGAAACCGGAAAGGGACAAACAGAAATTGTTGGAACACAAAGTTGGAAGCATACTATTGTCTAAGACATTAGACATAGCATTAAGATTCAGCTTCATTGGAATGAAAAAAAAAACAACAGTCCAGAGGCCAAGAGTACACAGAGGTGTCCACACACATTTGGCCACATGCTTTTAAATTTAGGGAACAGTATAATACACAAACTGACTTTGTTAAGATGGAGGTTTGTAAGCGTAGTTAATAATGGAGACACTCTGACAGTGAATCCAAACACATAAATGATTTATTTTATTATTGTAATGCTGTACTCTTCACACACTCATCATATCTGGAGAACCCAGCCCCTGTGCATGCTGGGACATGGTGGCTGATTTACTGTCCTGCTGGTAGGGATGAGTTATTCCTCAGTTAGCTCCGGTGACAGAGGGAGCAGAGAAAGCGCGGACCTCCAGAGAGCCTTTATACTGGCAGTAATTCAACCAGAGAGAGAGAGAGAGACGAGAGAGAGAGAAGCATGCTGAGCAGCATGCTGCCTGCTATTCAGATACACACGTTCTTGCTAATTAAAGCCCAGTTCCACCAAGTCAGCACTTTTTCTCCAATCCAAGCTATGCACACACATATTTGTGTCTGCCAAACAGAATAACAGAGGCCAAGTGCTCAGTCAGTTTCACATGCAGTAAGTCCAGGAAAACCTTAAGGTGGTCTTCAAGATGATAAAACACATCAAAGAAATCAAGGTCAAGGTCACTTTATTATGCCAGAGGGGCAATTTGGATTACAGCCAGCAGTAACAATATATACAACAACAAATAAACACAACCACATTAGGACTACAACATGAATTAAATTTGAATTTACAGGATATTATTAACAATTGGGATAACAGCCGGGATGAATGACCTTTTGAATCTATTCGTTCTGCATCGTGGCAGACTCTATCTGTGCCCAGAGGGGAGCAGCATGAATTCACCACATAAGCGATGACTCGGATCAGCCAGGATGGCTCTCACCGTCTTCAAGGATCTGGCCTCGTACAGGTCATGTAGATCATCTAAGGGTGTGCCTGCAATTTTACCTTGCATGCAATTTTTCTGTTTATTAGAAAGTGACCCGTGCCAACAGATAAAAGAGAAAGTAAGATCTGATTTGATAAAACAGAAGTAAAACATTTTTATAAAAACAGTAGTGACATTAAAACTGTGAAGCTTACGGAGAAAGTGCATGCGCTGATGTGCTTTTTTACACACAGCATCGACCTGGGGCTCAAAGCACAGTTTACTGTCGATCACAGACCAAAGATATTTGTACTGTTGCACTAGTTCAACTGGTTGGTTGTCCATTACAACCGGGGGAATAACAGTGGGATTTCTTCTAAAGTCAATGCACATATTTTGTTTTAGCCACATTAATGTTTAAAAACGAGGATTTACACCAATCAGTAAAATCACTGATTACAGGACCGTGTTCGGAGTCGTCACTGCTGAGGAGGGACACAATGACAGAATCATCCGCCAATTTAATAATGTGGTGCCGTTCCTGATGGCTTTGGCATGCATTTGTGTATAAAACAAATAAGAGAAGGTAAAGGACACAGCCCAGGGGGGACTCCGTGGAAGATAAGAGGGCATCTGATAGAACACCGTTTACTCTCACCAGTTGTGACCCCACTGTTAAAAAATCCAACAGCCAGCAGGTCAGACCAGTATCAATGTTATGAGTGTTCTTCAACCTGTCTGCTAAGGCATGCAGCTGAATGCAGTGAAAAGCGGAGGAGAAGTCAATAAATAGACAAACAAGGGACTTGGCCCCCTCAAGATGTTTAAAAACCATGTTTAGAAGCGTCCCTGTTGCGTCATCCACGCCTCTGCCCAACCTGTAGGCGAACTGGAGAGGGTCTAACTTATCTTGTACAGTGTCCAAAAGTGCATCCTTCACTAGCCTTTCAAACATTTACATGACAAGATGTAAGTGCCACTAGTCCGAAGTCATTGGGGGTCTTTGGAGTTTTAATCTTAGGCACAGGAACAAGTCTTTCCAAAGACAAGGGACCATATGCAGCTGTAAGGACATCTGGAAGGTGAAGCACGACATGTCTGCCAACTGGACAGCACAGTTCCTCAGAACCCAAACCCCAATTCCACTGTGGCCTGGAAGAGTTTCTAGACCATGAATTTATCAACGTGCACATTATTTACAGGATTATGATCAACATTTTTAAAAACGGACATCTTCTCACTAAAATCATGGATATTAAAATGGTTATAAAATCATCACGTAAATTTCCAGTGCGCAACAAATTTTTCACTTTTACTTTATATACGCACTTGGCAAGCTTAAGTTATTTCTTCACCTGTCTCAATAGTGCCCTGTGCTGTATCATGTTACCCTGATTAAAGTAAAGCTAATGTTCCTGTGTGTGTGTGTGTGTGTGTGAGTGAGTGAGAAAACAGTCTTGATTTACTCCTATTCAGAGCAAAGGCAAGAAGCATATTAAAAGCCATTATTTAGTCGGGCATAATAATGGTTATACACCGATCGGTTTTGAGCTCACAGGGTCTTCATAGTAATGGACAAATGGGATGATAAAATGTCAGATATTTTCCTCACCGTTTATAGCATGGTAGGCATTCCTTTTAATGTCTCCGGTCTAATTAGATCATCGTGGGGAATGTTGCAAATTAGTGAGCAAGACTGCTTTAAATGCCTAATATGCAATATTGGATTTTTTTACCATACTAGTGGCTTTTTGGATGGCTATGTCAGACAGACGGCCCATGCATTGATCTATGATATTTTGTGCAAACCGTCTTGGTCACTAGAAGATGAATCCTAATGACTTTAGTGATCCCAGCAGGTTGACATTTGTGGATTTTAGTGAAAGAACTCAACAACTATTGGATGGATTGCATTGGAACACACATTTATGTCCCATTCAGTATGAATTGTAATAGTTGTAGTGTTCTTCTTCTGACGTTTTACCGGGCTTGAAATGCACACGTGCAAACAGGACCTATACACATGTATTAAATGGAGAGATGTCAAAACGAGGAGGCTTCCCATGGACGGGCACCCCGAACAGTTTGGGGTTTCGTGCCTTGCTCAAGGGCACCTCAGCGTTGACCAAGATGTAAACTGGCACCTCTCCAGTTACAAGACTGAGCCCCTTTAAAAACTAAAGGTGTTCCCATCCGTACACAATTGTGATTGTGTCGCAACAGTAAAGATATCAAAATATGAATATAATGAAGATTATAAAATAAATCCATACAAATCATCTCATGCAGTATGACTCAAACCCATCAAAAATAGTTAATTGTAAGCGTGCCTTAAGACTGAAACCAACAAAGCGTCAGTCAATCTGTCAGGACTATGTTTGTAGGATTGAATTAAAATTAAACTACAGTGTGTGTTCACGGTAATAAAGGAACATGTCACCCAGTGCAACAGTTTGGCCCGTTATTTTTAATATTTTATGGACAATGGAGCTCTGTAACACTTTTTCTTTTGATATGATTGTATTGATTTCCTTTGGCTTCCACTGAGTTCCAGTCCTCAGTGTTTCATTTTAAAACAACACATTCATGTTCTTGGTTTCAGTTTTGAGGAAACATTAATTTAATAAACAACCAACAAATGTTATTTGAGGGCTACTGTGCTTGGTATGTTGGAGGTTACTGATTACTTCTGATTGCAGCCTTGCCCACATCCAAACGTGAGGAATAGAAATGTATCCATTACTGCAAAGCTGCAGAGAAGCATGGCGGCCTATTCGTGCTTTGGCATTAGGGAGTGTTTGAGTCTAAAGATGATCTGGGTTTTATTATTTACCTAATGCATCAGGGATGAGCCCTCTGAGTCCCTGTTTCATAATCACAGATCACAGTCGTTACCCTGCGCTGCAGACAGAATGTGAGATATGGAGGATGGCTGTTTGGGTTGGGCGGTCGACATGCTATTCATACACATTACAGAGAGAGAGAAAGAGCCACAGTACACCCAGTTCTGTCTTGCCGGCTCTCTCGGCTCCTGGCTAATCTACAACTGCTGTCTGATTAGTCAGAAGGAAAGAGCAGAGACGGCCGCCAGCGGACAGCCAAGCAGTTATCTTCATTACTGTTCCTCAGCTTACCGCTTTCTCTTAGCGTCACACTCATTTCCTCTCTCTCTGTCTCATTGTCTTCGTTACCAACTCTTTTTTTCCTCCCTCCTGCACTGTCTGTCTTTCTGTATCTCTCTCTTAATCTCATGTTTTAATAGCCTGACAAGCAGGGCAATAATCCCTCTATTATTATTCTTGCTGCAGAGAAAGAAAAAAAGAGCCAGAGGGGGTAGACAGAGAGTCATTTATATCAAATGAATGTGATTATTCTGATGAAGGAACCACGCATCACAGACAGTGTCTCTGTGTCCAGAGCTGTGACTAGCCAATATTCCAATATGTGTGGACTGTGCTTTCGTCCTTGTGGCTGAAGACCTCTGACAATTCTGTCACATGTCACAAGTTTAAGAGCTGTGCTTTATTGTCAGTTTAACAAAAAACATCTAGTTTAGTCTAGTCTAGGAGTCTAGTCTGAAAACAGAAGGGCAATGTGATATTGTCACAATTTTGCAAATGTACATAAAATTGCATATAACAATAAGTACATTGATATTACTTTATGCCAGTGTTATTTGGTGGGTACTCATCACTCAGTTCTTAATTACAATTAGCTTGGAACCACTCCTTAACTGGATTTTGTAAAACAATAACATGACATAATAATAACATTCCATCAAAAGTCATTTTGAATAATTTCCCAGCTTTAGATTTCTAAATATTATTATAGTTTTTTTTCCCAGTTTCAGACTTCAGATCTGCTTTAGTCTTTGCCTTTCAGATTCAGGATGGTGACTTTCAACTTTTGGTATAAACTTAAATTGTGCATCCAAACTGTTTAAAACAAAGAACAAAGTTCCAAATTCAATTCCAACATAGATCTAAAAGTTTCCAAAGATACCAAAGAAACCATTTTGTGTAGAAAATCATTGTAAAAGCATCTTGGGAGCTAATGTGTTTTTGAATGTATGTTACAGTATACAGATTAAGGTATTTGGAGTTGTGTTATCCATTTGCAGACAAACTACTATGCAACAATAATATAATACTGACTACACGTAATGCAGACTTTATGTTCACTGGTTTCAGATATAACCAGCTCAGCCTGCTCTTTCTTTTCATATTAAAATCTTGTATGTATGTGTGTGTATATATATATATATATATATCTCAGATCTTACCATCACACACTCTGTCTTCATTCCTGCAGGCTACAGATCTTCATACCTGCTGACAGTGTGTCTGGGCGCCGCTCGTTGAGCCCACAGCCATGCCAGACGTAAAGGCTCCACCACCATGTGACTACCCTTCTACCTCCTCCGCTGCAGCCTCCGCCGGCTCTCCTGCTGGCTGCGCTTCCTGCCTCAACCTTCTCATAGACATGGAGCCCTGCATCGCCAACCTCCCTTTGTCCCCCGACCCCTTGTCCTCCTTCCCCCGACACAGACCCAGCATCCCTCACTACCCAAGTCTCCATGATGCTCCCTTCCCACTCATGGCCAGGTGTAACAGCAGCACCCTGCTCACTAACTTGGGGCTGAGGTACTGCTCGAGCAGGCAGGGCCCTCTGGGGGTGGGGCTGGGTCAGGGGCCAGCACTGGGCGTCTGCAACCACACAGGAAGCAATGGCAGTAGGCCTTACAGGAGTATGGAGAACCTCAACTGGAACACTGTAGCAGATTCTGGCCTGTGTGCATTCGATGCCGCTCCCTACAGGAGTGTGGACAGTGAGTTTATTTTACGCTACACCTCCACTAGCCACTGGTATGATGGGCCTCCAGATGGATCTATGGTGGGGGGTCATGGATTTGTACCCAACCAAGAGAGTCTGGCATTTTACCCTCGACATGGGCTGCCCAGGAAGGACCTACCGCTCTTCCCTCAGTTGCTGTTTTCAGGTGGCGTCGATGAATGGGATGCAAGGAAAGGACTGCGGGAGAAACTCCGCCTCCAGAGTGCACGGTCATCACTTGAGCCTCTGAGGCCCCTTCCGTTGCGGCCTCAGGTGATCCCGGGTGCTACACCCATGGAACGGGAGGGTGTGCATCACGTCAATTCAACAGTTACTGGGTCCAGGCCGCTGTGCACAATGCGCATCACCAGCCCCGAGGAGATCAAGCAGGAGGTCCTGAGGCGCCTACAGCTCCGGCGGCAGAACAGCAGCCCCAACTTGGCTCTCCATAGCTCTCCATCCAGCCCAAAAGTGGTTAAGACATCATATACAACAGACAACATTGCAGCTAACAGGAATGCATCAGATTCTGCATTGGAGCGCCGCAGACCTCCTGTGGGACGCCTACACATCCCTACGTTTGAGGAGTTTAAGAGGATGAGGCATAAAGAGGGTGAACAGAGCAAAGAGTCCATAGCAGCTTCTGTGGTATCTGGAAAATCTGAGGCTGACTTGTCACAAGAAGCAGGAATATCAGACAGTAAGAAATTGCCTTCTGATCGGGCTGTCCCTCAGTTCAGCTGTAGTGGAGGAAATCGAGAGCAGCGAGAAGATTCAGAGGAGCTGGAGGGAGAAATGAGCAGAGGAACCTCAGAGAGACCTCCCTGTAATACTGTGAGCAGCATCAGCCCTGCAACTCCCATCTCCACCTCCGTTACCAGCACATACTCACCCATCCGCACAGGCCCATCTCCACGTTCACCCCTGCAGCCCGTGGCCAGCTCAACCCAGGAGAAAGCCCCTGCTGCAGGGGGAGATGATGGGGGCAGCAGGCGTAGGAGGAGCAGTCTGGAACCAACTGGGTCAGTTCCTTTCCCACACAGCAGGGAGAACTGGGGTCGGCCCTCCAGCTGCTGCCCAGCGCTCCTTCTGGAGGCAACGGACCTGTCCAGCTACGGAGCCAAGATCTATAAGATGAAGGATGGCCTCATCGGCTCTGCACTGGACCTCATCAAGAAGAGGTTAGTGTGGGAGGAGGGCAGTGTATATGTCCATCATTGTCATAAGTATTCATATCCTTTAGTTACGTAAAACAAACACCATGATTTAAGTTCAAGGTTATATGTAAGGTTAAATACTCCATCACATGTAAAAGTCAAAATTGTATGTAAGTACATTCATACTTTATGTGAATATTTTTATTGTAGAAGTACCATTCAATTGAAAAGCTCAGGTTAAGTATCCCAAAATGTACTTGAATATATTGTTTATACATAGGGACTTTTACCATTGATTATTTTGTGTGTATATTGTATAATTCTGACAAATAACAAAGGTAAAAGTAGGAATGCAAGAATTATTGAGTACTTTTACACTGTAGTATTTCTGCTATTACTTATGTAAAGAGTCTTCTCCAATCAAAGTGGAGTTGTGAACGTCCTTTGTGTGTGACTCCACCTTTTAATACAACCTATCTGCAGACAGACAAATGAGAACAAAAGATATAGGATTTATTTTTTGTCTGTTTGCATTGTACTTGCAATGAGACCTGAGTATTTCAGCAATAGGCATGTTGCTTTTAAATCCAGTCAAACTCTTGGCGAAATTAGGTCCCATATACATCATCTTAGCCCTGTAGCAACCTTCAACAGCAGAGGTGTATGTGTGTGTGTGTATGAAGTGAATGTGAGCACACCTCCATGTGTGTGCTTTGTAGTGCCAGACTGTTGAATCAGTGTGTACGAATCTGTTTAAGCGTGTGTGCGTTGTGTTATCGATTTATCTCAGTCATTGTGATAACAGCTGTCGGAGCTAACAGGGTTGGCTCTGCAGACAAGACTGTGGGCGGGAGGCTGGCATGAAGCATGACAGACTGGAAGACTGGCACCGTCCCTACAGACTTGCTGTTTCCCTGTCTCTGCTCTCTCTCTTGCTGTCAGCTGTTGGCTGAATAAATGCAGGCTTCACTCCACTGTGGTTCATTCTGATCAAGTAAAAACAAGAGGAGGGTGTGTTTTACAGCACTGTGGTGCCATTTGGGTCCAAGCCTCCATGCATAAATATTAGTCCCTGAACACAGAGGAGCTGCTTGATAAGGCTTGTTGAGGAATATAAACTCCACCCCTCTGCAGGCTGTGATAGATGGGAGATATAGGCAGTATCTTTCCCTGCCTGACAGGACTCTCCACTGACTGTCGCTTCTTTGTCTGCACTGCTAAGGGATGATTGATGTCTGAAGCTCAACTGCATGAAGGCAGCGGAAAAATAACTGCTGTGTGTGTTTTTGTGTATATGTTCAATATATGAAAGTGCAGAGCTGCAGTTTGGACTGCAACTAAAGGTTATTTTTATGATATACTATATATATATATATATATATATATATATATATATATATATATATATATATATATATATATATATTTATATATTGCTTGTTTTATCTAATCAACACGCTTAAGGATCTTTGAGGCTGTACTTAGGCAATTATTGGACAAATTTAAGTTTTGACCTGATGATGGTGCTAGATGAAAAATCAGAGGATCAGTAAAGTTATTGAAATTCATCCTGAGGGGGCCATGAATTTCTGTATAAAATTGAATGACAATTCAATCAGTAATTATTGTAACAAAAACTAAAAAACTAACACCATCACCAATGTACTGTAATTAGGATTCATCCTCTGGAGAGACTTTGACTGTCTGTATAAAATGTCATGGCAATCCATTTAATAGTTAAATAATAATTAAAAATGACTCACATTGTCATCTCTAAGGTCATTTCGTTAACAAGGCTAAAAACAAATGGGTGATGATGTAGAACAGTGAAGAGCAACAAGTTGTTACATTTAAGACATGTTTAGTATTTTGCTTGATTAATAATTTAAACAATTGCCTTATCTTCTATTCTCCCAACTGATTAGTCAACTAATCATTTCAGCACTGATGCAGCCCTCTGATAGAGCCTATATTGACAGCCCCAGCAGCTCTTGTTCAACATTGTTTATCCCAAGTGGATGGATCTTTTATGTTCAAAAAGTGCCCAAAATGCACTACACCGTACGCTCCCCCCTGTGATTTAAATTTGACTTGAGGCTCTGTGAATATTTTAGTACATGGAGATTTATTAATTAATCATGACTGTATTCTGTGTGATCTCTGCACCCTGAGGTATTTGACTTTCACCAATAAGTCTCTTTGTCTCTTGCCAAACTATCATATAGAGCACAATACAGCTCTAGTTGTATTATTACAGTAATATTTATATTATTACACCTAGGAGGGTTTTATAGAAGTGAAGGCATCTCCGAGTTTATTGTATACTGCAGTGAAGGTGCACCAGTCATGTAAAGCGTGTGGAGGGAGGCATGTGTCCACTGTATCTAACCATTTCTATTTATTTGTCTCTATTAGATGCGCACTCATACATATATTTCATTGGAGTGATTTGCATCAGCGGAAATGACAGCTGGGCTAATTTTTATGTCACATAGTGCCGTATTGAGCAATGATCTATCACATACAGTAGTTTCCTGATGAATTAAGCTGCATGTTATTACTTTCCATGCATCACCCGCAGTGTGACACCTTATACTGTGAAGGAAAGGCATTTAATGACATTGTGGCAATTTGTCTGAGGAAAAACCCATTGGACGCTTTAGAGCTGCGTAATCAAAGCTGCATTATTTATACCAGCCTTTTTGATGCACTGGCAATAGTTTAAATAGGACATCTGGACACCTTTCATCTGTACTGAGCTAGCTTTGGTGATTACTTGTGTAATACACGCCAGTACAGGTTCCCAGGGTTTGTTGTAGTTCATCAAATGTGTGTGTGCCGAAGTTGACGTGTTCAGAAAGAGCTCAGCAATTTAACTGGTTTGGGAGGGACAAAGCTCAGAAAAATCAGTTATGTAACAAGCATTTAAATAATGAGACCTCATGTTAAATTGCCACAGGAATATTTGAGGATATAACAGGCCGTAGTGAACTGCATATCATAGCAGAATACCTAGTGCTGGAACAATTATTTGATTAATGGATTGACAGTAATCAGTTAATTGTTTAAGTCATTTAGCAAGCAAATATTCAAACATTCTCTGGCCCCTGCTTCTCAGTTATAGTTTGATTATGTAGTGTTTGTAATTGTTTGTATCTGTTCATTTCTGAATATAAAAAAATCACAAAAATTTGATCACAAAAAAAATTATTTTGATTTGTTTGATATCAGTGTGAATTGAATAGCCGTATCAAAACAAGCAATTTGAAGATGTCACTTTGACTTCTGTATCAATTAATAAATAAAAGTAGTTGACAGATTGGTCAATAATGGACATGATCTATTGTTACGACCATATTTAAAACAAACAATAAGGACAGTTTAAGAGATTAGAATTGAGCAGCCACAGTAACAGCAGCAGTTTAACTGATGAAAACTAGTTTTGTTTACTGTGGACATGACAAGAAACATATACATGCAACATTACATTCAAGCTCAGGAGCCAATATCACTGCTGTTGGAAGATATGCCATGATCAATGCTAACCCCACATGCTCCTGAGACTAGCCATCTTCTCTCTTTTTACATATACCACTTTGGGGGGCAAATAATAATATTTCAGGAATGTACGGTACAGCCTTTCTTTCATTCTAATAGCCAGACATTGTTAAGACTTTATTATGGGTTTTGACCCCTGGGCCTTTTAAACCCGCTGAGCCAATAAAGAACCACAAACACATTTATTTTAAGTAAACACAATTTTGATAATCTTCTAAGATAGCTGTAACAGTAGGTATTTTGTTTTCTCTTGCAATGATATGGTGTTTCACACTCGTGCTTGCTGGACTGTAAAGCTTACCAGTGTTTTAAAAAAAAAGAATCAATACACTGTATATACAGTAGTTCCTGTTGTTAATAATTTGTGAAAGCAGAATTTAATGATGGGTGCATTTATTTAAAGCTTTACCAATCAATATAACTACATATAATGTGAAAGGTATCTCTGTGAGGAAACCAGACAGAGATATTAGCTTTTATAGTCCATTTTTGCTCATACTTTTGGTTTGATGGGACATTTGCAGTTTTTCCCCTTCAGTTTTAAGAATTCAGTTTGATTTACTCACTAAAATCTCTCTAAATGGAATCTCCATACTGTCCAACTGCCAAAATCCAGTGGAGAGAGGTTTATAAAAATGTTGATATGTCCGTCTGTTGATATGTCCATCTGTGCATTCAGTAATTTAGCTTTACAAGCAACCTTTCAGGCTACTGTATATATTAGATCTAAAGGCACTACTCAGGGCTGTGAAAATACTGCAAACTCCTTTGGGTTTTTGTGGTAAACAAATAATTTAAATGTGCATTATTATTTATAGTCAGAGTCCTCCTAAAAAAACAACCTGTCAACATTATTGCAATATTTATAAATCATGAAGTATCAGTCTCCATCAACAAAACTATTTACGTAAAAAAAATATATATATATATATATATATATTTTTGAAATTGTTAGGCTACTATTTATTAGGAAAGCTTGATAACCAATTCCATTGTTAAATCTTGCTAGAATTATATAAAAATATAAACGCAGGATATAGCATGCACATATTACAGTTAGGATTTGTTTGATTGCCCCCCACCTCTGAAACCAAATCTACACTGTTGTGGAGACCAAACCAGAGCTAAAAGGAGATTGGATATTAGGCTCATATTCATCAGGTGTCCAGAAGCACGACTACAAATTATTGATCATGTTACTTTGTGTGGATTGGATGTTTGCCATAACAACTTTTAAAAGGCGTTGCCAGTAGTGTGTGTTGTAGTGGTTGTCTCTCCTCCAAGTGGCCATCAAAATAAATACAGCTTTAAGTAAAATGGGGAGACAGGTCTGCCACAAAGCTGCTTACACTTTAATATTTTGTGGCATTACTGTGCCTTTTCAGTAGAGAGATTGGACAGGAAATAAGGGCTTAGAGAGGGATGGACAATGACTTGCAACAAAAGTCCCCGGCACATTGCGGTTCAGGGTCAGAATTTGACTGCTATAGGGTGCACAGTCCTCTGGTCTCCGCTGTATGTGTGTTATATGCACTTACAAAAGCATGCATAATTCTTGCAGGCATGCATTTGTGGTTTGTGCTTATGGTTATGTGCATTTCAGTAAAGTGCAGTTTTAGTGTACAGTGGTAGTACAGTGAGTTTGTGCCTTTGTGGGCTGTCTCAGATCATGATGGCTGTGTGCTACAAGAATGGATCCACACTTATCAGACAAAGGAATGAAGAAAAAGTATTATGCCTCCATGTGGTTTTGTGTGTTTGTATACTGGCAGTGTCCCTGTTGTCCAGGGGTTCAGGTGTTAATGTCCACTGATGTGTGTAATTACTGTTCTCCTGAGGAGGGGTTGAGGGTTGGGGGGGTAGGAACGGAGGAGAGGCATTGATTTGGGGGTTAGAAAGATGATGGAAGAGGAGGAGGGTGGGTGGTGGGAATAGAGAAAGATACAGCAGGAAGCAGAGAGGTACGTGAGCTTGAGAGGGAAGAATGTATGACAGGGATGCTGTAAGAAGAAGAGAACTCTGCCAGAATTACAATTTCAACCATCCTCTCCCTCCTGTGTTTTCTTTCTCCCTCCTTTGACTTTTCCTCTTTCCTCATTTACTTCCTCTTTTCCACATCCTGCCTCTATCTTCCTCCATCTTTCCCTTCTCATATATCTCTTCCTCTCATTTTTTTGCTCTCCCTCTCCTTGCCTTGTTCTTCTTTCCCTTGTCTTCCCTCTTTCACTCCCCTCCCTCTCTCCATCCACCGCCATCTCCTCTTCTCTCCACCAGCTGCAGTGCAGAGATTTCCGCCAAGGCCCCCGTCAGGCTGTCAGGTGACCGGGACGGAGGCTGTGACATCACCACCTCCTTGGCCGACTGTCAGCCATCTGCCGTTGCCATGGCAACGGCGACAACGGCCTGCAGAGCCGAGGCTGGCGACGAGACGCCTGCAGGAGGAGGAAGAGAGGAAGCAGGAGAATGCGTAAGAATTCTTTTTCATTTTGATGTTTTTAGGTCTTAAATGTGTCGTCTGTGCGTTGTCTGTTGTCTGTCTTTGCTCGGCGCTTTCCATCGTTTCGTCGTAGTGTACAAAAACACATAGATCTATTGGTATTTAAGGATGACTGGGACAAGCAAGGGGACTGCGACACACATGCACATCACTCACACATACTGATGCAGAGGTATTTGTTGAGACAAGAATGAGCATGCAGTGCACTGTCTTCCAGTTGCAGCTCAAAATCTGAGGTTGCAGTAAAAAGAGGATTAAGCCCCCTCCAGCAGTTGGTAGCCGGTACCCTAACGCTTCATTCCTGCTCTCTGCATGATGCCTCTCCGCTGGCTGGCTGCAGCTTGACACCAGCCTCAGTTCCAGCTAGCATTGTGCTCCTCTCTGCATCTGCAAAACAGAGGAGTCGGACTGACATGGAGTTACATCTTGCTTGCATTCTACGAGGCTGTAGGTAGTTTAGAAATCAGATGTCAGGGTGCGTTTGCTTCTTGCCTTTTTCATATTTTGGCTGTGAATCCACAATGGACTCTTCCTCTCCATTCCTAAAGCGAGGGCTGCAATTTGATAATTCGACGGATCATGAATTATTCTCTCTCATTTTACCTGATTACTGCAAGCTGTATATCATGTTGTTCTCTGGTATAGAGCGATGAAAATCTTCCTGTGCCTTTCCATAATGTGTAGCTGTTAGTTATCAGAAAACATTTGTGGAGGTAATTGTTCATGTAAAGCAAATATCAAATGCAATGGATATGGGTGATACATCTGGGGTAAAGGAGTAGCGTGTCATAGCGATGACCTCTGAACTTTCCACCTCAGGTCAACTCTTTAGAGCTTGATAGACCCCGAAAGGATTTTTTAAAGCCACTTGATGATTGTTTGTCCGTGCAGAATGTGCAGTATGTCGGGGAATTCCTCGCTTCATGTCAAAAAAAGCCTGGAAATGCTTTGAATTGTCACTAGGGGGACATCTCTGATCTTCAAGGCTGGGTAGTTTCAAGTTGTGATAAGAGGGTGTGTGGCCATGTTGTGTTTGGACTCCATTGCAAAACTTGGCAGACGATTAGTGCTGCGTCTCAGTATGAAATTTGGATTCTTTTCAGTTGTACAAGCTGGGCTCAGAGAGATAACCAACATTTGTTATGTAGTTATGTCATGACAGTGAACATGGTGACATGACAACTTCTCACACAGATGCACAAGCTGTGATTTCTCTCTTCATTCTCACCTTATCTCCTCGGAGAGTTTTGCCCTTCTTCATCTGTTGCTATAGCAACATGACCATTTGATTGACACACATGTCCTTCCAACCAGCAGCACACCAGTCTGGGCTGCAGGCGCTCCAGCTCAGACGTAGCCTATGAGCTGGCTGAGACGGTGAGGGCGCAGCGTGAGTGCCGTCTCCGGCCCCACTACAGCGATCCCATGCCAGCCGACGCCTCCAAGCGCAAACAGCTGGAGATGAAGATCGCTGCAGCCGCCCGACTCCACGGCCATCGCAGAGACCGCGACAGAGACAGTGGTGAGTACATGACACATACATGGTTGACAACTGTGTCACTTTGTTGTTGTCACAGTGTTTGATCAGTTTACTGTATGTAATCCATTGTATTGTATCCATTGTAATTACAATAAAACAACAAATTCATGCACCAAAAAAAAAAATAATTCACAGTTGTGGACAAGCTGTATAGGTAAAAATGAGCAGTGTGGCCTATCCTGAAATATTTGTCCTGCAGTAGTCCTTTATAAGAACGTCACAAAAATCTGTTTAAAAGTCTTTCACTGGGGCGCCTGGATAGCTCACCTGGTAGCCCCATGTACAAAGGCTAAGTTCTTGTTGCAGCGGCCGCAGGTTCAACTCCGACCTGCGGCCTTTGGCTGCATGTTATTCCCCTTTCACATCTTCAGCTGTCCTATATAATAAAGGCCTAAAATGCCCAAAAAATAATCTTTAAAGGTCCCATGACATGGTGGTCTTTGGATGCTTTTATATAGGCCTCAGTAGTCCCTTAATACTGTATCTGAAGTCTCTTTCTCAATAAATTCAGCCTTGGTGCAGAATTACAGCCAATAGAGCCAGTCCCACGATGAGCTTTCCTTAGTATGTGCCATTTCTGAGTCCGTAGCTTTTGAGGAGGAGAAGGGGGGGGGGGGCAAATTCTCTGGGTGGGCAAAGCAAAGAAAGGGCAGGGGGTAACCTTGCCCCTAATGACCTCATAAGGAGCAAGATTCCAGATCGGCCCATCTGAGCTTTAATTTTCTCAAAGGCTGAGCAGGATACCCAGGGCTCAGTTTACACCTATCACCATTTCTAGCCACTGGGGGACCATGGCAGGCTGGGGGAACGCATATTAATGATAAAAAAACCTCATAAAGTGACATTTTCATGCCATGGGACCTTTAAAAAATAAAATAGTGTACTTCGGTGATTTAGCATAGCAGAAATTTTGGGATTTACATAAGACAGCTCTATGGTAAAAACTACAGCAGCAGAGAGAGATATTTTGTACTTTTATTTCCTAATATGGGTCAAACTACAAAACCACTGGATCGTACATCTCCTATAATCCAACTGGCATCTTTGTGTTAGCTCCTCCTCCCAACCCGTCTCTCTTTAATCTTTAGGGAAGGTGAATCACCCTCAATTGTAAATGAACCTCCGACTTAGCCTGACATTACAATGCCTTGCATTTTTCAGAAAATTAAGACTGTTAAGAGCTGCATTTGTTTTGTTTCTCTCATGCAACTTAGTGTCATGCTTGTCTCTGAATATTTTGGCCTTTGCACTCTGTCCTCACCTCACCTCCCCAGAGTTCCCCTGCTAATACTTCTGCCCTGTCAACAGAATCTCTTTGACGCCACGGAATGTCAGTCAATATGGCTGGCATATGCTAATGATGACCTTGTTTGCTAGTCTCAAAATAAAACAGATATACACGCCAGAAATAGTTGTTTTTTTTCCTCAGTACCAAAACATTATCATCATCCAGTGTATTAATACATAATTAAGGTAGCACCAGTAAAATGAGCCAGGTGTTCAAATAAAACATTTAAAACCTTGTCTCGGCATACAGTCTCTCTGTTTAGGTTTAAAAACATGCACAATAGTATTGACAAGCATAGGGACAAAGGTCAAGTCGTCGACTGCAGGGTTAGGGATCTAATTACTGGAGAAAGATGAAATCTATAATAGTTTCTTCATTTTGACATGTAATGACTAGTCCAGATTAAATGGGTATCCAGTAGGGAGGCTATAAAGGGGGTGTGTGTGTGTGTGTGTGTGTGTGTGTGTGTGTGTGTGTGTGTGTGACTATACACACACACACACACACATATATATATATATATATATATATATATATATATATATATATATATATATATATATATCTCCAAGTCCATAAACATCATGAGCACTAATGAATCTGACCATCTCCACCTCTCTTTCTCCAGCTCCAGCAGCAATTCGTGGTCGCTCAGAGCCCCCTGGTGAGGAGCGCCAGGCAGGTCTGGGTGTGACTCGCTCCGGGCAGCATCGCTGGAGCACCATCAGCAGCCTGAGTGTTGACAGCGGAGTGGTAGGCCTCAGTGATGAGCGGGAGGAGGAGGACAGCGAGCCTCGCCGTTACCGCAGAAACCGGGGAGCCGAAGTTGAACGCGTGGACAGCGGCATTGGCCCGGGTCTGTCCCGCACCTGGAAGAGACCATCAGCCTCTCTCAGAGCCTGGGAGGCCCAGAGACCCTGTCCAGACTGTGGAATGAGGGACGGGGCCACCAAAGAGCGAGGAGAGCGCATGTGTGAACGTTGCTCCAAGCTGCGCACCGAGCGCAAGGAAGCCATCCTGGAGTTTCTGAACACAGAGTCGAGCTACGGCGAGGACCTGCGGATCATCAAGGAGGAGTTTTACTGCCCCATGCAGAGTGCTGGGCTGTTGACCCCTGAGCAGCTTATTGTAGTATTTAGCAACGTTCAAGAGCTGATAGACGTCAACGACCGCTTCACTGAACACCTGCAGGATAGCATCGACCAGGCCTTTGACCAGGTGACCCCCTCCCTCTCTCTCTCTCTCTCTCTCTCTCTCTCTCTCTCTCTCACACACACACACACACACACACACACAACTGGACATATACAACTGGACATATACAAGGTGGTCGGATTTTAAATGCTCTTAAGCTTTAAGGACCTAATGGAATGGAATCAGTTACCTTAAGGGCCACGTTTATAAAGACAATAAGTTACATGGTCACTTTGGAGTGCAACTGCCTACAGAACATGGCAACAGCTGATTTCAGTCTGATATTGAGTCCAAAAAGTCTAATTTTCTTAAAACATTGAAACAAATTTAAGATTATTTTGCTAACATAACCCAAGGACTCTCTAAACATGTAAATAGGAGTCAACGTTACTAGTTGTCAAATAGAAGTAGTGTTTACCTCACCAGTGAAAATAAGGACCACCAGAGCAGAACCATGGTTTTAAGCTAAGAATCTCATCGGAGTCTGACTCAAGAATTTACACTTCGGTGAGCAAGTCCTAGGAGGATGTAGGAACAGTTAAATAAAACTTGTCTATTTCAGCCTGTTTT
This sequence comes from Percina caprodes, assembly GCA_013375575.1. NCBI lineage: Eukaryota > Metazoa > Chordata > Actinopteri > Perciformes > Percidae > Percina > Percina caprodes. The sequence continues at coordinate 3,015,377 of JABXJD010000015.1, forward strand.
ACAATTTCTCTTGAGTCGAGACTCATTTTTCATGAGAATGAAATGTCATTCTTGACCTTGGAAACAAAAACAGCTACTAAATGGACCTTTGGTAAGATTGTTTGGTCAAGTGCTGTTTCCAAAGTAGATAACCAACCTTTAATCTCAGTTTTAAGCCCACATGGACAAGAAGTCCTTAAAGTGCTCATAAAATATAATTCCATGACAACTGGGCAAACGTCATCTGATAACAATTGTTTGATACAGCGGAAGCTCCAAAATAGCTACTAAATGGACCTTGTGGTGATATTGTTTTGTCAATATGTCATTTTTCTTAACTCTAGTACAAAATGTGTCTGTTTCCAAAAAGGTCTTGCAACACACCATATATCTAATAAACCTGTTGCAATATGCTGGTCACTCTTTTGCCTTGGCATGCCTGTCGCTTCACTGTCCACCTGAAAGTAAGGCTGGGTATCACATGACTTTGATACCGGTTCCTAAACAATACTTTTTTCTATACCAATTTTATAAAACAAAAAGAAATACCAACATTACACATTATGGCACTTTTTATTTATTGTTCAGCTACGCAAGCCCACCTTCTGTGTGTAACGTAGTTTCTTCGTGTCTCTAAGACATGTAAGGTTAGACAGCCAATCACCAGCATTATTACATCTTTGTTGAAGCATACTGCATGCTTATTGACACACTAGCTATGTTTCCATCCACACGTTTTTATCCAAATTAAGTGATATTGAATTAGAAATGCCTCGTGGAAACAGTAAAATTCGATGGAAACGTTCGGTATCATCCGATTTTCTCTTGATCGATATACGGCTTATGCAATAAACGCTGATGGAAATGTTATTTGCTGAATAAATAATGAATTGCAATTAAGTTTTAGGTAATTTTATGGTTGCAACCCACCACAAAACGAAGAAGTTTTAGTTAATTTCCGCCCAGTATTTCTGCTATGTTTATACACATGGCGGTGTCAACAAAAACAGATGTAAGTGGACGGACGAGGAAACAAGACTTTTTTTAGTTTAATTTACAAGCAAAATAAAACTGCTATTTTAGATAACAAAAATCTAAGAAACTATACTTGATACTTCAGAAGCAATTCGGTTGGTGCCTAAAAAGTATTGAATTCGGTACCCTGCCGTACCTGAAAGCCACTGTCTCTTGTAACTGCAGCAGTCACTTAAGCCCCACCTCCTCCACCCCAGCATTGCCCTGTCCTGTAGCCTCTGAGGCTAAACTCCCCAATCACTGCTCTGCTGTGCTGAGCTTGGTGTATGCTTATGTGTTGGCATTCTTATAATGTTTGATGGCTGAACACATTTAACTGTCCCAGTATATGTTTTAGACATAGTAACGGACAACAGTACCTTTTTTTTAAAATAAAAAAAAAAAAAAAAATAAATTTATGGCAGCAAGTAAAAGACCATAACAAGGCGATGGCTCTGCAAGGAACCTCCCACTATTGACCAATAGGTAGGTCTAAGACTGCAAAAGGACAAATGTGATGCCTTCTGGGAAAAATGGGACAGATACTTTACACAAAGAGGTAAAAACTTTCCTTGCTTGTGATATACTGTGACTAGGGAAAACAAGGATACTGTTATAATCTCCGGTGACCTGCTCGTACCCCCCATCCAAGTTAGCTCTACATATATATATATATATATATATATATATATATATATATATATATATATATATATATATATATATATATATATTTGCTAAAAAACAATGACTTATCAAGACACAAATAAGTTGCACATTGGCAATATTCTCTCATTTGGTTTTACCTCAGGGAGATGAGGATCTGCTCACAGTGTACATAGGAGAGATCTTTCTGGAGTTCGTCAACATGCTGCCCGCATTCCAGACCTACTGCCTGCAGCAGTCCACCTCGGTCAACTTGCTAAACACACTGGAGAAGGAGAAAGAGCTGCTCAGGTACACACAAAGTGTCCTATAGGGATTCTTTCTTTCTTTCTTTCTGTGTGTGTGTGTGTGTGTGTGTGTGTGTGTGTGTGTGTGTTACTCTGGGAGCTTTCTCTAGTACCTGCCACAACTGTTCTGTATAATTAATCTTAATGGACAAGACGGCGGCTTATCACTTATTCAGAAGAAGTTCTATTTTGAGAGGAGAGCTGCAATGATTCATATTTTTAGACAGAACCACAGTTCACCCATGAGTCAGGCTGTCCTGTGATTCCCATTAATCAGCTTCTTAAGAGTTTTCCCAGGACATGCACAGAAATGTCTCTGTTTTCAACTTCATTTTCTCTCGTTCTGTCTTTTTAGAATCTTCCTGGATGTTTCCCAGAATGACAACACAGCGCTGCGTCGTATGAACTTGCGCTCCTTCCTCATGGCGCCCCTCCAGCGTGTCACTAAATACCCGCTTCTACTGAGCCGCATCATTAAGGTGACTTCCGAATGCCACCCAGACTATGCGCGTCTCCGTGAGGCCAAGAGCCGGGTGGAATCCCATCTGGAGCACATTAACATGAAGACCAAGCAGGAGGGCAACGGCGTCACCTGGTCCCTCCGCTCGTTCCGCCGCGACAGCCGCAAAAACCGCGAGGTCATCAACATTGAGATGCGAGAGGTGTCGATGAAGACAGTGGGCTGGGCGAGAGAAAACACACGATTTGTCATGGAGGGACCCCTCCAGTTGTCCCAGCCAGCAGATGGTCAGTGGATGAAGAAGGGCCCCAAGGCCCTCAAGTTCCAAAATGTCCAGAGTCTGCTGATGGTGAGGATACAGCGAGCTGTTGAAGCCCCAGGACAGGGCACCGACCTGGGGGCACGGGGAGACCAGGGTGAAGGTGGTGGTGACAGCATTAGAGACGGAGTGCTAGTTATAATCAAGGACAAGAGCAGTGGGAAGTTCACAGTGCTGAGAGAGCCCATTCGTCTGGGAAACTGTGTGGTGTCGACAGATCCGGACTGTGAGGACACCTTCGAGGTGCTCGATATTCGGCGGGAGTCTTTTGTATTCCGCGCTTCGGACAAATCTCGCACACAGCAGTGGTTCCATCAGATTAAGAGATACACTCGAGACTTGGGCACCTGGAGGAAAAGACGCAATGCTTTGCCCAACATCATGATCAACACAAACCAGACCCGCTCCTGAGACTAACCATGCCCTGCTTTTGTTACACTGTAAATAACCTGAATCCTTCTACTGCAAAACTAAACTGGCAACAAGAAGCATTTGGGAGTAACGGCATTGTTAAAACATGTTAGATTTCAGTAAAAAAAAATCATTCTCAAAGTAAAAGGAAGATATAGCACTTTTTTCTTATAAAGCTACAAGTGCGCCATACTGTCATGAAGTTGTGTGTGAAGATTCAAGTCGTTAACATTTAAAGAAAATATCAGATTCTTGGACAACCAAAAAACTTGGGCTGTGCTTGTCAGCCTTGATTGTAAAGAGTGTTTGCTCTTGGAGAAAGAGAGCTGTGTTTCCGTAAATATGGAGTGTGTGTTAAAAAGCATGACTGAACATGGCTGACTGCAAAAGAAAATTGTAATGTAATTGTTTTATACAAGACGGTGGGTAGGGAAACATTTGGTTTTGGTATGTAGTGGTGGAGATGTGGTTCAGAGCTTTGTTCAGTGGTTACTGTTTGTTGTCACTGCCCTCTACTGTCTGTGTGCCGCCCTCTGCTGTACGTTGGCGGTACAGCGACTTTCACTGCCAGAGATGTAGTTGAGCAGAGCCTCTCTGACAGGCCGAGCAAACCTCCTGTATCACTGTGTTTCAATGAGAACTCACATAACAGCAATAATCTCTGCCAATTCCGAAATAAGTAGCTACTGTACATGCATTTAATTTTTCAATTATTTACTTTGGTGTTTAGGTGTTACTGAGTTTCATGTGGCAGATTCAAGTCTCAAATCTAATCATGTTTATGGCTTAAAGCGTCCCTCCATTATCCTTACACGAAGGAATTGGAGTTACGATCATTTTAGTGCCATGAAAGCAGTTTGTGACAAGTCTAGTCAGTCTCCTTTAACTGTTTCCTGTTAACATCATGTCACACAGGTAAAGTTGAACACTACAGTCTCCCCCCCCATTGTGTGTTGACTGCAGAGTTTTTCCAACCTTGTGTTCAGGACGTCATGTGGGGTCACACAGACCGGGCCATGGGACAAAACAGGTGTACTGATGTCTGTTTAACCTAGCTGTAGGGCTGCAGTTATTTGCATTATTTGATTAATCTGATATAATCATTTGGTCTAATGTCCGACATATTGAAAAATGGCAATCTCTAATTCCAAGACCATAAGAAGTGTCTTCTAATGCTTTGTTTTATTCGACTAACAGTCCAAACCCCAAAGTTATTTAATTAGCGATTATACAGAAAAGGGAAAAGTGACATTTGAGAAACTGGAAGAAGCAAATGTTTGGCAATTTTAAATAAATTACCGTATGTTTGTAATTAGAACTCAGTTAAATAGGTTTGAAATATGTCACTATTCCTATATAATCCTACGACCCTATAAAGCCAAGATATGCCACTTTCAAGTTGCCATGATTACATGAAATCTCTCTGGCTGCTGGGGTCATGGCAATTTTGGGATAAAGGTTTGAAAACCCTGTTTACCTGACTCAACCATCTCGTCATGACACAGTTTTACCTTTATAACACCTAGCGATGAGCTGTTGTGCCTTGGTATGTCATTACTGTTGTACTAAAACATACTGAAATATTTGCAACCTGTCACAGTAGCATTGATCTCAGACAGACTAGACTGCCCTCTCTTGGCACTTGAGAGACCAATTCACAGGCAATATAATTATATCTCCGACAGTCCCTGGCTGCTGATATGTGATAACCTGATCCTTTGCGTGTTTTTATTTATGAAGGCTTTATTTTCTTTAATGCACTTTATTATTCAGTAATAGGTTTTCCAGTATAACTACTGGTAAAACATGTTACCCAGTCTTGTTCATTAGCAATTCTTCATACCAGAAGCAACCTAAGCTGATTTCAGCAGGTTGAGACAACGCAGGTGTCAAACAAAAACCAATATTTAAGACTGATACTGTTTTATGTTTGCTATGAAGTAGCACTAATAAAAGGTAGCAAATCACTGTGTTTTGGAGGGTAGGGCTGCTCAACTCCACACCAATACTCCTGCGCTCTTGGAGGATGCTGTTTAAGATGAACCCTTTCAAAATGTAAAAAAAAAAAGACAAAAACAAAGCCTGCTGAATTGCATACAGTTTCTTTTCCTCATTAGCATTTGAAAGACCTGATGTATTATTTCCGCAATGTAATATATTGTGAATTATATTAAAAGATTTTAAACACAACCTTGCTTGAATTTTTCTGTGCAAAATGTTCATTTTTAAAGACGAAGCTGGAAAGGTAGAATGTAGAAATATATTTACAGTCATTTTAAGCATCTTTAAAGACAACTGATTCAAAGACAGGAATACATATGGTACAAGTGAAATGCACTTATCACTCCAGCAAACAAAAAGCACAATATGGAACTTTACGTTAACCCAGCTAACCTACTACAGTCTAGAAGCATGGATGCCAACAATAGAAACAAACCTTCAAGACATCTTTGAAAAATGACATGTAGAAAAAAAAGAAACATTTCACATGCAGAACATGATATTCTGACTATTTTGTGTAACCTCACGGATTTCCAGAGAAAGCTTAATCATTTGACAAACAAATATTAAAATTTTCTCAGACATACTGCATTCATTGGCATTGCTCTGCAAGGTTACCTTGCTGTTGAAAAAAAAATGACATGAAAAAAGGAATCGTAGAGTAGCTTTATACCATGTGAAGTGCATTTTTTTCCCCCCATTTCTTTGGCTCTACCGCTCCTGAAGCCTCATTTATACATAATAATAAAAAATAAAAAAAATAGGTATATGCAGGTTAGGGGATAATAATCAAAATCCAAACAGTGGCTTTTCTTATGAAAGTCAGTAATTGTGAAAATCTGGTAAGGATGCTGTAAAATGTACTTGGTTAGCATATTTTTGCATCAACTATTGTATTTATAAATGAGGCTCCTGGTTCTGTTAGGGTGCAATAACACAGAGTCTTAAGAAATACCACCAGGCATATCTGGTGAACACATTTCACTTTTCTTTTTTTCTTTTTGCAAATAAACACAAACAACCAGAAAAAAAGAAGCTTTGTGAAGCTCCACTCCACCGAGCGATCTCCGGCCGGCTTCTCAAATGAATTAAACATCAACAACACAGTGTAATCTTATAATAACATGTTGACTGTTGCAAATTAGACAGAACAGTTGCAAAACCGACTCAGTGAAACAATAACGATGAATAAGATGGAGCCGAGAACACAGATTTCCAAAAACAAACTGAACCTTCGGTTTTGAAGAGGGCGTCAAACTCTGCCAATGTCTCTGCCCCCCTTTCTGGCACACTGCCATCCATCTAAAGCACCTCTCATGCATGCATTTGCACAAACACACTCATAACCACGGGCACACCCTGTCCTCAGCTGCTGGAGCCTCAGGTAGATCCCTGGGTCTTGCCTTCCAGACGGGGTAAGGTGCAGCAGCCTCCGAGCTCTACTTGTCCCCGCCAGTCTCGCCCTCCTTGGCCAGCCCGCGGATGGAAAGGTCATAAACCACCTCCTCGATCTTCTTCACGTCGTACTTGAGGCCGTCGTAACGCTTCCGCAGTGGGTCGTTCTTCAGGTTGAGCAGGCGGAAGCCCGAGTCCAGCTCGTTGATGAAGTTGGAGATGCGGAGCGGCCGGGTGTAGTCTCCTGCTGTGACGCTGTTTACCGCCAACCGCGACTGGAGGAAAAACAAATTAAACTCAGAGTTAGTCGACTTACATGCACAAGGTTCTATTGATTATTAAGAAATCATTTTCATTTAAATAATTATGAACTATTATATCATAATGTTGTGGCACTGCCATTTTATTTTATTTGACTAGAAAGCTGTTTAATACACTAGACACTGTGAGCTAACAGCCAGCTTGGAGGTTCAGGTGGGTCAGTGAATTCATGCCATGTTCCGATTGGTTCATTTGTAGACTTATGCCTTGGCAGCAGTCAAATAATGAGAGTTTTGTCCTAAATTTCTGACAGTCAGGATTTTGACAAGGTCAAAGTTGTAAATCGGCCGCCGGTAGACATGTCTAAGACCAGTGTTTTGGATTGACAACCAAATATATAGTTTCTCTCATGATTGTCAACTTTAATTTGTTAAGTCCCAAAATTGCACAGCATATAGGGGCCCATGAAGAACTCAGGGGGAACTTGAATGTGTCCTTCTGTCTGCCTTAGTATATTCTTGATGTAACACAATAGTAAAAAATTGTCTTACCAGTTCACTGGCCATGATCAGCACACCTGCCAGGTAGTCCTCTACATCCAGGTGAAAGCCTTTCTCTCGCACCACCTCAACTGTAGGGTGAAGAGGGCAGAAAAAACAAAACAGTAAAACTGCATTCCTTGGTTACAGTTACTCACTAACACATGAACTGATACCTACTGCCAAGAATCTTGGCCACTTCCTCCCGAATCACAAGAGTTTCAGTCTCCAGGTAGACAACAAAGGCTGCTAAAAAAACCAGGCGCTGCAGCACAAACCGCCAGTGTTCATGGAACCTAAAGCGGGATCAAAACAGGTCAGAGAATGAGAGATAAAACACTTCACTTTATTTGGCCACAATAATCCACTCAGTATCTGCTTTCCAGTGAGTTCTGGGTGTGTAGATACATACACACATTATGCAGAGTAACTTTGTATGAATGAACTATAAAGTTGATTTTCAGACAACAAGCCTTCCAATCAGTAATCATCATTAAAGCTGCCAACTGCAGCTTTTGTTAAAGTGGCTCATACCTGTAATACTGCTCCGCAGGAAATTTTGTTTTGAGGTTGCAAATTTGTGTCCTGACTGTGCAGAACAACTCCCGTGCCTTTGCGCATTTACTGGGAACTAAAAAGGAGAAAAAGGGAAGGGGATTCATTTTAAGATTGAAAAGTCTAAATTGGAAAGGCAAATCATCCCATCAGTGCCAGTCAAAACAGCGTATACTGTGTGAATTGCTCACTTTCTTTGAATCCTGATGGTTGGTGGACACTTTGGAGTACTGTTAGTATTTCTCTGGCAGTCTGCTCCAATGTCTGGACCACCTTACGGATATCCTACAAACAAAGCCCAAGTACAAGTGTGTTTTTCTTAATCCAATATATAACGTCTTTTCTATTACCAGACACATGGGCCATTGACACATTTTCTATAAAGTCCAAATCAAGTCAATGCAATACAATTCTATAAATTATTAAGTATTTTTAATTAACTAACATTGTGAACTTTCATGGGCCTATTTAAAGCGAGTAACGCCATAACATACAGTATAAAAGAGAAGAGCTACACTTTTGGCCTAGTTAGCTATATGTCAGATAAGGAGCTGAACGAAATCGACCATATTTTAGATGAAGTTGCGGGTTACCAGTCTTTTAAAGCACGTGGAACAAAATGCTCGTTAATTTAACTTATATTTAAGGAAAAGTGACATATTTTATCAACCTGTATAACGTGACTAACTAATAACTGTAACGTTAGACGACTAGTTATCGTATTCAATCATTGGACGCGCTGTTGGCTAATAAACAAGACTTCTGTTATTATAGTGCGGTTTCTGGGGTAAAAATATATTTAGTGTTGACAGGATTTGGCTCCCCGGTTATCCGCTAGCTAACCGTCTCTGAGAGCGAGCTAATACTGTGTGCAGCTCTGCAGCAGGCTGTCCATGCATACCTCTCTGACGTCCTGGTCGGCGCTCAGAAAGCCCTGGATATAATTGAACATCTCGGTGACAGACATTTCTGATTTCAGTCAAGCTATCCGGACGATGATGATGATGATGATGATGATCCGTCTTGCAGCTAGCTAAGCTAATTCGTAAAAACATCAACGTGCACGAGAAGGAAAACCGCCTGGAATCGCTACCTCTGCCTCCGCCTTTCTCTTCCTCCCATAGTAGCCTCCGCGCTTTGTGTGGCGCGGGGAGATGATGTCATGATTTCTAACGTCATGTTGTTGTCTATGGTTGTCGCTCCAGATTTTCTGCAATAAAAAAGTATAGTAACAAATAGTAATGTTGATAATAATAATAATAATAATAATAATAATAATAAATGATTGGGAATTATTGTGAATTATTATGAATAATAATGCTAAATTATACTTACATATATTTTTCCCTTTTTCAACACTGCCAAGAGCTGGCAACTTTAATAAAAATAACAAAGGGGATTTTTAATTTATCTTCCACGCACTGTTTACAAAGACATTGCTAGGATACAGTATCTCATTTTAGTCTATTATCTTTATAATATACCATCAATATAATTTCATCCATTATGTTCATTCATTATTTTTTTTTATTTCTAGCACTTGATTGTAGCCTAGATTTGCATCACACAATTGTACACAAGCTGTATTATAAGACTGCTAATTTACATAATATCATTTTTCTGTTGTACAAAGGTAGAATAATAATCTAATTTAATAGGCCAATAATTACCATAGTAACCATACCATAGTTTTTACAATACGGGTCTTTTAGCAGGTATGTGGTTTACTTCATGAACAGAACGTCATTGTTTGTCGTTCAGAAATGTGATGACTGCTTGGTGGAATACCATAGACTGTTTAATATTAATGGTCTATGTGGAATACATGCCGCATTACCTCATTCACCCTGTTGATGGAGCCAAAGTAGCACACTTGTTAATGTTACCTTCATGTGCTGCTCGAATATATCCAACGACTATCCAACGCAAAACAGTCACACTGTTACCAGCCCCATGTCATGGTTACTTTAATGAGGCTTTTGTAAATTTGAACAAAACTGGGAGCTTTTCATAACAGGAGAAGAAACATTTGGCAAACTCATTGTTTCGTCACTATTCCTAAAGCTGTTTTTCTAGTATTATGAAATATAGGTCTATCACCTTTATGGTCTTTAACAGAGTTCGTTCTTTTTTGTTTTATAATTACCATTTATCTACACTTAAGGAAACAATTTTTATTCTTACTAGTATCCTAGGCTATCCTTTGGCTCTAATAATATAAATATATCTGTCATCTAAACGTCTCATCACTGTGAAGCTTTTCAGACACATTCAAAAAAAAAAAGGACCAAAAATAAAAAATAAATACTTAACATAGGTAAAAACTCAATTAAATAAAAAAAAAACATTATTAAAAAAATAATTAACATATGTTATAAAACTATATATCATATGTTTTTATTCATAAAGTAACATTTTGACTCATCTCATTATTAAAAAATATGTATTGACTTGCCTTGAGTATATTTATTATTATTTTAAAATCAAAATCAACCTGTCACATTCTGATTTAGGTCTACCACTCTCGCGCATGTGCGCGCCACACTTGGTTTTCAGATTTCCGACTGTTCCAGAAGGCATCACCACAGAGCGCAGCTGACGCAGAGAACAGAGTTTCAGTCGCCTGTTGCTCCAACTAGTTAACCAGACAGCTTATTGCATGTCAGGAGTTAGAAACCGGCTCATTCAGACTCGGCTCGTTCATGTAACTGTCTTATCTAAACCGTTCCGTGTTTTTAAATTCCCCTGTCTTATTCTTTACCTCGAACTTTGAAACAATGTAGCTAAGTGCTGTTCAGCCGACCCTTTGAGATGGAGAAAACCTCAGCAGAAGATGACTGCGTGGATTCAGGAGCCGAGACTGGAGGGTGGGTGAAGCATAAATCATACTGAGATATGACTGATCCTGAATATCATATTCGTAGATTATAGACTTTCTTTAAATGAGGGAGTAGGAGTAGATTCAATTTAAATAATTTAGCTATCATTTTAAAAGGTAATTTTTTTTTGTGGACACAAATCCTCATTCGAAACAGAGTATTCTTTTACTAGTAACGTTATTGAAATATGTCTTGAGCGTATCTTTATTAAAGTGTGTTAATGTAACGATATACCCAATTAAATCGAGTATATGTTAACGGTGAGAAAATATGTTACCAGAGCTACACCTTATCATATAAGCAAGACAACATTAAATTGACACAATTTTAAATGGAGTTTGGCGTGTTACCCATGCATCTCAGCAGCGAAACCAGGTATAATCGACCAAAAAACAGAAGCCCAACCTAATGTAAATATAATTTAGGAAAAGTGACAGGTCGATTGTGCATTATAAATCTGATAAAGTGACGGTAGACATCTAGGGTTATTGATCAGTAGTCAATATTTGCAGGTCCAAATTTGTGTTATCATGTGTAGGCTATAGGCTACTTATGCTGATATTCCTGGATTGCACCCCTGTGCCAATACTTGATTAAACAACTGATGAGGGCATATGAAGGAGGTGTGATACTAATTCTTAGTAGTTGTTAATGAGTACAGCCACATTATTGTTGAAGCTTAATTCAAGAATGTTTTGACAACAGAGAGTTAAATGAATGTATTCTTCTCTCTGTTTTCATCCATTAGACAAAGATGAGCTTCAGTTTCTCATGCGGTATGTCTGTCTACTGTTGGATGTGGTGGTGTTGTTGTAGTGAAGGATCTGTGTTTGTGTGTGTGTGTGTTTTAGAGGCAGATCCTACATAACCCTTAACCCCTTGAGTCATCATCAAAAATCTGAATGACTCAGATCTGTTACAGCATGAAATCTTAAACATATACATATACTCTATAACATTGTGTGTTTTGAAACGTATAGGATCTTATTTGACCCATTAAATAAAAACATAAAATACAGTTATCTTTTTGACATGTTTTTTTTTTAGTATTTAAGTAAATATCATAACATGAAGTCAGCTATCAATATTAAGAAATGGTCCGATAATTCCTGTTGTTAATATCACCCAGCCTCAACTCTTCTCTAGTTATGAGATTTTTCAGGCTTACCAATTGTAGCCTGTGCAGTCTTGGGGCCCCTATATATCTAATACTAAATAAAATATTATTTATTTATCATGAAAAAAATCTTATTAATTGGCTTCCTTATGGTGTAAATGTGCCAGCCAAAAATCACATTTTTCTTCTGCTGTCCCTGGGCAAGGCTGATGTTAAAAGGTGAAAACAACAAGAATAGCAGGCCTCCATTGTTTTCTTTACTCTCATATTGAAAGTAAGTAACCTCGAAAAGTCATCTGACATTAGTACATCCAGGAGTCATCAGCGTCCATGCTATTTCATTAGCGGAACTGGAACAACGTAATGTGTGTGAGAGAATGTGTTTCATGGGAAAACGTAGCAGCAGAGAGCTCTATGTAATGTGCTGATGTAAAAGGAAAATCATGTAGCGTCCAGCTGATAACCAGAGAGCCACCACCTCTATCAGGTCACCTCCTCCACCTCTCCTGCCTCATTCCACTTCCTTCTATTCACTTCAGACATGTCTCTGCATCTCTCCTTCAGTCCCAAGTCACAGACTTCACAGAGACCTTATTGTACTTTAGAAACATAAGTAAACAATTATACACCTCCTAATAATTAAAGTCTATGATAAACGTGTATTAGGGCCTGCCCTAATACACCTGTTTATACGCCTGTTTAATACACGCTGCAGCTCTGTTTTAGTGTCTTTTAGTTCATTGTTTTGGTTTTACAGGAAATTAACAGTTGTTTTAAGCAAACAAGCTGTGCTAAACCCACTGTACGCTCTGCCTAGCACCAAACAGCAGCCAGACAAAGTTGAAAACTAGCTGGTGAACATAGTACATACAAGTTTACATACACATGCATTCAGCATCCTGATAGTTCTTGGCCTTTAGAATTAAAATAGCCCCACATCATCACATACTCTTCACCATGCTTAGAGATAGGCATGGGATACTTTCTATAAAATCATCTCTCAATGCAAATCAAACCAGGTATTAGTCTAACTGAAATAAAACCATGCCTATCTCTAAGCATGGTGAAGAGTATGTGATGATGTGGGGCTATTTTAATTCTAAAGGCCAAGGGAACTTTATCAGGATGCATAATATCCTGAATCCAGGAAATAACTGGCCTTTAATAATAAAAATCTGCCTGCCTCTATGGGAATTTAACATAGGGTATGTATACTTATGACCCCTGTATTTTAAATAAGAACATTTATTTATTTACAATACGTTATTCATTCACAAAGAAAATTGGTGTCCTTAAAGGTTGGATTTTACCTCATTTTTTAATTTAGGTATTAAAATAAATTTCCAAAACATGATTTTTTTATTCCTCTTTTTAGTCAACTTAAGCATGTGTATGTAAACTTTTGAGCACCACTGTAAGAGACAGATTTTCTCAGGAGTTGGTGGAGACCAAACCAGAGTTGAAAGGAGAGTGAAACATTCCAAATGAATGTTAATGTCCGCTAGATACGTAAATTGGCAACGGTATACTAACATATTCTTTGTAAAAAATAGAATAATATAATAATAAAATATACATTAATGTGTTTTTAGCTTCTTCTGCTGCCCTCAAGTGTCAAAACAATAAAAAAATCCAGCGTTAAGTTTTCCTAACTTGTGGTTGTGTGAATAATAATGACTAAAAAAGACTGGACTAATAAAGACTTTCCCGATGGAAGTAGAATGACAGTGTTATAGTTTTATGGAGGACTCCTACCCATTGGTTTCTTTAAACCATGACAAAAAAATCTTTCCCGAACATAACCAGACCTCAACTATAGAGGTGGCATTAATAAAGCAATAACATTCATGTTATTGCCTCAATTAATTAATTAATTAATTAATTAATCCATGCGCTTCATCCTTCTGTTTTCTTCTCCCTCCCTACATCCCCACCCTAATCAAATAACAGACAACTGAATCTGTTCATACAAGCCCTTGAAGCCCCATCAGGTCATTCTGCAGTCAAACCAAGCGTGCATGACCGCACTGCTGCCTGTCTTCACTTCACTTTGAGTTTATTTTTTTTGGATGGAGATGAAGCAAGGCAGCGTGGCCAGACTGGGAACTCCAGGCGAGATGCTAACTGGGGAGTCCTGCCAAATGCACACACCCAAGGGAGCCATTAAAACAGATCTTTAACTGCACACACTACTACATCCAACTCTACTTCAAAGAGTCATAAACATAAAAAAGTATTTATTCCACATTGTCATTTTTTCCGTGCACGCAGGATCACGTCTGTTAGTCTCACCCTGTGTTCCTCCAAAAAGGAGCAACTGTCTGGTCTTTTATAATCTGCTCTGTATGTTTGTCTTTTCTGTCCTGCTCCCTACACCAACATTTCCCCCTCTGCAGTACCCCATCATCTTTTCTGCTTACCTTTCTCTGCTCACCTCTACTACATCCCATCCATTACTTTCTCTACACCACTAATGCCCCTGTTAGTTAGATTGATAACCTCCTGCAGCAGGAAACAGACGTGTTCCTCTGCTTCCTGCTGTCCTGTAGCTCCAGAGGCTTTATTAGTTTAGAGATGGAGTCACAGGGTGTGTGTGTGTGTGTGTGTGTGTGTGTGTGTGTGTGTTTCACTGGTTGTCAGCTGACTCCCGTGGGACTAACAATGTCAGGTTCTGTGGTATACATGTGAGCTGAGGTTTCACAGACAGCTCAGGGAATTATAACGTGTGTAGGATGCAGGCTAGCTGTTATTACATTTCTGTTTGTGTTTGGATTAAACAAATTAATTAAATTATTAGTTAAATAGTGAGCTTTAGAGGTGATGGTAGGTGTATGTTTGCCCTTTGGATGGAGTTAGGCTAATCACCTTCAGGCTTTAGCGTTCTACATGCTGCATACTCATATTTTCAGTAGAATGGGAAAAACTGAGAGATACCTCCAAACTCAGTAGTAAAATGCTCATAAGCAGCGTGACCACAGATTGATGCCAATCTTCTCAGCTAGCTCTTTTCAAAAATGTTGATTTGTTCCTGTAAGCAAAAGTATCAATACTGTGAATGTCCTGCATTCAACATTTTATGATAAAACCAAAGTGGGAAGGTACTTGTTATTGTATATCCCATAATTTTATATATATTATATCGTTGGATTATTCATTTTAATGAAGGACTTATCAAGTCGTCATTACATTAATATGCATGAATGTGTAAGCAGCATTTTTGCTGGTTGGAATGGGGCTAATTCTAACTACTTTAGACACTATTGGCTAGTTTATTCTTTAACGATGCCTAATGATCATATTTTAGAAGAAGTATCCTCTAATCATAATCTGCAAATTAACTAGTAATTATGGCTGTCAAATAAATGTTAAAATGTAAAAACAACCAGATTTCCCTCTGGAAAATAGTGAAATGCACTAAGTATAAAGGAGCATAACATAGAAATACTCGAAAACCACTATGAAATGTCTATGTGCATTTTGGTGACCTTTCCAGTTGGACCTCTCCTTCTGTTTAGCCAGCTGTCAGCACTTTATTTGAAATAGGACTGTGTCATCCTGTAAATTATGTGGATTGTACTTCATACTGTAATATAAACTCCTGTCTCCTCTCTCTGTTTCATGTCCTCATTTTCTCTCTTGCTCACTGTCCACATTGCCTCTCTTGCTCTCCCCCTTCTCTTTTCTGTCTTCCTCTGCAGGTCTGATTACAGTCCCTTGTCCTCAACCAGCAGTAAGTAAACTAATGGTGACATAAAGCATTGTTAGCAGTGACTCAAACACACACAGCTCAGTTCCAGGACTTTATCTCCCTAATACACGCTGACAAAATAAATCCACTCACGGTGGAGGATTGTGTTTGTGTGTGTTTAGTGGTCCGTATGGCCTATAGCACGGTGTAGGGAGGATTTGTTTGTATGGTAAGAAAAAATTGCTCAAATGATTGTTTTCTTTCTACTTCCACCTTAGCGTACATTCACTGTGATGGTACATGCTAGACATTTTGCACATTGGATATATTGAATGGTTGGCAATCATGCAATCAATTAAATGAACATTTGTATTGATGGGGCAATTAAAAATAAATAAATAAAGCTTCAGGAAGCATGTTTAATTCACATGATTGGTACAAACAAAACTTCTTCTAAATGTGCTGTTAGAAATAAAAATAATATTTTCAACTTATTTGCATTAGTTAAAGCTTTAGTGCGTAAAGTTTTGATATTAATGAACGTCCGTTACATTCAAGCCATTGCCAAATGAGTTGACACAAAGCAAATTAAAACTATAAGCTCCACAAAACTCTATGTATTTCTCAGTATGTCTATGTCCAGAAGATTGGGTCGTCCAACGACTTTTGTGTGGAGAAAATCGAGAGAAGATAATTACCTCTTCTGAAGAGTCCATCATGTTTTTTTAATCCTCCGTGTCCTTCTACAAGTAACTGTGTGGAGGAGGGGTGGGGGTTGTGCGCAAGGCTTGCATCATGTGGACGTGCTGACACTTTTGTTGTCAGTACTTAGAATTTCTCATGGGAGAGACATAAACTACGCACTATAGCTTAAAAAAAGTTTTCCTCTAGGGCTTCATTCAGGTTGCATTTATACCAAATCAGGCATTGTGACAAAAACACCAGTCCTCCCATTTATTTGAATGCGGGTTTTGCGTTTAGGCTTCTGCGGTGGGGACAGCAGGGGATGCTGAAATATTACGCAGCGGCCCTGCAGGGAAAAGTTGAAACACAATTATCTTTTTGAGAAACATAACCCGACATCACGCTGCGATAGCCAATTACGTAACCGGTAATCAGACAAAACACAATAGAGACACAAATGGGCCATTTAAGTGACACTCTCACACCCCTGCACAATCCTTCACTAATCGACGCAACACCTGATTTGGTATGAACGCAGATTAAGCTCCATACATAGACAGTTGCTTGAGATACACAATTCCCACAACCATTTCCTAGGAAAATATGATGAAAACCATAAGCAAACACCCATAAAATCTGCATGTAGTCAATGCAATATTCAGGGTACAAAGCATTTATGTAGTGGCATTTTTAGATTAATGTGTAATGTGATACTCTATCTGACTTTTTAAAGATGTTTACATTTACGGATCTTAGAAATAACTTATATAATGGTTCATATAATAAATGAATACAATATTATCATATTGAGTGAATTGACTCAAGTGTAATATGTAATTAACCAGAGTTACAAACGTATCTGCGGGTGGCTTTCATTAGATTTATTTTCATTTCACTTTTTGTGACAACTTCTGATGCTGATATTGATACCACAATATGATATTGATCACATATACGGATATGATATTGTTAGGCTTTCTTTATTATTGTTCAATTGTTTTTAAAGTTTCATTCAAATGGATGAAAATGTGTGAAATTGTTTATGTAAATGGACATTGAGTTACAGATCAGCTACTAAATATTGTTTGCTGTTATAAGTGCCAACGGGCCTTGAACTATGAGGTCGCCACTTGCTGCTGAGTACTTTTGTACGTATAGTGTGTGTGTGTGTAGTTTTGTGTGAATGTGTGTGTAGTTTTGTTTGAATGTGTGTATGATTGTGACGATCTGTGTTTGCAGAGGTTATGACCTCTCCCCAGTCTGATTGCCAGGTCTCTGGGCCTTTCACAATGGGAGGATTATATCCAATATTAGCCCATTAATCTGGTTTACAGGAAGCTGTGTTAGCCCACCGGCACCACACCCGCACATCAGGAAGTGGAGGACCAACACACACACACACACACACACACACACACACACACACACACACACACACACACACACACACACACACACACACACACACACACACACACACACACAGAGTGACAGTGTCTGGTTTGATCTTTCCCTCTCATGTTTCCTTTGTCTTTACTGTATCAGGTGATCTTCTGCCCACTATTGTCTCTGTCTCCTCTGGAGGTCAGGATGGGAACAAAACATGCATAGGCACATTGTCAGAAAACACAACAACTTTAAATGCAGTATATGGAAAAGTGTGACTACAATTAAAAAGACACTACTGGACCAGAATTGCTGGTGACTTTGTTTGATTCAGAAACTCACCATGCCTGTGCGTTACTCAGATGTATATACTGAAAGTCATCCAAAGGATGATTGAAATATAGTATAATAATAATAATAATAATAATAATAATAATAATAATAATAGAAAATACTTACCAATTCCAGTACTTCTATCTGTTTGGCTGGCTGGCAGGTGTCCATTTACTTCATATAACATGGCCCCTCAAATGTGTAAAGGGTATGGTATGTTTAACTGCTAGGAAGGGATTCTCTCAGGGTTGACAACAGTGATCTCTGAAATTATTGAAAATCACAGGAAGGCCTTTGTCCAATACTATCTCTGAGTCTGAGAAAATTAGTTTATGAAAACCTACACATCCTACACACAGATAGGAGTGAAAAAGCAGCGTCATCTTATTCATCAAACTGATGCCTACACTAATGATGAAAACAGAAAGGACGGAATAGATGAATGATTTTCCAGAGATGTGACAGGATGATATAGAGAAGTCATCTGTCTCAGCTCTGTGTGTGGCTGTCTTGTTTTTGTCCTCTGTGTGTGTATTCATGCATGTCCGTGTGCCCTGAGGAGTTCATATGCACTTGCATGCAGCATTAGTCTCCCTCGTCTCCTGCCTTAACAGAAGTATATTTAGGTTCTGGTAGAGAGCATTCTCATATTTATACAGGTGGTCTTAACCCCTGACTTTTGACCTCAGCTTAGACAAGCCATAAGCCCCACTGTAGACCGACTGATGTCATGTTAAACTACCAACATCGGTATGACTGAGGTTATATTCTACTTTAGGTCCTATGCAACAGACACTGGAGGAATTCAAATGGCTTGAAATTGAAACTATGTCAATATGTTTTCAGTTGTTTAGGACAGTGAGTTTATTACTGTTAACTTGTTCATTTAAAGCTGTTGTAGGCAGAGCCATATTGCTAAAACATTCAGAATATAAGCATAAAACATCTAAAATAAATAAAAGTCATTATCAAGACAAGTCTAGTCATAGACAGGCAGCTGTTTCATACACTGAACAAATCCTGCTAGATTAAAAATGTAGTTTAGGATTAAACTTCTCACTTAACAGTTTAGTTTTTGCCATGTTAAAGACTGAAACCAATTCTAGAAAATGGAACAAATGACAAATGATATACTGTATATACACAACATTCTGTACCATTGCCACCTCTGCATTATAAATAAAAGTAGCTAACTTTGAATTTATATGTATTCTTTAACATGTTTCATGAATGCAAAGGCTTTTGCAATATTTTTTATCACTCAGAGTGTTAAGAAGTGGAGATTGCGGTTGCAAAATGTCATGCAACAGCAGTGACGGAAAACAAAATGCTAAGTGTAATCTGTCTTTTATGCTGTCAGCAGCTGGTGTGTGCAGGATCTTTTGATCGCTCAATAGAAGGTAAATAGGTTTTGATTCAAGAGGCTTCAACTGAGCCCCACCCCAAACACTTATTCACACAACATCACTTTCTATTGGTCACAGCAGATGAGTGTCCATTCAGCATGAGTGACCTGTGACCTTGCCCCCAATTGGTTTCTGCATGTGTGTGTGTGTGTGTGTGTGTGTGTGTGTACATGTATGTAAGCCGGAGGGAGCCAGCTGTCAGAGTAATGAATGTTTTTGGGCCAAAAGAAGGTTTTAAACTATGCATAGGTCAGACCGTTACACCACAAATATGCCAGGCAGAGACGCAAATACAAATATACTAACAGGGGATGCATGATTTGACACACTGGAATATCTGGAAAAAATCTACTGTAGATGTATTTATTATACACAGATGTAGACACATGAAAGAGAGAGGAAATAGCCAGAGAGAGAAAAGAGAGAAAAACTTGGGTGAAAGATGAAAAGAAAACATGAAAATTACTCATGATTCATCCAATGTTTGCAGGTAATGGGAAGCAAAACAAAGACTGTGGATGTACTGTATATCTTTCTAAGAAAGAAATTAAGAATGAAAGGAAGATTTCAGAACAGTGAATAAAATAAATATGCATCAGCATATTGAGCAGTTCAGTGAGTCTTTTATAACACTGAGGTCTAGACAGAATTGATAGTAGTCAAAAGCCTGGGACTTGATGTCAGGGGTTTATATTTTCAGCCTGTCACCAGCAGATGTCTACTCGCTGAGACACACACATATGTGCTTTACTCCATCCACGCTTGCAAAAGCCAACAATTATCTGCTGACAAAATCTGCCAAAAATGAATTAACCTTGGGGACAAATACACTTTATTTCCAGTGGATGCTTCACAATTAAAGCCACCCTGTACATTCCCAGTCGAACCCTCTGAAGTTAAAATGCAGCAGGAATTGTTTTTGGTCTGCATTAGCAGCAATTTATACAGCTCTGATACATAGATTGTGGAAGAGTGAACAGTAAACAGAGAGCCTGATATCAATTAGATCAAATTCCAAACAGTAACATTGACTCTTTTGTGCTTTAGTAAGCAACTTGAGTCACACAAAAAAGGCAGACTCTGCCAATTGTAATGAAAACCACTATAGTATACAGTATAAAGACGTATGCAGAATGTAAATACATGTAATGGCTATTGCTGAAAAACGCTTTTATTTACTTTTACTGTTGGTCATGCTGCTGACCAACAGCATCAAAAAAGTTATTGTGGTTGTGTAAGTTGTCAGCGGTAAAATTATTCATCTTTACCACATAGTCAAATACTTTGATTGTCCAGACTGCCTGTGCATCAAGTAATTCCCGTGGCCCTGCTCTTATCTGGCTCAGACAGGCAGTAGTGTAGCAGAACCAGGAACACGTGTGTATGTCAGTTAAAAAAATAAAAATAAAAAACGCTCTCCAACATTTGTACACGACCGACACTGTTGTATATCAGGCAGTAGATTAAGTACTTACTTGTGAAAGTGCAGGAGCCTGTCAAGTTATACTTTCTTCCTTAAAATAATTCAAGCTCTGCTGTAGTTTTAAGTTTCACTTAGAACTGCTGAACATCATGCAGTTGTGTAAAACTCGTTTGTCAGACAGATGTATACATAGACAAACAGGCAAACAACCGACAATGTGCAACAAGTACTGAATAATGTAAAGTGGCATTATATAAAAAGCATTGTAAAGTAACGTAAACTAAAGTGAGGTGGCCATAGTATGAAAAATATTGCAATGTAAGTAAGTGACGTGAAATTAAATTGAATAGTATGTAATTAAATAATATAGCAAAAGCAAGAACCATAATATAAATGATATTGAAGTGTGACCATAATATAAATAACATTGAAAAAGTAAATATTCGTAATGGAAAAATATAAATACAGATAATAAAAATAAAGATATACCATAGATAGAACCATGGTGTGTGGTGGGTAATTGAAACAGGAACAGAAAACTACAACATTATCAGGTGGTGCGATACCTCTCCTCCTTACACTGGGGGTATCAGTCTGCTGCTGAAGGAGCTGCTCAGTGACCCCACAGTGTCATGTAGGGGGTGAGAGGTGTTGTCCATGATGGATTTCAGCTTAGCTAACATCCTTCTCTCCCCCACTATGGAGTCCAGAGGACAGTCCAGGACAGAGCTCGCTCTCCCGATCAGTCTATTGAGTCTGCTCCTGTCCCGGTCCGAGCAGCCCCCCCTCCAGCAGACCACAGCATAAAGGATGGCAGAGGCCACCACAGAGTTGTAAAAAGTCCTGAGGAAAGTCCTGCACACTCCAAATGACCTGAGTCTCCTAGGCAGATGGAGGCGACTCTGGCCCTTCTTGTAAAGTGCATGGGTGTTACCAGTCCAGTTTAGGTCAATGTCTGATCGCTGGATGCTCACCAGTGTGAAATGGGATGTTTTCCTCCTAAAGTTGACGATCATCTCCTTCGTCTTGCTGGTGTTAAGCTGAAGCTGGTTGAGCTCACACCAGCTGACCCTGATGAGCCCCTGATAACAGTCTTGTATTACAGATCATTCTCCTCACAAACACATCCAAAAACGACTGTGTCATCAGAGAACTTCTGGATGTGGCAGTGGGTGGTGTTGTGAGTGAAGTCAGAGGTATAGAGGGTGAAAAGGAAGGCGGAGAGCACCGTACCCTGAGGGGCATCTGTGCTGCAGAGCACCTTGTCAGACACACAGTGATGGAGCCTCACATACTGTGGTCTGTTGGTGAGATAGTCTCCATCTTTACTCTGAGCAGCACAAACTTGCGTTCTCAGACACTGGGGAAGATGACACACTGGTCTCTTGTCACAGTGCTGAGTGTCTATTTACACACCAAACCATTTGCAGTGATGTCAGCCAAGGCACTTTCAGCACAGTCAGTTTGAATAGTACCTGATCAAGGACCACCCGTAACAACCCAACACACACACACACACACACACACACACACACACACACACACACACACACACACACACACACACACACACACAGCCATAAGGCAGCCTGGATTAAGTGTTTCCAAATGTGCGTAATTTGCAAAATGAGGTTTGGACTATGAGGCTGGGATCGCAGCTAAATACGCTTCAGTCAGCTGTTTGTTAATGGTCTAATTGAAGCAGTTTTGTCTGTCAGCCTTGTTGTGGGCACTTCAATTTAATGAACTAGTGAGTGTGTGCTCACTGAGTGCACATTTAGTGCAGTCTGTAATTAGTTGCACAGTGAAATGTTATTGTGAAAACAATAAAACAACAGTGACAATGAGGTTGAAGATAGAGGTTTTCACTGCTTGGAACCGAAAAGGACTACAGGACTGTAGTCATACTAATTTCAATTTTCTTAGTTGGTACTGTTGTATTGTTGCTGATCTCAGGTCTGTGTGTCAGTATGTTTAATACCCGGGTGCACCAAAAAAAAATGAGATGTGTTTAAATGCACGGCATGTTTGGGTAGGTTTCCTATTGATGAAAAATATAGTTAAATAGTGTTATAGCATCAACACCTCTTCAACTATTTGTCCATCTACTACGCTAAGTTGCCTTCTCCCAGGTCTGTTGGGACAGTGAAGGTCACATGGCATTCATGAACATATGAACTTGGACAAGCCGTGTTGACTGGCTTTGGTCACCTTACTAAGTCTCCCCCTCTAATCTTTAGACAGTCTGTCGTAACCTATCTAATCTAATTTGTAAATTTGAAACAAACAGTAGTTTAAAGCCAAAAAACAGCAGCTCCACATTTTGATCTGATTGCTTTTATCCTCTGTGAAACTTGGTTGTTGTCGTTCTCATGTTAATGTCTCAGAGTCTTATTATAATATATATATAATACTGTTAATAACAATTAGAAGTAAGGGTACTCATGTGGACAAAAATCAGATGTGCCAGTACTCAGTACTGGTGAGTACTGGTCCATTTCAGGGACTGTCACTTTGTGGTATTTCCAGCAGCAGTGTAGTGAATGTGGGACTGAATAAAACAAACTATGTAATGTGTTCATGACAGGGACCAAACATGTCATCCAGGGCAATGATGTGGCTCAATATAGTGTTTTTAACCGTTTTTAGAAAACAATGGAGCTCTGTGGCACAGAGGAATAATATATTTTAGGCTTTGAATACACAGACAATACTTGTTAATAGGAGCAATTGGTTGTTGGTTTTGGTATTTCAATTGAATTTATTATCAACAAGATAATAATAGAATGTTGTTGGAAATGGCAATAATCAATATTTTTTTAAACACCACACATGTATCAAATGAAAATGTGAAGACAATGTGACACTGTGGAAGAGGTTGCTCAATGAATTTACAGATAATTGTTACCTGAATATGCAGCTTCACTCCCCACTACAGAGCTTTATAGGGAATTTCAGCTCACTGTTTAGCTGGTCAATCCACAACGTTTCTGTTTTGGTTCACTCTCAACACTCTCATAGCGGCGTTATTGGCTGCAGCAGCTACTGTTTTCAGTGATCGAGCTCCAAAACCATACTGTACGGTACCTAATCATCACCAAACAGCAGATGGTGACTAGCTGGTAAACATAGTGGAGCATTTAAAGACATAATAAAACAGTTATTTCGAGTTAGTAGAGTCCAAAAATAGAGCTAAAAGAGAGAATATTGGACTAACATTTGCCAAGGGGCCAGAAACACAATAATAATAAATTATTTTTATTTTTATTATAAATGTATTTGTCAGGGAAAATGCAGAATACATTATTACATATATAATTATTACAGTCAAGGCCAAAACAATATGTGTAGATGTGTTGCATAAAAGGTTTCTAGGCAATAGGCTAATTTGCAACCCAAATCCCTGGTCAAGCCTTTCTAAAAAAAATATAATGCAAATATAATTTTTAAAGAGTTAGATAGTGTGAGTTACACAGTGATAATGATAATGTTGCTCTGTGACTGCTGGATGTGGACATACAAGCAACGTGTTAAGCAATGTTTGACAACATGTTTGCTATATCAGCTTAAAGATGTTGCTATATCAGTGTTAGTAAAAGTATTAAAGTAATTAAAGTAATATTAATAGTTATTGAAGTCAAAACTTTACACATTTTAATTTCCTTGCCACTAGTTAAACCAATGTTTGAGTGTTAGAACCTGCAACTTTTTTTCTTTCTTTTTACCAGACAACAAAAAGGGGCCCTCATCTTAAATTTCCTCTTTCAGTTGTTTTGACTTACACTGAGGTACAAACTGCGACTACAGTACACACACACACACACACACACACACACACACACACACACACACACAGTCAGAGGCCTTAGTTGAGTTTTTGCTGCTAATCACTCTCATATGTGCAGGGGCCACTAGAAGGCATGTTGCTTTATCTCACGTCATCATCCATGCGTATGGCTGCAAGCATGTGTTGCCAGTTAACACTAAAACACAGAGTGGAGGTAAAAGTCTGTGAGAATGAGAAAAGACAAACTTCTATAAATTTGCAAATTAATTTTATGTGTGTTGAGGATGGTTGTGCATATTCTTGTGTGTGTTCATAGTCAGTTGAGTCAGGATATCAGCTTCACTTTGAAGACTCGAGCAGATTAAGAGCTTAGAGATACACTCCTCCCCAGCATTACACACACAAACCCCGTTCATTCCCTTCACAGGATTGGTGTGACTTAATCTCTAATGTATTCCTTGCTTAGCCAGCTCCCCATTAAACCTTATTTCTAGAGGAAAGCATCAGCTTGAATGTTCAAGGTATTGAGTTGTATCTTTTATGTTAAGTGTACCATCAATTTGTTTCCAAATTGATGGTACTAACATTACGGTAAATAAACAATGAGTGAGAGCAGAGGGGTGCGTTTCAGAAAGCAGGTTTAGTGAAAACTTTGAGTATGTTAACCATGAGACAAGGGAAACTCTGGGTTTTCTGTTTCAGAAAGGGAAGTTAATCAAACCTGAGAGAGAGGGGTAACTTAACCTCAGAGTCAGTTACTATGGTAACTGAGCCTGTGAACCTAACGTTGGTCGGGAGCAGGTTTTCTTCTCTCAGTCTCCTCCTTCTGACACAGCGCTCTTTCATTTGCTCATTCATTCATTTAGTCTATATCAGGTGCAGTTTAGCGCAGTTTGTTATCTGCATGAATAAAAAACAGTGTTGGTTTATTAACCATGTCAGGCATACTGTAAAACATTTTATTTCTCTAACATGGCATTTCCTTTTGTTGATGATCCCATTGATGAAGAAGCTGTATTACTTCGCAGGGAGTTAAACATACAGTAACCTACGTCGTGAGATTATATTGAGGCCCCGACTATAGATGTATTTTCATTTCCAGATACTTTCCTATTTGAGCTGTATTGTTTTTCTTTCCAGTCTATCAGTTATGTATCCTACATAACCTTATACGTCCTCATATCACTAACGTCACCCATGGTGGACATGCTGTTACATCCCAGCACATTCTTTGTGTCGCATTACGTTTGTTTGCAAACAGCAGTATTCTTTACAACATTGTTGATGCAGAGCTTATTAGTAAAGGCACTACTACCCTTCCATTTTTCACTAGTAATATTATAGGTTACCTGTTATTAAATATGAAATTAATACACTATATTAGAACTTACGCATTGACTCGAGCAGCTGTATGTGCGCATGAGAATTCCCACCGACCAGTTTGTTTGTGTTTGTGTTACCATGGTGAATCATAGTATCATGGCTCCATTCATGCTGCCTTTTTATTGTGGTGGTGCACACACTTAACTCCCAGTGAACCTACTCCGAGTAGATTGAACCAACAATTTGTTTCCTCTGCAGAAACTTTCAAGCAACGTTAGCTTTCAAGTTTCTAAGCGAGTGGTGGCGAACTGATGATGAATGTGTGTTAGCTGGTACTCAAAATGTATTGTGTAGTTGGTTTAGTTGCACATGTGTCGTGAAGGCAAAGTGTGTGTCTAGGATTGGATACTAATCATCCACGTGCTTCAAACTGTTGTTTGATTCTAATGCGATCAGACAGAAATAAACAAGTGTGTGTGGCCTTCAGTTTAATGGTGGCCTCGATCCTCACCCAAACTTAGATTCTTCTTTAATCCCAGAGTCATTTTAGTTACAGTCTCCCAAGAACTTTGGATAGCTGAGTAGAAAGGCGGGGAAATAAAAGTGATAGAGAACGCGTAAAAAAAATAGACAAACAAGAATGGGACTTTGGAGAGCGTAGACCTCTGCCAAGGCCATGCCCTATCTCAGTCAGGAACTATTTTTTCAAATTATTCATGCACCACATGAATGCAGCA
Organism: Percina caprodes; assembly: GCA_013375575.1. Classification (NCBI taxonomy): domain Eukaryota; kingdom Metazoa; phylum Chordata; class Actinopteri; order Perciformes; family Percidae; genus Percina; species Percina caprodes. The sequence goes on from JABXJD010000015.1 coordinate 3,042,027, forward strand.
CAGTTGCACCATATCCTTGTGATCCTTGTGGAGAGGTACCAGTTCATTGCCAAGGTGCTCTTAAGCAAGGCACTGAACCTCCAACTGCTCGGGGCGCCTTTCTATGGACAGCCCCCTCACTCTGACATCTCTTGATGTAGTGCATGTATAGATACTGAGCATGTGTGTGTAATGTGAGTAATAACAACAGAGTGAAAACATCGTAATTTCCCCTTCTGGGATTAATGAAGTATACATTATTATTTATTTATGAACATTAGGAAAGTAGTTGTTCTGTAATCCAGTTGACCAACAGACAGACAAACAGATAAACCAAGCTTAAACCATTACTTCCTGGCAATAATTGATTAAAAAAACAAAAAAAGAGTGGAATGAAAATGAAGAGCAAGAAACCAAACCTTTTCAACCAAAGCAAGAGTAACATGTTTGCTGCTCTGTTTGCTTTATTGTTTATCATCAATTCTAATTAGGCAAAAGCCAAACAGTCTTTGTTCCTGTTGGGCTCATTTCATGTTCTGACTCCTGAAAAAAGGACACTGTGAGAACTGGGTGTAATAGGAGTTAGTGTAGAGAAATCAAGCTGTCTGTGTGATAGTGCAATGTGCTGTACAGTAAATAACCTTAAAGATCCATATCATCCCTGTGTTTGGTGTCTTCATGGCAGCTAAATGGATCAATTAGGCAGTTGTTAAAGAGCGTGGCACCCTGTGTGTGTGTGTGTGTGTGTGTGTGTGTGTGTGTCAGGACGTCTGTGCCCTGGCATCCAGCTTAAACCTACAGTGGATCTTTCTTGATCCTGCTGTATTTATCTCTTCACCCACAAGGACACTTTATGTTAGGGTTGGGGTTTGACGAAAACATTTTTTACGAATGTAAATCCAATATTAAATCTTCTTATTTAATCTGATTCCTTTCAAATCACTTTATTGAATCTATTCAGGCTTAGTTTTTAATTTTTAATTACAGGAATTGTAAATAAAGTCACTGATTAACATCCAAGACTCGTGATCTACTCACAAGGATATTATTGTCCATCAACAGTAAGGATTCACAAGTAAGTCATGAACACTGCCAGTGGAAATAATTACAATTTCCATTTTGAAGTAGTTCCCTGTTAAGGGTTTTCTTATCCAAACCAAGGGTACATTTATTATGTTTCTAGCTGTTTTTATTTACATAGAGTACATTGAAAAACCAGAGGAGGCAGATACATTACATAAGCACTGTAGTGTACACCCTCAATGGTCTCAACTTGAAAATGTTAACATGGTGATCTTCCAGAAAATTGTAATCGGGGTCTTTTGAAGAAGAATTTTTTGTTGTTGTCATCAGTCCAACCTGTTCAAGGACATTATCTAAGCATGTTTTCATTTGTCAACCTCTTTTAAACAAAGTTGAAGAATTAAACTTGCACATCCAACGTTGTTAAAAATAATTCATCCATGTATGAAAACAAGAGCCCCGTCTTGTTTATGATTGTGGACCATGAGCTGACTGTCGTTACAGCTCAATTGGCCACCTTTTGAACAGTGTTTCCTCGAAACCTGATCTTAACATTTAGAAAATGTCACCTTGGTGGTCAGCTGTCCTTTTACAAAGGCCAATGGGACTCATGAGACTGAACTTGCCCCTGTTTGGCCTCTGTTTCATGGAGGGATTCTGGCAACAGCCAAACAGTCTGCTGTGCCAGGGACAAGAAGACTGTGTCCTTTCCCAAACTGCCTCAAAGCACAGACGAAATGGGACAAGTCCCCCGAGATGTCAGATAAAGACCATAGCAAAGTGAGAGAACATGGAGATGAGGAGATATGCCTGTGAATGTGTACATGTAACATGCAAGAATGAAAACACTGGCTAAATATGATTTGGAGTTTGGGAATATTTAAGTTTTAGTGTTGCAGTACCTGTGCCAGGGTGCCAAGCTTTTCCAGGTCAGAGGTTTATGGGGAGGCTACACCTGAATGCATCACTCCTGCTGTGGTCTGAAACATTCCTCCGGGCTTCAGTAATGACCTCCTAATGGCACTAATGAGCCTGCACGGAGAAGCCCTTTTCCACATGGGTCTGGTGGAAAGGAGAGAGGAGGGAGGGTGAGAGGGGAGAGAGAAAGGTAAACATAGAAATTGGGAGAAAGATGGAGTTAGATGTGGATGAGTGAAATGGAGAAGGTTGGGAGTGAGAGACCTGTGGGAAGGAGGGAGGGAAAGGATGGGGAAACTTGAACAAAGAGGTAAACAAAGAAGAAGAAAGAAAATGTTGACTAAAAAACCGCCCCAGTATGGCTAAGAATTATATTGATTTGGGATGAGTCTGATTAACATCTAGTGTCAACTTTCAGTGTCAATGCAGAAAAAGTAGTGTGCCCTTTATGTAGAAACCTTTCTATGAGGAATGGTAAGGGGTCGCAATCTTATCCTGACTTTCTTCATTTAAATTGCCTAAACTCAACCATAACTTACTGTAGTTTATTTGCCATAACCAGGATCTTTTCCCAACTTTAACCATATGGCAAGCCATTTTAACATTTAAAAGCTAGACTGGATATGTGTTGCAGATATCTTTAATTCCGTTTTGCCTAGTCAAAAAGAACATTTCGGATATCCGCAAATACATTTTTCCTAGGACAAATTACATCACGTTTGCCATTCATTTGTATGTGGTTTATCATTACAGATATCTACAATTCAGTTGCAGATATCCAGTATGTGAATTACGGATATACGCAACTGAATTGTAGATATCTGTAATTCCAGTTTGAGATATCTACAATTTGATACTGACTAGTCATAACTCCAGTTCAAGATATCTTTAATTCAACTTAATTCAAGATATTTATATGGTCCTTTTCAGAGTAAGTTTTGACTAGGCGAAATGGCGTAGTAGATATCTGTAACTGGAATTCTGACTAGTCAGAATGACGTTGTAGATATCTCAAACTGGAGTTAGGGATATTCGTAATTTAATAGTAGATATCTATTATCAAGATATAGATATCTTGAAATAAATTTTAATTAGAGATATCTGAAATTTGAGATATCTTTAACTTTAATTCTGCCAAGTCAAAATGTAATTACAGATATCATGAATTAGAGTTTTGACTAGGCAAAATGACGTTGCAGATATCTGTATGCAAATTGAGGCATCCCACAGGCGGGAGCAGAGCACGTTGTTCAAATCATCAAATCACATAGCTAGCACCTGTTAATTGTGTAATTAGCACATTAGCACCATGTCGGAGCAGCCAGAGGACGAAGGCATTTTTAATCGAATGCAGCAGCCCGTGCAAGACAGAAGCGTGAGCGCTCGTTCAATTGCATGCCATTTTCTGGTGTTTTTTTTTATTACAGCCAACGCCATGACTCTTTCTTCTTCCATTCTCAGAATAAGGAAATTAACTTCTTCTACTAACTTATTCTACTTAATCTATCAATTCGTTATGGCGGGAGGAAAATACGTATTTATATATATATATATATATATATATATATATATATATATATATATATATATATCTAAAATAGAGCAACGTCATGCACAGTAATTTGCACTAGTCATAATGACGTTTGAGATATCTTTAACTTTCATTTTGCCTAGTCAAAACTGAATTACAGATATCTGCAATTGTCATTTAAGATGTTTGAATGACGGATGTCATTGTAGATATCTGTAATTCAGTTTTGCCTAGTCAAAAGTGAATTACAGATATCTTTATCTGTCGCTTTGACTAGTCACAATTACGTTACAGATATCTTGAATGACAATTCCTATCCAAAATATAATTACGACTAGTCATAAAGACGTTATTGATATCTACAATGTTAATTCCGGATAGTCGAATTTAGCTTTTAAATGTTAAAAGGGCTTGCCATATAACCATACTTGTTTACATGTCACAGTTTAATTGTATGCATGTAACAATGTCGAATTTTGTTTTCTCAAAGTCAGCAAGCTGATTATAATATAATTTTTATCTTCCCTGTGTCTCTCTCATCCCATTTCTCTTCATCCCCTGTTGTATGTGGAGGTGAGTTATCCATGGGCGAGCTCCAGGATCCCTTCCTTGTCAGCGTCCACCTCATCGCCGACCCCGGCCATGGCAAGTTTCTCCAGCATGCTGCTGATGCAGTCCTGGCGTGGGTCCACCCTGAGCTTCAGCTCTTCGAGTCTCAGAGCGGGCCTCCGTCTCCTGGCCCAAGCACCATCAAAACGGCAGCTCGGTTGCAGCCTGCCAGCCAGCCCTGGCAGTTATTGTCTTCCTCCAGGAAGCATACGGTGGCGAGGAGCAGATACTGATGCTGCACCGCACTCTGAACAGGCCACCTTGGCGCTACCACCACACTGAAAAAGTCAGCAATGGCCGGCGGATGTTACCGCTGACACCATGCAGTCAGGACTTTTTCACTCTGTCTGCTGGCACGCCGCTCTGGGCTGTACGGCAGGTCCATTATGGGAAAGAAATTGTCCGATTCACTGTTTATTGCCGACATGAAAATTATATTGACATGGTGCGGCTTTACAAGCTGTTGCTTCAGCGCAGGGTAGCGCAGAAGAAGGAGGACTTTTGCTTCTTTGTGGTGTACTCCAACCCGGATATGGAGATCCAATTGTCATTTAAGAGGCTCCCACGAGGTCAGAGTCCGGCAGTGCTGGAGTCAGCGGTGATGGAAATGAGGGTACGAGATGTTGGGATGTTGGTGCCCCTGCTGCCCCACCCTTGCAGCCCAATCAGTGAAGTCCGCTGGCAGACAGAGGACTACGATGGAAATAAGATCCTGCTGCAGGTAAGAGAGCTTTCAGTTGGTGCCAGTGTTTTGTTTGTAGGTGTCCATGTCATGAACTATTTCTGCTTTTCAAGGGACACTCAAGTAATATGGCGGATAGTAAATAATTTCCCAGTTTCTTTGGATCAGGACAAATCTGTCAGTATCTTATCTTCAGTTCTATGAAACTCTAGTCTCACTCAGAGCACAGACTGTAGCCCCAAAGTTGCAATGACAAAATTAGAAAGACAGAAAGTAGGAAAGAAAAAATACAAGAATACAGAGAAAGTCAGTGTCTTTGGCTAAAAGAAAAATCAAAGCAGAGAGAGAGGAAGAAAGAGAGAGAGAGGGATGTCAAACCGATTCTGCAGCTAAAAATAACAAACTCACACAGTAGGCAAAACAGCCTTGAGTCTTCTCAAGTTGTAGCCCCATTTAATCTATACAGCCATACATGCATCCATCATCATCTATCCACACTGTAAAATGTTTGCATGTACACATCTGTCTCAGAATAATCACACAAAGATGTATGCTGTTAGACACACACACACACACACACATTTGGAGGGTATCAATTTCAGAGGGGATATGTGTCCAGGCGGCCAGATAAGTAGTTTTGAAAGTTCAAGCCGATTAAGCAGCAGTCCATTACTGGGATTGGAACAGCACTGATAGAAACAATAAGCTAATCTGTCATGACAATGGACCATATGCATGATGCTTAACTGCCACCTGGCATGAAGTCATGTCCTCTGCACTTTAACATACTGCATCATTACACTGTGTCATGATAGTGGTTAGCGTAGCTTAGCACAAAGATTGGATAACTCTCACAATGTCAAAATAATCCTTTGAAAATAGTAGTGAAGTCAGAGTATTCCTTTCTGTAATAGTTCTATAAGTATTTCCCTCATTGTAAATTCAAAACATTTTTGTTATGGTATCCTCAATGTTCATTAACACTAAAAAAACACAATATTGCAATCAGTTTTAATAATTTCAGCTTCTTTTATGAGAAACCACAGAAATGAAGAACTGCAGCAAATTCTGAATGTTTCATTGTCACTGTTAGAAACTAAACTTTGCAGTTTCTAAGTTCATCCGAAAGACACCCAATGTTAAACAATGTTTTTATTAACTTTTCATTGCAATTTATCAAATCAATTTTTGGAAAACCTGTCAAAGAGCTACAATCAAACTTGTTTTATTAACTTCAATCCCAAATGTTCTTGCTTCTGTAGTATTGTGTAGTTGAGGATTACTGTTCATTGGTGGTGTTTTTGTCTCGCTGAGGTCAGATCTCTGGCTGACCTGGCTCATCCCAACATAACTGAAGTTTACAAGAGTAAGTGTCTGATTATCGCCAAATCAGCATCCTCATTACCGAGTGCACCCTGCTGTGGCTCCTCACCAGCATTGTAGCATGTTGTCCTCACGGAAAACTGGACAGATCCTGTCATGTCCTATTAGCAGACGGAGGCACACACGCTTTCACCCAAACTATGCAAAGATATAGCTTCAGTAAATGCATGCAGTTCACCTGCAGAATCTTTAGGATAACACACACACACACACACACGTTTTCTTTGGCCTTCCTTAAGTGTCATTAGGTTCTAAATCATAGCCTTAACAGTAGACAACTACACACACTGCCTCTTTCTTTCCTGTGTGGGAGGACAAAGTATGCAGCCATACAACCGCTTCATGGCTCAGAGCGAAGGAAAGAAGAAGACAGACAAAGTGCAGAAGAGAGTGAAAGGCAGAAAACAGGCAGTGGACTGTAGAAGAGAGAGAAGAACCAAAACAGAGGGTGGTTACAGAGAGGAAAACATTGGGGCTTTGTTACATTCTCACTTTCTTCTCCACACACACACTGACACATTTGTACTTTTATCCTTGTGAGGACCGTCATTGATACAATGCATTCCCAAGTCCCTAACTCTAACTTTAAACCTTTAATGACGGATTTCTTTTTCTCCACTCGAGGGCTGTGAAAACAAGTTGTGAAGACAACATTGATATAGCATCAACTTTTAAGTTGAAGAGTGCAATTCAAAATGTGCCTGTTCTGAATGGGCCTATTGCTTTGCCTGTGGTTTTAGAACAGAATAGATCATTTTTGTATACATTCCTTCTTAAATGATGAATTTAAGATAATACATCAGAAGATAATGTCATGATGATGTGGAATGAGGACCCAAAAGCAGAGAAGGGCAGGCAGGAGAGAGAAAAAAACAGAAGTAGCACAAACACAGGGAGCACTGGTGTAAATTAATGTCCAAAAACCAAGATCCAACAAATCCCAAAAATTCCACAAGGGTCTAGGGGAACAAAGAAAAGGCAAAAACAGAGAACAAAAGCAGGTCACTGAATACACTAGGTAATGAGGTAACGGGAAGCAGGTGGAAAACAACAGGTAATCACAAGAGTGGGAAGACACAGGAAGTAAAACTAAAGACATGACGAGACAAAAACTAGACTTCAAAATAAAACAGGAAACAGAACACACAGATACTCGGGGGAACACAAGACAGCAACTACCACACAAAACCAGGGAGGAAACACGGGGAAATAACAAAAAAGCAGGTAAAGGAACATAATAAACACCAAACCATAACAGTTACAGTTACATGTACTGTAGAAATATTTTGAATAAGCCAATCTTGATTAACAAGGATATTTATCAATGTTAGAAATACATTGCCTGTTTTATGCACTGACTTAAGTCTGTCATGAGAACATGGTAGATCACAGTTCAGCTCTTGTTCTCCGGGAACTTTAAGATTTGCTTCCATGATATTTTCTGTTTTTGAACGTGAGCATATGGAAATCTGCAAACTCTCCTACATCTCCCCCGCTCTTGGAAATAATTGCCTTGAGGCTGCTGTGTGGAAAGTTATTGCTTCTGCTTGTATTGTTTGGTTGGAAAGCCGGATGACGGCGCAGACATGAGAACAGAAACATGGTGAAACTATCAGCAGAGAGAGGAGGGACCTGTGCATTTCAATACTGGGAGAGAAGGAAAACAGAGGAGAAACTGAACTGACAGAACAATGAAATTAATACTACCTTACATGTTGAAAAGAACATTTCCACATTAGTGTAACGACAGTAGAATCTACCATGTTTCTTCTTCCTTTTCCAGACTAGTTGCTTTGTGGATGATAATCAGACTGTAGATTTGTGGTGAAGCAGGTTTTCTGAACTCTGTATTTTGTGATGCTTTGGTCCATAAATGGAGGTGTAATCCACATGGGGCTGCTCAGACGCTGATGAATTCTCCAGCTGGTGTGATTCATAAAGTGGCCAAAATGAGAAGAGGAAGCCTGTTGGGGGTTTCTTGTAAACACCATGGTTCCCTTGTGCCGCGTTCTCCTTTACTTTGCTGTCTTTACGTTGCGTGAGGAGCACTTGGTTGCATGAAAGCCCTACAGGGAGAAGTTAAAAGTCTTGGAATATGTAACCCCTGTGACCTAATATTTAACGACCTCTTTAGGACATACAACAAGATGGGAGAGTTGCCATACTCTCTAACACTGCAACAGTGCTCTACAAACCCAAGTCATTTGACAAAAAATATTGTAATCAAACTGTGATTTTCAAAGGTTAAAAATTAACCTTCAAGCTCATGTTAAATATTGTGTAATCTTAACAAATTTTCTAGCATCTAACTACAAAATCTGCCAGAATGGTAATCAGAACTCTGGCCAATACATAACACTGACTGAATGCAACTTCAAGCCAGGCAGACCTGTGGGAAATTGGTCACATGGAATCCAAATGGGCCATGTCCGAGGAAACGGCACAAAAACATGCATGCAGCATTTCCCACACCTAAACTGGTGTAAAGAAGAATGTGTGCACACTTCAAACCAGCATACCACACACCGTTTTCTTGAGTCGGGTGTGTGTGATATGATAAGTAGGAGATTAGATATAAGGCAAGAGACATAATCTTAAAAGTAAGGACTCCACCCTCTGTGGCCGTGGAAGCAAAAAGAGAAGTAGTAAGACTACTAGTAAGAAGAAGGCCATGGAGAAGGGCACTTTGCCTCAAAGACGTTCTGGCAAATTGTCAGACGACTCAGGAGTGGAAGACAAAGTATAAGCCAAGGATAGCATCAGACAGAGGAAGGAATACTTTCTAGGAACTCTTGAACACGTCCCCTTTGAATGGCGGCTCAGGGGAAACCCATTACATCTCTCTGCCAGAGGTGACAGAGTTAAAAACAAAACTCAGCAGAAGCAAGGTGCGAGGTGCTTAAGGCTCTTGTTATTTTTGGACTATCTTGGTAGATGATAAGATTATTATACACCTGAAATGCCCTACCTCCTCATCACACACTCCTTTGTGCAAGTAGGAGTCACCAATGCAGCAATTACAACAATTAAAATGGAAATTCCGTCTGATTATTAGGCTAAAACATAGCTTACTTAAAAACTATCAAGATGTGTTCACTTGAAAATGGTGCTTTGCAAAACACTTTTTCATCTTTCATTAGAACAAATATGTTTTTCCTCATCCTAAAATAAGATTTTAGAAGTATGAAGAATAAAATTTGTTACAGTAAACAGTCTCATTGGTTTTCTTTTCCTTCCTGCTCAGGTCCAAGGTGCACACTTCAAACACCAACAAGAACCCTGCTACATAACATCGTCTGTCACTGAGTCAGCCTCAGCTCCATCCACCTTCATCCGTAGTGCCGCCTCCTACAGGAACCGTAGGTACAACCACCGGTCAACATCCCGACCCAGAGTCCACCAGACCTCCCACAGCTCCCATCCTCTGGCCTGTGACGAGCAGGACCAGTGGGTTGACCAGCACCATCCGGACACCTGGAGGGCCCAGTGGAGTGGCCACCGGTCCAGCTCCCTCTTCTCTCTACCCAACCTGGGCTCAGCCAGCTCCCACTCCACCTGCTCCTCGCCCGGACCTCCTCCCAGCCCCCATCACAGGAGCCACTCCCTCAACCGGAGCTCCTCCCTTATCCCACCCTTCCGGCTCAACTTGGACGCTCTGCTTGGGGCCGAAGAGACAGATGTGGACACAGGAAACAAAGTGAATCCAGGCAGCAATGTGGACCTCACAGTGGTGTCTGCGTACATCAAATCCAGCCTGCCACAGACTTCTCGGCCGTTATCGGCACCACCAGAAGACATTGGTCCATCCCTCTCTCCTGGCCTCCCAGAGAATGCCTACAGGGCAGCCACACTGGGACGGATTCCAAACAACTTCACCGCCAACAGCACTCCCTCCACCTTGTTTGGGTCACGTATCCTCAGCAGCAGTATGAACACTACGTCCCTGAGTGATGTTTCCATAAACCAGTCTGACAATTGCAGCATTATTAGTGCACCTGTTGAAGAAACGGACAAGATAGAAGAAGAAGAAGAAGAAGAAGAAGAAGAAGAAGAAGAAGAAGAAGAAGAAGATCAAGAATTCTACATTTGATGTATTACTGTTTAAGCTGAGAGGATTTACTCAGGCCAGTAAAGACCATCCACAGCTCTACTCTGCCCTCTGGTGTTTGATAGTAAAACTAAACTAAAATTACAGCAACAGTGTGAACTGGAGCACAGCACAAACTGTATTTTGATGCTCTCATGTTATTTGTAAATGTTGCTTTTGTTGCTTGTAGTTTTAAGTTTTGTGTAAATGTCAGGTTATATAATGCACATTTAAAGGAGAAATAATATCACTGTGTACAGATACACTATTCAATAAATGTTTTGTGTTCCACACAGTTTAAGGTCCCTTTCCAGCCTTGATTCTCTATTTTACTTACATCAAAGTGTTTATTTAAAGTGCTAATGTGGTTTGAGCATTAATATGAGAATATAATAAACTTTATTTACACATAGCACATATTAAGATTAAAGGGAAAGCAGGTTAAAGTCTGAAGGCCCCCAAGTCGCTTAGTCGAGTTAGTGAAAATGACAGCAAAATGACATCATATTTTATGCAGAATTTATGGGAGTTTAAACGATACAGATAGTCCTGATATTATAGATCAGTACATGAATAAAAGAAACTCATACCATCAGCTGGCACCTCAGTGTGGTAATTGGTAAGTCAAACAACTAAATTAGTAAACTGGCACTTACTGTGGTGAATGGCTTTGAGTCTGTTCCTTACATCAAGAATATTAAACTGACGCAGATGACTTGCAGCACTGTGAACTTGAAGTTTGACTTGTAGCTCAGAAATTTAAAAAAAGAAATCACTTTTTATGGGATTTGGGGTGTTCTTTTGTGTCTTTGGTGCTTCCACACACATACAAACTTGGGGAAAAAAACTATCCATGCTGTTTTGAGTGAGATACAGGTCTCTGAATGTCCTCTGCCTTCAGTCACCGGGTGAGCTGTTCAAAATCTCCATGGCTTTCTACGTAACTAGCCAAGATGAGGTGGCTAACCGTAACATGCTAACTTGTTCTCAATGGCAAAACACAGCTAGAACACATACTAGTTCACCATAATCTACAAAATTATTACTTCCATGTCCCTGTTCTGCAGGTATTCCACAAGTGGCCCTTAGAAGAAGTTTCCCAGCTAATCCTGCCTTGTACTGATCAAAGTTGGAGAAAGTTATCTAGCTGATATTATCTAAGCTAGTTACTGTGCATGTGTGACTTCCAACAAAGATAGTATAGAACTGTGATGTCTCACTCTGTAGCTAAAACAGAGACCCAAACACACAGGGTGAAAAAAAGGGTCTGTAGCAAAGTGCAGTACAACAAAAATGTGTTTTTTTGAAAATGAAAGGATGTAAACTTATTCTGGTACAACCTCAAAATACAATTATGAACCTGAAAATGAGCACAGTATGGGTGCTTTTAGATGTAAATTGTGAGAAACTGAGGAGTACTTACTTCATGTGAATAAAAAGTTAAAGGGACTTTATAGGTATATAGTTTGGTGGATAGTGAGGCTCAGAAAACTACAGATTAAAGACAGAATATGGTCAGTCATGTAGCCATAATAACATTATAAAAAAAAAGATGAGATTTAATCTGTCACTAAATAAAAACTCAACAAGACTGAAGATTTTCTGACCTCCTGGTCAAAAAAACTGTGACGGTAGTCTTTTAATGCAATTAAATGCTGCCCTCTTGTGTTGAACTTTGAGACTAAAGATTTAATTTGAATACATGATTTCCACATCAAGTGATTTTATTATCAGTGTCTTGATTTTAAACTAATCTTTAAATGAATAAAGTCAGATTATACATCCTCTAAGTTTTTCAGGACTTGTTGAAACAGCATCACTGTATGTCAGAGCTGTTTTCACTGTAATGCTCCTGTGTCTGGGGACATCTTTAACAACCTCTTGTTTCAGCTCAGCTTGCGAAACCTGCCTCTCTCCACAGTCTGAGCACTTAAACAGGTGTGAATCTCCTTGTGTGGTTTCCATTCAGGCTGAAGCGGGATATCCAATAATAGTGAACACTGGTTGTCATGGCGAAGTTGACTTGCAGTCTTGCAGAGGTGATGTCATCATCAACCAATCGACACAGAGAGTGGTGTAATGTATTGCTTCCACAGGGCAGAGGTTACAGTGAGGAAGTCTGGAAAACAGATCAGTCTGCAAGTTGGAATCCAGAGACTGACAAAGGTTTACATGTTTTATGCAACAGTATATTTATACCTCTAAGTTTTTCTTCTACAAAAATAAGTTTTCAAAGTAATATTTGTACAGAATGTGAGTGTTGTGTGCTGACGAGAATGAGAGAAAAGAGATCTTTATAGACCATATGTGCCACGTTGTCTCATACAGATACATGTCTGTGAGTTATAGGAGGGTTTACTGTTTACAACGTAAAGCAGAGGTCCTCAACAGGGGGTCAGGGAGCCCAGGGGGGGGGTCCTCAGAGTTGCTGCAGGGGGGCCACCAAATTATTGGTTGATAGTTAAAAAAATTACAATAAATATGTCTGAAAATATGCATTAACATGAATCCAACATATTTGTAAAGACATCTTTTTTTGATGATAGGCTTTCTGGCCCATAGATAAGGTAGCCATAAGGTAGCCATCCACAGATACAGTTAAGCTTTAATATTCACTGTGCCACAATTTAACATTAAAACATGATGTATAAATATATGAATATGTCAACAATTGTTATTTTAATAATATTAGTATTTGGGCACCATAAAAAGGTATGTGTAGGCTCTAGGCCGCATTACATGTTATTGTAGGCCCAGTATAATACAACTCAATTTTATAAGGGGTCCCTCTTTTTCAGCTGAGGTGTCCTTGGCCTAAAAAACGTTGGAGACCCCTGATGCAAAGCATTATTCCTAACCAAAAGTACGGGTATTTCTGCAGCTATACAGCACAAAACTGAACCTTGAATGCAGAAGACAGCTTTTCCCTTCAGAACCAAATGGCAGCAGATGGTGCTATAGTGAAACAGGTTGAAAATGCTACAACAATTACCTCACTAATCACTAACATGTGTATTAAAAGCTGCACAAACCAAAACCTCCACAGTGTAACTGATACAATGTTAGAAACCAACATGATGTAAAACTTTGTTCGACTGTTTATTTTTTTATTTGTTGCAGTAGTGAATGTTTGGGACATTTCTCAAACATTTAAGGGTATTTCTGATTTCTGACACTGCTGTCTTGACACTTAAAATAACAACCACCAAACATTTTTCCCACGGTTCTCCAGAGCCATGCTCCTGCGGGGTGAGGGCTACGTGGGACACGTCCCCTCACGTCGCCCCTCTCACAGCGCCAGCACTAGTAGCTTTAATCCGCCGTGGCGTACCTGGCAGATCGCTCTGGCGACACCGGCTCACAGCGCTGCTGGCGTTGTTGCAGCCTGGCCCGGCCCCGCACACCAGCATCCCCTCTAATCCCTCCCCGCCTCAACTGCCCAAAGGCCCAGGAGCCTGAAGGGAAGTAGGACACTGAAATGAGTCTGTCAATCACAGCCCAACTGTGCTCAGTGCATCTCTCCTTAACACTGGACTTTTTCACATAGGTTGCTTTAAAACTGTATACTTTCAACTTGGTCTGCTTTTTCTTGTTGTTTGTTGTCTTCCTTTTCTTTTGTTCATCTTTTATACAACATTGTTGTTTGACTTGAGTCTTTATTGTTTATCCATTAGTCTTGTTCATCTTTATCAGCTTACTTCTTTGTTGTTGACCTATTTCTTCTTCTTCTTAAACTTCTGTTGTTGTTGTTGTTCTTCTTCTTCTTCTTCTGCTCCTTCTTCTGTTGTTGTTATTCTACTTCTCCTTTGTTGTTTTTCGTCTGGGGCCTGTACCATGAAGCAAAGATTAGTTGGTTATCCAGCTATAGTAGAATTTTTTCATTATCATGTTCATCTTTGTTGTTGTTCTTCACCTTCTACCTCTTCTGCCTCTTCTGCCTCTTCTTTCCACAGAGAATTCCTGTGGTTTGTAGTTATTGTACTCTGTAAACTCCTCCTACTCCTCCTCTTCCTCCTCGGTTCATTATCATTTTCCCTTTGGGGTCAAAGGTCAGTTGGTGGGACTGGGTGAGCGGTCTGAATGGAGAGTCTGGCAACAGTCTCCGATAGTTAGGGATTAAGTTGCTGCCATGTGGGAAAAGGCGGAGGCATCGCAGAGTCACACAGAGACACTAATCAATGAACATATTTTGAAATGGTTGGAAAAACTCTCATGGAGTAATAAAAAAACACAACCTGGAAACACAGACTGACATGCACGTGTAAATGTTAGGTATTAGAATCATTGTTCTGAAATATACACTTTCTTTCATGCCTAAAATGTCTAAAATTACCAGTGAATGCTGATTAATCTTGAAATTATTGTAATATATTTTATCTAGATACAGATACAGAGCCACAAGTGGTGCTTATTAATTTAACACCTCATAATGTTCTCAAATAGATGTTTCTAAGAACTCTTCTGCAATAATTCGTTATGTTGCGATTATAATATTGTGAAAACGGGCTGAGGATGTTGACCAGAACATAGACGTCATTAAGGTTTACACTCCCTAAAAAGTCAATTTTCAGTGTATGTACACTGGAGGTTTCACAATCAGCCCTGCAATTACAATGGACACAGTGTGACAGCAATATTTTGTCTATTAATTGCAGGGTTGGTGGTTCCATTCCCGGCTCTCCCTATACACATGTCAAAGTGTCCTTGAGCAAAACGCTAAATCACAAATTGCTCTTGATGCTAAGGCTAGCGCCTTGCATGGTAGATCAGTGTGTGTGTGTGTGTGTGTGTGTGTGTGTGTGTGTGTGTGTGAAGACTTTCTGCTTTGTCCACTAATGTAAAGAAAAAGCACATATAAGTAATATAAGTGCATCAGATTTCAGTAAAGGTAATTCTCCTTTGTTGTACACAATAAATTCTTCAATTAACACCACATCACTAAATGTAGCAACAGAATCAGAAACACTCTCATACACTGAGACACTATTACTCCCCTCTTTCACGTCTTATCTTATCAACAGACTTGAGGCTTAGACTGGACTCATGTGCGTTTACTTATACAGACTTGAGACTTGGCTTTGACCCCAAAAGGGGCAGAGCAGCTCGTTGTGTACTACAGCAGTATTGTCTGTAGACAAACTGGTTGGCATCCCAAATCAGCTTGGCCTGGCTGCAACCAAGTGGCAGCCGACCAAACTACGGGGTAAACCGGCAGCTCAAAGAGCAGTGAAAGTGACTGTCCTGTTAATATTAGCATGCTCTTTTGAAACAGTGCCAGGTGCACATAATTACCTGCACAGATAAGAGAAGAATGATTATTTTTAGTGTGCAGAGGCCTCCTGAGCACAACTCCCCAATGCAGAGTGATGCTGTTGCCCTCCATCCTGATGCCTCAGAGCAGCAGCAGCTTGCTTTGCAGTTGGTCCACAGATCATAAACAGAGAGCGCAAATCATTATTTCTACTTCACAAATATGAACCCCTAACATAGTGTTACTTCAAAGGCCTCACAACCGCCAAGATGAAAGCTGCTGTTTATGGTGGCATCTTTTCAAACAGTTGTCTTTGGTCACTTACCGTGACATCTCATCTCCTCCATCCCAGTCTTTAAAAATCCAAATTCCTGTGTTTGTAGATGGGGCGTTGGGTTTTAAAGAATGTGGCGACTCTGTTTAATGAAGCCGCGCCATGCCTCCACTAATTAGTCAAGTCCAGTAATGGCCGGAATCCCCCATTAGACAAAGCAGCCAAATACCTGATGGCTACCAATCATGTTCTCTCCTTCATGGGAAAAAATGTCCACAATTTATTTTGCTGACTGTCATGTCCCCAATTAAGAGGGGCAGTTGAGGGGAGATCACTCCATAGAAAATTGATTTTAGGTGAAATACAGGGCATACCAACATTAACTATGGACAAATCATCATGTTTTTGTCTTCATATACATTCAGAAGAGTGTACATGATGTTTGTTGCCAGTGACAAAGACTATGACAAGTGCACTGTAAAGGTACATCAAATCTGTACTTAAATCAAGGAGATGTTTTCCAGTAAAAATCTAACTATGCATAAGTCCCTTATTTTCTGTGCTCCTTCTCACTACATTATAACTACATTAATAGCTCTTTAGAGTGGAAAATGATGGGTCATGTGCACACTCAATAAAGCTTTATCTGTGTAACTCCATCAAAGGTAATTACATTCAAAGAACTAACGGATTAAAGACATGTTGAGTAGTTTTGTTTTACATAGTAAGGGAGGATTTGTATTGGTCCTGCCGCTTTTCACACGTTGTTTGACACTTATTTACTACAGCAAGAGTAACATCTGACTATACAGGGAGACTTTCTTTAAATCTATTTCTTTCTTTTTTTTCTTCTTTTGGTGGCGGGGGCTTTGGTGGATGATTAGAACTGTTGTGTTTTAGCAACACTGTGACGATGGAAATGTCAACCTGTACCACTTTGATCCAGACTGATACATCTGGACAACTATTGGATGGATTGCCCAAAACTTTTGATATATTCATGATTGCCAGACAATATAGCATAACAACTTTTGTGAACCCCTGACTTTTCATCCACTGCACCACAGCACTGAGACGGCTCTCGTTAAGGTCTTTAATGACATCCACCTTAACACAGATAATGGCAAAATTTCAGTCTTAGTATTACTTGATCTCAGTGCTGCATTTGACATGGTTGACCACGACATATTACTAGACCGATTGGAAAACTGGGTTGGCCTTTCTGGCTCAGTACTAAACTGGTTTGAATCCTACTTACAGAATAGGGATTACTTTGTGTCAATAGGTAATTATACATCTGAGCGTACAAATATGACGTGCGTAGTTCCCCAAGGCTCCATTCTGGGGCCTCTTCTGTTTAACATCCACATGCTTCCACTGGCTCAGATTATGGAAAACAACAAAATAAGTTACCATAGTTATGCGGACGACACATAAATTTACATAACCTTATCGCCAGGGGACTATAGTCCAATACAAAAACTGACTAAGTGCATCAAACAAATTAACGGCTGGATGTGCCAGAACTTTCTGAAATTAAATGAGGGAAAAACTGAGGTGGTTGTTTTTGGAGCAAAAGAGGAACGATTAAAAGTCTGCGCTCAGCTTCAAACAACAATGTTAAAAACAACAGACAAAGCCAGAAATCTTGGTGTAGTCATGGACTCTGACCTGAACTTTAACAGCCACATTAAGACAATTACAAAGTCAGCCTATTATCACCTTAAGAATATATCAAGGGTTAAAGGACTTATGTGTCAACAAGATTTGGAAAAACTGTCCATGCTTTCATCTTCAGTAGACTTGACTACTGTAATGGGGTCCTTACAGGTCTCCCTAAAAAATCAATCAGACAGCTGCAGCTGATTCAGAACGCTGCTGCTCGAGTCCTCACTAAGACCAAGAGACTGGATCACATCACTCCAGTTCTGAAGTCTTTACACTGGCTTCCTGTGCCCCAAAGAATTGATTTCAAAGTACTTTTGCTAGTTTATAAATCACTAAATGGTTCAGGGCCAAAATACATTTCTGATCTGCTAGTACACTATGACCCCCCCAGACCTCTCGGATCATCTGGGACAGGTCTGCTTTCTGTCCCCAGAGTCAGAACTCAACAGGGTGAAGCAGCATTCAGTTTCTATGCTCCTCATATCTGGAATAAATTCCCAGAAACCTGCAGATCCGCTGCTACTCTCAGTTCTTTTAAATCAAGGCTGAAGACCTTACTTTTTGATGTTGCCTTTCTTTAAATAATGTTCATTTGTTTACTAATTAATTAATGTTTTACTGCACTGTAACTTTTATTCCTGTGTTTTATCTGTTTTAATTTTTTAACTGTTTTTATTTATTTATTTTTAACTGTTTTTGTGTAAAGCACTTTGAATTGCCCTGTTGCTGAAATGTGCTCTACAAATAAAGCTGCCTTGCCTTGCCTAGGGGTTTGAGTGCGATATCTCAAAACTCTCAGATGGATTGCTTTGGAATCTCCCTCAGAATGAATTGTAATAATTTTAGTGACTCCTTACTCTTTATCTCGCGCCACCATTGGGCCAAATTTTCAATTAGTCCAACACCTTGATTTAAGATTACTGCAAATATTTGCAAAAATAATCACATTATCATGAGCTTCAGTTGTTAGCTTGGCATCACACTGAACTAAGATGGTTAACATGGTAAACATTTTACCTGAAAAACGTGTTAACATGTTGCCATGCTAGCATTAGCATTTATCCCAAAGCACTGTTGCTAGCATGGCTAACATAGACTTGTTTTCAACAAATCCCAATTAAAAAATTTTTTTATCTTTATCCTGTGCAAGGTTTCCATCATCCACAATTAGATTTTTAATTAGAGGTTTTTATTTGCTGTTTTTATGTATGAAAATAAAGGCTAATTTACTACTATTTAAGATATTGTACATTGTTATATAGGCTAGGCTATTATCTTTTATTGTTCTTATATTGTTCTGAAAAAGCAATCTGTCTACATGCTTTTTTCATGCTGCAGCCCATGTCTGTACCTATCATTGATACTAAAATGCTTCCTGATGGCTGAGATGCATTACAGTACACATGCTGGAGCAGCAACATCTCCATGATGAGCGAGTCCACATTCCACAGAGTGATTCCAATTAGAAATGCTGACGCAGAAGTGTGACGCTCAGAGCACAATGTCTTTTGATCATAGCAACAAAAGGCAGAATTGCTTGTATAACAGAAAGGATGTCTTGAAAATAATTGTCTTTTGTTTGTTTTTTTCTACTCAATACTCAATAGCCCTAAAAGTATCACAACAAAAAGAAATTGCAATAAATATGATATTCATTGTGACATATGAAATCTATGCCATAAGAAATAACAAATGTCACAGTTATTAATAATGATGTCCACAAACAGACACAAAGCATAGATAGATAGATAGATAGATAGATAGATAGATAGATAGATAGATAGATAGATAGATAGATAGATAGATAGACAGACAGACAGACAGACAGACAGACAGAGACAGACAGACAGATAGATAGATAGACAGACAGACAGACAGACAGACAGATAGATAGATAGATAGATAGATAGATAGATAGATAGATAGATAGATAGATAGATAGATAGATAGATAGATAGATAGATAGATAGATAGATAGATAGATAGGGCAGGGCAAGTGGGCCCCTGCCTTGTGGTATTAATATTGTTTCCCTTGAAAAGGTTCCACTTTGAGATGTGCAGTGCAGAACGTTTCACCTCCATGACACTGGGGTGGAGGCAGACATTTTAAGAAATCTTAGAGATAGTAACAAATGAAAACACATTTTCTTGGACCATTAGAGACACCATCATTAGCCCACACATGGACAGAAATTTCAGTCATAAATTCAACCAATATAAAACGTTTTGTTAGCAACTCGGACAGCAAATTTTGACTGATCTTCTTAATTGTTTGCTGTATTGTGTTGTGTGGGACTTTTGCTTCACAAAGGTGAAAATTTTCCTCTCAAACGCATCACTGTCTCGCTTCTCTAGCTATTTAAAGGGCCAGATTACTAGGCCCAGATTACAAGGCTACTAAAACTACTATTTTCTCACTATCCTATAGTGGTATCTAGGCCTATACATCCAGATATATTTTTTGTGGGTGAGCAATTAAAATAAAAAATATAGATAATCCACAGAATTAAGATGGATACACTGTCCACAGATGGGTATCCTATGCAGAAATGTTCACCTTGGGTGTAAAACTTTAGAAAACATGCATGCATGCATGCGTGCTGTGCGCGTGTGTGTTTTTTTCCTTTCCCTCTGCCCGTTTTGGGATTTGCTGGTCAGTGACATGCCTCCCTCCGCCTGGCTCCTTATAGCCCTGGGGCGGCAGGAATCCCGGACGAGTGGTACGGACATCGCCGACGGAGACCGCAAACACGGCGCGGAGCGTTCCCCTCTAAACACGGTCTTATGACTAGCCTACAGACTGCTTCAGTGAGAGACGACCGGAGAATCGAACCGACAGCCGGGGACAGCAGAGGACTGATTCAGTGACAAGAAGCAGCAGTGCCGGGGACAGACAGGACACCAGCTCCCCTGCAGAGGCTGAATGGTTGGTGACAGTCTGAGAGAACGGCTTGAGTTAAAAGGATTCTACCTCACCTGTCCGCAGGTAGGACCCGCAGCTGCATCATTTCAACTGAGCAGAGACATCAACGGAAAATAATCACAATAATATTTCATCTATGGAGACAAAAATGTATAAAAAAAAGTATAAGCCCAATGGGAGTTTGTAGCACTTATTAGGGTTAGGGTACATCCTAGTGAGCCACTTATTTCATAATTTTAGTAAGCTCGTAAATTTACATTTTCAGTAGAGTATTCAAATTATTTATTAAGTAAAATAAGCAATACAACAATGCAAAAGTCCTGCATTAAACTTCAGTAAAAGTACATTATAGAGAAGTATAATTATCATAAGTATAATGATATTATAATGCTGCAGCCAATTAAAGTGGAGATATAGTTTGATCTACAGCTGTTAAAAAATGTAATTAAAATTGGAGTACAGTATTGTACAAAATGGATCACTCAAGCAAAGAAGTACCCTCAAAATTGTACTTAAGTAAAGTACTTGAGTAAATGTACTTAGTTGCATTCCACCACTGTTCCTATAGACTAATATTTCTGCATGTTTTGGATATTTGCACATAACTGACAAAACATGACCTAATTGGCTTTAATCTCTCCACAATGACCTTATATTACTATAGTATATTAGTAATGGAATTATGAAATTAATGTTTCAATAAACTGTGTTCAATTGTTATGCATTACATCCAACAAAACAGTTGCAAATCAGCACACCTGCAGTATAATAAGTTGAGAACTTTTACAGTTTTTTAATGATACCGCAATCACTTGGCTGCTTGTTGACCTCACTGCCCACAGTGGGTTATTTACTTTCTTTCTTTTGGTCATACAGGATTTAGTTTTTGGGTCTTGTGTTGCACTCTGTGGACACTTCCCCCTCCTACAGCACTGAGGACATGTGTCGCCTGCCAGTGGCTTCACTCTTCATTTGTTTCTGGTTGGTGGAGAGAAGCCACTGTAACGGCAGTCTTCAGGACAGCATGGGAGAGCTGCACACCCAGTTCACTGTCAGCCTCTATCAGACGCTCATCGAGACAGAGAACAACTCCAACCTGATCGTGTCACCAGTGAGCGTCTCCTTGTCTCTAGGGCTGCTGCAACTCGGTGCCAGGGGCAACACTTTGGCTCAGCTGGAGGGAACACTCGGATACAATGTGAAGGGTAAGATTCATCCCAGATTGTTGATATGGAGATGAAAAAGGCAAAGCTTGTGTTACAGGTAGCATTAACTGCTCCTCATGCTGTGAGAGTGAGGTTGGAGAGGTTGTTGTTAGCCTTCAGTGCTGTTGGTACCAGGTAGTGGGGAGCGGTGCTGCTACTGCTATTGGCCCTACAGAGCACAGTGGTGTCTGGAGCCATAATACCTGCCTCCACACCAACTCTAATCTCATTAACCACTCCTGAAGCTCGGTCTCTGGGTCGAGAGGTCAGTGTGTTTAAAGCTATAGAGCGCAGTTTCTATCGCCCCCATGAGGAATTCTAAATAATGAAAACACCACTGTTGTTGCATCCACATGACACAAGCCTTCCGTAATCACAGCCCCAGCCCTCCCCCATGCAGTTGCTAGTAGCCAAGGAGGACACGGAGGATTAAAAAAACATAATAGACTCTTCAGAAAAGGTTATATTGCACAAAAGTTGCTGGACAAAAACAATTTCTCTGCTGATAAATAAAGAGAGAGTTTTGTGGAGCTGATAGTCTTAAAACTTTTTATCAACTCATTTGGCAATGGCTTGAATATAACGGGGTGTTCATCAATATAAAAACGGTACGCACTAAAGCTTTAATTAAAGATAAAAAAATAAGAGTTGGAGCTGCTGTTTCTTTTACCTCCATGATGTGATCTGACATGTTAGTCAGGGATAGAAACTGACGATATTGTACTCTAATTCAGCAGGATACCTCAACCAGAGGAAATTAATTTTAAATTAAGTTGAGCTAAAACATCACAGTCATGTAGGGCTGCAACTGTTATTTTCATAAATTATTGTTTGTACTATAAAAGTAGTGAAAATGCGAAAACATGTGCTTGTTTTGTCTGAGTCAGTCAAAGCTCAAAGATATTGAATTTACAATGATAGAAAACAGTGAAAGGCCAGGACCTCTCACATTTGAGAAGCTGGAACCAACAAATGTTTGGCCCATTTGCGTGATAAATGACTTTAACAATCATCAAAACAGTTTATTTTCTGACGACCGACTAATCGATTGATCGACTTATCATTTCAGCCCTAAAGCCATGTGTTTGTAGTACAACAGTTAAAACAGACTGAGGGTTTGTTGTTCAGTTTAGTCCTGCTGCATAGAAAAAAAGACATCACACTGTGTAGTGACTGCTAGAAAATACTCATTAGATTCTGATAATGACTGTTTTTCTAATGACATACAAAGAAACATTTAAGAACAGAGGCTGAGGCAGAGTGCAAAAGAATAGAAATAATTATTAACCAGAATATTGGCATTTTCCTGTAAATGAGTCAACATATCTACCCCTTACTTAAAATCAAAACAAAATCCCGCAATAACAGCAACACCAAAAATAAAATAAAATACAAATCATGCATGACACAAGGCCAACTTCAAATTGACTGCTTTCTACTCATAATAACTGCTGTGCACTAATGAAATGCTGCAGTCATGAGAGAGCCTGTGTTTTATTTCAGTATTGGTAATTTTATCTACAAATGCCTCGAGTTTATCAGATGAGAAGACCCCTGTGTTCTGCAGTGCTCAGCAGACTGTGTTAAGCAATGCTCAAATTAAGTCAAATGAGCATTTGTTTGTGCACAGTCCTGCAGGGATATGGTGCAAATTCTGTTAGGTTGCTGCTGAAAGATGCCAAAGGCTGTTAAGACGAAACCATTACCGGAATGGCTCCACTGATGCAGAGACTTGTCCTTTTTCAGAGTTTTTTTGAAAGTGGTGTGAATTCTCATTCTTTAACAGTGCTGGGGACCATGTGTTGAACTAGAGCAGATGATTCAGAGATAGTAAAGCTGCTTCCAGACAAGTTCAAAAAGATGAACAACTGGGAATATGTTAGTGGTTGTTGCAAAACCTATTCTTGTGCGTACATTTTTTTTACACACAGCTGATAAAGTTCAAACTGAAGTCTTCTCTTTTTATAAACTTCCTAAAACTCGTACTGCACCACCACATCTCACCCGTCCTCTGTGTCTTCTTATCCTGCAGATGCCCAGGTACAGGACTTCCTGTTGCATTCACAGAGTGACATGAGCAACACCAGCCAGGGGATGTGGCTGCAGCAGACCTGCACATTATTCGTCCAGAGCGGCGTCCAGCTCTTGACTGAGTTTACACAGCATGCAGCAGCCTGGGCCAACACCAGCATCGTCCGAGCCAACTTCAGCCAGCCCACCCATACTCGCGGCAAGCTGGAGCGGGCTGGACACAACCAAGGTAAGCAAGACAGCTTTATAAAACAGTCAGAGCTCATTATTACCATTTTCATATTGAGAATGAATGACATTTGTGTGTGTAATATGAAAGGGATTGCTTTTAGTGAACCCACAGAGAATAATGATCAGCTCTGCAGCTCCATGGAGCCTTTTAGCCTCTTCTAGCTGCTACTGTAACAGCAGGCAGACAAAGTTAGCGATGGGCTGGTGAACAGTGGAGCAAATGGAGTCCAGTCCAGAGCTAAAAGGAGACTTTAGTATAATGATAATGTGGCTCTGTTTCTGGTGGATGTGTAAATAGGAAACGGTTTCCCAACATGTCAGCCAAAACAACTTTATAAAGTGATAATGTGTCACCTTGTTTTGGGATTTCTCTGCCTCCTAGTGACCAAGAAACTTGATGAATGCAGCATTATCTTTTCTAATTCTAATTCTTGGAGCAGTGGCTTTTAACTGCTTTAGCTTGTGGCCCATCAAATGATTTTTTTTGCTTTGAAGATAGTATTTTGTATTAGATGTAGTATTCACTGAAAAAAGTATGATTAGAGAATACGCTGTTAAAGTGTGTAGAGGAAATCTAGTTTTTCTCCAGTTTTCTTATCCTGGTAAACATATTGTGATCTTGTCCATGTTGTGAAATAGTGCCCAAGATGTTTGAGGAATGTTTTTTTAATGTAAAGTATACCCCCCCAAACCTCTATTGGGTGTATTTACAAATTATTTTCTTCTGTTCATTCATCAGACCACATTTGCCAATAGTCTGGAGAAGGCTGACTTCTAAGAGATGAGTTGCACACGACATACCTTTAACTTTGCCCTTCCCTTGTTACCTCGCAGATGAGACATGGCCCCTCCAGGCAGGAAGCAGCAGCGGGGAGCTGTCGGGCTCAGGCGAGGCTCAGACAGAGGCCCTGTGGTGGGGACACCGGCTGCAAATGGCCCTGGTCAACACGGTGGCCTTCAGGGGAGTCTGGCAGAAACAGTTCCTGTTCACCAACACCCAGAACCTGCCCTTTATCCTCTCTGATGGGAGTGCCATTAAGGTGCCCATGATGTATCAGGCTACAGAGGTCAGCTTTGGTAAGAGACACCATCCATCCATCCATCCACCCACCCATCGAAAAACAAAGAACTAATTCCTTCTTATCTTTTGTCAATAATTTAACATCAACTGTTGTAATTAACCCATTGTGCAGTAAAGTGAATGTCCAGTATATAGTAATATACAATATCCAGTTTGTTCATAGTGTTGCTAGTTTTTGTTTCATTTCATTTTAACAGTCATATCTTGGGTAGACTAATCACAAAATAATCACCAAATCAATCAATGGAAATAGTCAGATGTTACTTATCTGAACTTGTTGCTGTCCCTGGCAGGTCAGTTCAGAACAGCATCAGATCAGCGTTACACCGTGTTGGAGTTGCCGTACCTGGGCCGCTCCCTGAGCCTGCAGGTGGTCCTGGCCAGCGAGAGGAAGACGCCGCTGTCCTCCCTCGAGTCCCAGCTCACCGCTCGCCAAGTCGCCTCCTGGGACACCGGCCTGCGCAGAACCAAAATGGACATCTTCCTACCCAGGTTCCTACCCATGCCCCCTGCTACAGATGCTTTTTAGACTTGGTTGATCATAGTTCTCAGACGTACAAACAATTTTTCGTCTGTTGTTCACAGGTTCAGAATGCAGAACAAGTTCAATCTGAGGTCAGCGCTCCCAGCCATGGGCATCAGTGATGCCTTTAACCCGACAGCAGCTGATTTCACTGGAATATCAGGTCACTACACATCGACAATGCATTCAAAGTGTCGATTTTCATTACAGTGATTCACAGGTTTTCACAGAATACACCTCCATAAGCTCCAGTTGTTTGTGCTTTAAAGATACCCCAGATAACCAGCAGTATAACGTACCATAAGCTGAAGGCCACACAAAGATTACTGTAGTTCTGCTGGCAGCTGACAGTTTGTTTCTTCCAACAGTGGAGGAGAGTCTTTATGTGTCTGATGCCTTCCATGAAGTGAGAATAGAAGTCACAGAAGATGGGACAAAGGCAGCTGCTGCTACAGGTGAGAGATGAACCCTGCAAAATAATAAAATGATTCATAGAGATGTCATTTAACATAATTCTACTTGCCTGCAGCCATTTCTTTTAACAAAATAATAAAATAACATAACTTTGCAGCTATGGTGCTACTCAAACGATCCCGTGCACCTGTTTTCAAGGCAGACCGGCCATTCTTATTTCTGCTACGACAGATTAACACAGGTATTTATTTTACTGCCACTCCAGTAATTTTGCATAATTTAACTCATATCACAATAATCCAATCACATACAGTTTACATTATTATTAGATGTTTTGCAAAGCTTGCTGTAGGGTTTCTTTTCTACTGTTACAGACAGCCACAGGTCCTAATTTGTGTCAAATACCATTTGTGAACCATTTTTAAAGGTGTATGAGTTTACATTAATCTTATGTTTGACAGCAATGTACACAGACTTGATTCTTTGTGATTGATTGATTACACAACTGAAACAAGCTGCTATAACATACAGAAACCAACAACTGTCCGGAAAGTAGAAATGAATGGGCTAAATGCAACATACATAGTGCAACAATTTTCACCATCTTAGTTCTACAAACAAAAACGGATGCCTTGTTTCGTGCTACAATCACAAATGCTCTCCAGTCTTTTATAAATTTAAATTAAAAAAACAAACACTTTAACGTGAAAAAAACATCTTAGTGAACTGTTTTTTTGTTCCATTTCAGGATCCATCTTGTTCATGGGCCGAGTGATGAACCCAATAGACCAAGCACCCTAGACTTGTATACCTAAAACACCTCTCACACACAATCCTACCCTGACCCCTATTCACTACTGGTATTTATTTGTGGACCAACAGGAGGGTCCATGGACACTTCAGGAAGAGGGACACTATTTTTGTACATGTCTGTAAATAAAATTTTAATACATGTTTTTAAGCTAAGAGTTTTGGGTCATTTCTTCCATTACTGTGAAGCAATCACTGACTCAGGATCACTAAACTCACCATCAAACGTGGACAAAAACACGTAGAGTCACATCTTTACAGAACACTTTATTTACATGGCCCTTCACAGTGTAAAATAGAAACTTTATTCATGGAAATACTTACAAAATGGCCATTTTCCACTGAACATTCTCTTTAAATAGTACTCTAGGGTTATTTACATCTTTACAGTGTATTCAAAATACTCTTTTGGTAGCGGCCTCTTCACAAACAAAGACAAGTATGGCAGATTTTGGTCCCTGTCCAAGAAGGGAGGGAACAGAAGAGGGCTGCCCCCTGAATCAGAAATCAACTCTTGACCTTCAGACCTTACTTCAAAATATTTGTGTATATTTGAGAAAATTGAACAAGCCTGACAAAAAAAAAGCATTGTTAAAAAAAATAAAAAAGTTTGCAACAAAAAGGTAGTATTTCTTTTAAATTACATTAAATAAATGTTCTCAAATGTACACAAGTGCATTCACGGTTAAGTGACAAGAAGTTGGTTTGAGATTCATGGCAGGGAGGAGTTTTGGGGACTGGTTCATTATTTGGCAGCGACCAGCATGTTGGGACAAGCTGGGATCCAAGACCTTAGTTCATCAACACTCCAGGTGAAAACAGTTTGTGTTTCAGGCTAAAATTAAGATAAGCTAGAAATGGGGGTAGCTCCAACCAATCTTTTGCTGATTATGATGCGTAAGTGTTAGTTCCTGAGCTTTTTGTCCCTGTATTACAACATCTGTAACCAATGATGTTGCATCATTCAAAATTATTTTAACTTTGTGTTAATCTCTCAGAAAACCTGTATTGCAAAAGACACAGAATTTATTTTTAAGTTTAACGTTTCCAGACGAAATGAAAACTGTGGATCAGTTTTGTCAAAATTATTCATTCTGAAGTTACTACTCAATATTAATCGTCAGTCTGGTAGGTAAACCACAAGTTGACAAATTAATTCAGCTAAGTCATAGTTGGCACTAGAGTGCTTCAGTTAGTGGAGTGTAAGGTAATTCCAACAGTCAAACAAACTCTTCATCCCACAAAACAAACAGTAGAAGACCTAAGAAGAAGGGAAAAGAATATGAACTTAAGGGAAGAAAAGTGTTCCATAAGCATCTCCACTCGATCCTGTTTGACCCTGAGTTACCAACACACAACCTGAACCCTTCTACACTGTTGCTTCGTTACATCATCATCATCATAAATAAAACATGACTGAACATAACATTCAGGTGCAGGCTGCTATCTGTTGCTCTCCAGAAAAGTCCTGCACTCCCTCATTCTATCCACCTCGTTGTCAGAGATTTTTTACTTTGTCTTTTAAAAAGAAGAAAATCTCAATTGGAGGAGGAGAATAAGCGAGGGGGGGGGGACGCCTCAGGGCGGGTTGACAGCTCAGAAAACAGCCATGCTCAAATGTTCTACAGGCCAAAAATCTCACTGGGTAGACAAACATTTCACCTGTTGCAATATAATGCTTCCTCACTCCTGCGTTTGGATATCTGAAATCTTGCATCATCCAGGGTCAACACTGACTTTAGTATGAACTGTGTGCAAATCAACGCAACCATCAATAATGTTGAGAGTCCACTGAAGAGGTGATAGTTTAAGAAGTAGATGCTGTGCTGTCTCGTCTCCGCGGGCACCCAGTACAGGTGGGGGTGGTGTGGGGTTTCAGAAGGATGTGGGGCATTGTCAGGTTCATTTTCATTAAGTTAGGTTTAGGAATGAGCCGGTCTCAGAGGGTGTCCACGTGGTTCATGTTATTGGATCTGTTGTGGATCTCTTCAAGGAAGTTTTCCAGCTGTTCGATGAGAACGCGCTTCTTGAACCTAAAGCAAGGAACAAACGATAAAAACAAATGTTTTCTGTAGCAAGTAAGTCCATTAAACCAAACATTTTTGGCATTTGAATAGTCACATTTTCTTATGTCAGGAACAGGATGCGGCTGGTGATCACAGCACTAGAATATAGAATTGTCCTTTCTCTGAAGATGAAGTGGTAAAGTGCGGGCATAAGCAAAGATAGAGGTTCTACAGGATCTACAAGTGAAATACAGGTGATAGGTTTCTTAACCACATTTCCAAATGGTTCCATTCCGGCTTATTTAAGACAGCAGTGTAATACCAGTAATGCTGTGACATTAGAGGAGGGTATAACTCTGTACCTGGCCGCTTCTTTGATGATGTTTTGGAGGAAGATGAGTCGGGTGTCCAGAGTGCCCTGGATCTGCTTCAGGAGGAGGAAGATCTTCTCATAGTCTGAAAGAGAAAGTGAATGAGGAATAATTGCTCAATTCGCTACAGATAATCCTTCCTACCACAGGCAATAACACTTTAACATGTCATCACTGGGTGCTAGATAAGACTTTTTAGACACCACACTACTGCACTAAGTGTAACATGCACAACTGGTTTATTTACATTTAGCATACATTTCAGCATTATTTAAGCAGTTGCACATTTTGTTTTTTTATTTTATTCCTATTATTATCATTATTTCATGTATATTATATGTATGTATATTTTTCCTAGTATCTCAGTTATATTTATATTCTGTGTTGTGTGACTGATGTACGTGTGCTGCTGTAACTGTAATTTCCCATTTTTCTTGGGATCAATATCTATCTATCTATCTATCTATCTATCTATCTATCTATCTATCTATCTATCTATCTATCTATCTATCTATCTATCTATCTATCTATCTATCTATCTATCTATCTATCTATCTATCTATCTATCTATCTATCTATCTATCTATCTATCTATCTATCTTATTGCTGTGCTTTCTAGGACAGCAGAAGTCCTTAAGTGAAGATGGGTATTAAACCTCAATAGGTTTTGTATACTGACCGCATTCTGTCATAACAATGCCTTTAGGTATCAAAAACTGTTAAGTACCAGGTCTTCTTTACTTACTTTTTGGTCAGTTATTTGATGATTTGAACTATAGTTCTGCCAATTCTTTCTTTAATTAAGGCATAGGTCTTTAAATGGCTGCTTATGTTTAGGCAATATGTAACATTTGTCTTCTTTTATTATTTAAAATAAAAAAGGGTTTTGAAGAAATAATATGTTTATTGTCCTTAAATGAAGGTATCACATATCGCTTCGATAGACGTACGTCGGCCAGGTTTCCTGATCTCCCTGGTGATGAGCGTCCTCAGCTCGTTGTTGACCTTTGAAGTCTCAATGTGGATGTGCTTCTTCAGAGCTGCAGGTGTCAGGTAGCGAGGTGGCTGGTCCTCCACCAGCACCATCTCTGCTCCTCCCTCACTGCCCGGCGGTAGCTCGCCTGCCTGGGGTTGCCCGTTTTCCTCTTCATCCTCCTCCTCATTGTCGTCCCCGTGCCTTTGCCGGAGGTCCTCTGGTTCCGCGGCAGTGTGGTACTCCTGGTGCTCGCCGGGCTCTGAGGGTTGATCCAGCTCAGAGTCGGAGCTCTCGTCGGAGCCGTAGTGGTTCTGATTCAGGTGGTTGATGATCAGGTCCGGTTCAGCTGCTCTGTCATTCATGTCTATGTCTGAGGGGTTAAAAAAACAAAACAAAAAAAACATTTGTTTATTTTGTTCAGCACTGAATTACTTGAAGAGATACTTTGACTGACCTGAGCCATGTTTTTTTTTTTTTTGCTTTTTCCTGGCATTTCTGTATTATTTGTGCTAAGTCAGATACATTGCAGAGTTGGATTGCATAGTTAGAAAGACGTGTAATTGTACCTGTTGGCCGAGGGCTGGCAGGTGGTGTTACTGGAGGGGTGTAGGCCCTGCCTAGACGCAGCAGAGGAGACATGCAGCGACGTCTCTTGGGCCCTCCGCCTGTCATGTTGCTGCTGTCTCCTGGTCTCTTACCCTTGTTCTGAGGGCTGGTCACAAACTCATCTGCCTCGTCGATCATCATGCCCTGAGAGGGGAGTGAGGAAGGTGCTCAATTTACATTTTTCTAAAATAATTTTTGTCTGCTACTCATGAAAGAGGACCAGGGTTATCATATACTGTATATTAGAGCCGATATGTTACCTTCTTGTCTAATTTGAAGGGGTTGCCGAATGTGTGGAGACGTTTGGGCTGTTCAGGGTCTGCGTCTCGAAGAGGCTGAGGAGCAGCTTTGAGGAAGTCTTGATAGTTGCCCATTTGGGCTATTGGCACGCTGTGGAGCTGGTCTGGACAGGAGAAAGGAAAATTTCATACACATACTAGAGCGGTCAGTCTTCCTCTATAATACAATTAGAATTTCATTTGTTATTTTTTTTAAATATTTAAATATTCAAATATATAATTCTCATATGCAGCCTGCTATAAATAGTACTACACTACTCAGGCTTATGCATTGTCAATGCCACTATAAGCATGCGATTGTTGTTACACATTCTGTCAAGTAGAGGAACTTCTAACATTAGCCTGGCCTTGAGGGGGCTCTACGTCATGGCGCATTGCATTTCTTGGCTTATTATCCACCATGCACACAGTGACAAACACAAATTAGCTGACAACTCTGTAATGAAACATTATCTAACAAGTGTATTGTTGCTCGGTTAGCACAATGACATGTTAGAAAGCAAAGCCAAAACGATTTGTCATAAACTAAGTAACAATAGTATTAGCCACGATGCTAACGGCATTGATAACTAAGCCAAATGGTGCTGTCACTACTATTTTAGGGGTTTAAAAGCAACCTGTTTCTTGCAGATTGTGATGTTACTGAGAATACAGCTGAATGGTAATATGGTAATATGAAGTCGATGCTAACTCTGACAGCTCGGAGCTTCATGGAGACAGCTTACATTAATTTTAACTGTCTCCATGAAGTTCCGAGCTAAGTAAGGAAACCAGAACGAGCTAACTATTGATAACATAAGCATTTTGGCTCAGTGGATTATGATTTTAAAGTCATGTTAAACTATTTCCATTCCTGCTTCCGATTTCCAGGCGCAGCCTGTCACTCCCCCTGCACTAGCGTTACTCCGTATGCAACGTTAGCTCACAATGCCTTGTTTTTCACTCCCTTAACTTATTGTTCATCAGACATGACATGAGAAGAGGAAGATTAGATAATGTTAGCCAACCTATTTATAAAAAAAATAATAAAAATCACATTAGAATTGTAATTTCAGCATTCGAATAGTATCGATTTTTTTTTTACTATTCAAATTATATTCGACTTTCGGAATTCACTTCAACAGCCCTAACACACATAATTGTACAATTTTTGCTCTTAATACCAGCTAAAAGTGGTTGATGTTTTTACCATAACATCAATTTTGGGTGTGGTTACAGGAATACCAGAGCACAATCATGACCAAACCCAACAGTGGGTGTGAGAAACAAGTTTTGCACAGTGACTTACCTGAGTCCTGCCCTCTGAGAGTACAGACACTAGTGTTGAGCAGGTTCCTCCTCATTCTGCTGAGCTGGTCCAGCAGATGGCTGCGGGGGATGTCGTAGGGATTCCTAAAGCTCTGCGGCTTCAGGCCCTGATGAGGACATAAGACAGAGGGCATTGTAAAAACAGCGATGTGAGTTTAAAATGGGCTAGGAAATATGGTTGTTACTGGTGAAATATTGTTGTACTTTGGCTATAACAGAGAGGATGTACAGTGGATACTGTCTGAAAGAGATGAGCATTCTTCAAATGACATAGCCCCCAAGCAAGCAACCAAACACACTTAATCTCAATAAACACCTCAGGAGGATTGTTGGCTGGAAAGCCAGGAAGGCAGAGAAAGTCTAAGCAGAAAGTGAATGACAGACTTTAGCAAGGAACTATCACTGTCAGAATAAAGGCAGCTCAGTAGACAAGAGTAAATGAACATGTTGATGTGTGTAACCATGACTGAATAACTTTTGCTTATAGAATCAGTTTATCTTTAGAACAACTTTGATTTTAACATGAATAATAATCCAATGTTACCTTGTTGAGCAGTGCCAGCTGGAAGCCCTGAAACTCTTTGGGGTTGAGCTCTAAGGGCAGAGTCGGAGCCTCCCCAGAGAGACTCTGCAGCTGCTGGATGAAGTCCCTGCGCTGGGCCAGAGAAATACCTCCACCTCGCCAACGCACCTTGATGCCGGCCTCGGGTGGCTGTTTCTTACCAATCAAGGCAATCAGGCGGTCATACTCAATTTTTGACTGAAAATGTAAGCAAATAAGTAATATGACTAGATGCATTTGGAACACAGTCACATTCAGTCTCTTAATTTATAAACCATTAAAAAATATGCACACTAGGATTGAGTATCATTTTTTGATACAAGGGTCAATATTTTTTTTAATTTTTGGCACCCACATCAAAAGTTAATGTTTTCCTTACTTTATATTTGCTTCTATACAATTAACTATAAAATTAAGCAAACTAGTAACAAACACTTCTATTCAAAATAATAAGTAACCAAGAATATAAATCTCACCATGCATTTTGTTACTTGACTGTTTTAAACACTTTTTTGTCTGTTATTATCAATTTACTTAAAAGGTTTACTCAAATAGGAGTAAATAATGCCTTAGGGGACAATTTTTAGCCTTGGATTTGTGTGCTGGGAGTGATTAAGGCAGCAGGACAGTAGATGTGAGACTGACTACAATTAGAAATAATAAGGTGCATTAGGCTAACATACAGACAGCAGATAGATACTGATTTTCCGTGATACTCTTGTGCCCAAAGGTAGCAAGACAAAACATCCCAACTTCTTACCTGTTGGCTGAGCTTCTTCAGGTAGGAGACAACGCTGTAGCTCAGACCATACTCCATGTTGTCAGCCAGCAGGTTTGGTGCTCCCATGATTCTCAGAGCTTTCCTCAGGGACTGTGGGAAGAAGAATAATAATAAGACCAGTGCATATCTTTTATGGTTTTATACCAATAATAAAAAAACTTAGAGATGAAGAATGATGAGCTCAAGTCCACTGACCCCGATATAATATGGAGGCATGGTCTTCAGGTAGTTCTCAAAGGACTGCCGCCATTTGATGGTAGGCTTGAACTTGTGCACTTTGATCAAGTCGTCTGCAACAAAGAAAACAAATTTAGACTAAATAATTACGTTCATACGTACTGTATAAAATGAAGACATTTTACATCTTATTTACCAGGGATTAATTTAATTTACTAAAGCCTGTGCCCAATAATGAATTTAATGATTTAACAATAATGACCCTCTTGCTATAATGGCTCATTATGACCATGTTTATTTACATGTGCTGAAAAATGTGTAAAAAGTACAAAAGACTGGTCCTATATCTACTGCCCTCTAAATGACAATTAACGAGATAGTACAAGGAAGAAATTATGTCACAGGAGCACACAATGACAGTAAAAATGAGGGAAGAATGACAAATGTGACATGGACCTGCCAGTCTTACCCAGAAGTGGCAGAAGCACAGGGTAATTGTAGGGCATCACAAACAGGTTGACACAGTTGAGAGCTGTGCTGGCCTTTAAGTAGCCAAAGGGTTGGCCCAGGTCACTGTATTTGGCACTGTTACATACAAACACCTAAAAGACAACAAGGAAATCAGTCAAAGTGTGGTGACATTAGATCTCTTCAACCAGCAAACACAAATACATGGATAATATGTTGGACAATAGGACCATGAACGTGATCTGTGGCCTAAGAAGTATGAACTATCCCTATCTCTTTAAAAAGAAGACTGCACTTTAATCACCCACTTTTGAAGCCAATGTTTTCACCTCAACTAACCTCTGGCTAAGTAGAACACTTTTCTTTTTTCAAATTTATTATTGTAAATTAAGTATGCGTTTCCATTAATGTATTTAACAACCTGCATTTGTAGAGGGCAGACAAAAACAAGTCAAGTAAAGTAAATGTTCACAGAGTGGTTAGCGGCCCCCTGAGGAAGTACAGCAAGAAACAAACAAGTGGGATGAATGAAAAATAGTGAGACAACTAGTAATAGGATAGAAAAATACAAGATTCACTTGATTGCCCCACATTGTAGAAAATTTGGTTTGGGCCTTTACCCATGATGCATCCATAAAACACATTCCACACACATAAAAGATTAGGTTAAAGCTGCTACAGGAGTGAGACTTCCACTGCACAGAGGGGTTACCAAACCAAGCGGTGATGCCGTATTTTATTAGGCTCTCAAAGACCGCCTGACAAAAGACGACCGTAAACTTCTGATCAACACCATGAACCCCGAGTTGCAAGAGTTGCGCGTTGCATAGCGGCAGAGGACACACCATGCTACCTAAATCAAAAGGTTTTATACTCTAAGAATTACAATATTTTGAATTGGCAACAAAAAGCATCTGGATGTTAAATGCTGATGTTTAGCGGTTTTGATTGTTTATATGTTAGCGCAGAGACATATAACGTGCTAACCAGTTTTGTCAGTTAAATGTGTTATTAAAGGCATTTACGCAAACCCATTTTAATGCTGTCAATTGTTTTATTGCGGGATTAGCGTTCTTCTTGGCCTAGCAAACTTTGTAGTTTTTTTTTTTTTTGCATATGCTGTTGCAACTATTAGTAACATTAGAAAAACTATAACACCACACCAGATCTAACTACACCGGAAACAAAACAACAGGCGTGCCGCGCACACTTGCGAGCCGGCCAAAGAGGAGTAACGTTACGTTTTGGGTGGATGGCGAGCGCGATAGGCCGAAATGGATGCCAATAAGATTCTGCTAAGCTATCATAACAGCACGTCCAGTCTGAAATACCACGTGATGGCCAAGCAAACAGCTGATGCCAATTCTCCGCCCCCTTGTCAAAATATTTTTTTCACCCTTTTGTTGATGGACAGTGTTACATTTTTGAGAGATTATTTGCTCCAGGTAATAATGTTACGTGTGAAATTGAACACTACAGTAGGCTATATGCCAATGTTTGTTTTCAATTTAAAAAAAGAATTTGCACAAAACAAGCCAATCCACTTTACCATGTTGATAAGAGCATTAAAATGAAAAATAAATAAATAAATAAATAAATAAATACAGGGACAAAAATAAATCAAGGGACATTTAGAATAGATAAAAAAAAGTTAAGACATGACATTGTTATAACATTAATGTGATTAATCACGATTAAATATTTTAATCGTTTGACAGCACTAGTGCTAATGTTTAGTATGCACTGTATCATTTAACATTTATTTAGGTGTTTATCAAAGTTGCCGTGTCAGAAATCAACCTCTTGTTCACTCGTTCATTATTCCCCTCATAATAGACACTCAGTAACTTTATCTCTATAACGAGCAGTTAATTGAGATTTTGGACAACTATGAATAATCATTTGGATCAGGGTTTGAAATGGGGAATTGTCATCCAACCATCAGGTACAGAGGTTAGAAATGTAATCGATTTCAGCTTTAATGTTGAAGTCCTTTCCTACAAAGTGCTGGTTATTTTTCTTCTGCTATGGTCGTGATGGTGCTGTACCTGCCAGCAGGTGTGTGGGGACTTCCTCTCCAAAATGTACTGGGTGAGAGGCGAAGGCTCCAGCTCATACTTGTCAAAGGGCACCTTGTCTATCACCATGGGCTCCGCGTCCAGACAGGAGAAACGAATGTGGGGGTGGGCTGAGCGGGGGGGCTGGGTGAGGCACAGAGGGAGAGATGAATACTGTTAAAATACCGTTATGTTACATCACATTAACATTCTGCCCCTCTAAAAATCATCAAGTAACTATAATAACGGATACAAAATACTGTAATTGATCTGCCATCTGAACTCAGGATTATTGGTTTAATTCATTTTTATCAGCTGATATTTAAGAACATAAGATGTTAGATGTATCGTTTTGTGTTTTAAATTATATTACTGTTCAGTTATATTACAGTTCAGTTGTCATGTTATTTTATAGTATAAGAAAACACATTTTGAAGATCTTTTCATCCACTGTTTTCACCGTTTATTTATAAAATTCAAGTAAATTCAAAATGAAAATACTGAGATGAAAATAATTTTTTCTTTACCTTCAATACTTCCTTTTTTGCTCCATTATTATAGTAAGAACTGTCTAACTTTTATGTTGAGTGCCCATGTGGACAAACAATATACTTTTGTATTGGGCCTTTTTTCCTTATATGTATTGCATCTTCATTATGAATTGAGTTTCTTTGGGACACAAATACTTGCATCAAATCTTTGTTTAAAAAAAAAAAAAAGTTAAATTAAAGATAATCTTTGTAAGGTTTTGCAGGACTTTAGAATTATTCCCCTGTTGCTCTAGGACCTCAGTGATGAATACAACTGTCAGTTATAGTATATAGAGTTATAAATGCAAGAAATTCAACTGAGACTGTAAAAAGGTACTATGAAAGATGCATGGTCAAACCATACATTTTTTGATTTGGTGATTTAGCTTTGTTGATTCTTCCACAAGTTTCTTACCAGCGTCGGGGAGTTCTGGTCTGGCCAGAAGGCCTCAGGGATGGGCCAGTGACCAATGGGGACACCGGTTTTGGGGTTGGGTCTTACGTAAATCAGCTTGTGACAACAATGCCAAGTCTGTGGACCGGACTTCACCACCTCAGCGGGAGCATCTGGACAGACAGCAACAGAAGAAGCTGACTTAACAGGTAAAACAACCGGCAGCCATTTAAGACAAGAAGGTGTTTGTGAGGTATGAAACACATGATGATGATGATGATGATTCGGATTAACTGTAACAGTGTGTGGGCACTTTAAATATTAAGTTGGGGCTTTAAACCATGACATCCACCACCTGCTTATGAACCACAGTAAAGAAAAGCTCAGGGGGGGGGGATTAAAAAAAACAGGGAGCGAGAAAGAGCAAAATGATTATCTACTAATCAAACGGATGCAGTGCAGAAGTTGTCAAAAAGGTCTTTCAGAAAGAGAGTCAGCACTAAAATGTTGTTAAACAAAAGGTGTCTCTTACCCTCTAAAGGAGGGGGGTCAGGCCCAGTCTTCTCAAAGTTTATCACCACTCCACTCTGGATTTTCTGCACCAGAGACTCCAGACACTGATTCAACATTCGCTGAGAGAACACGCTGTAGGAACGTCCTGCAACACAGACACATGAAAATGTCAATTAATTAAACCGGATTCCAATGGCTTTAAATTAGCAGTATGTAGGACTTGGGGAATCTATTCTCACAAGTGTACATCACCTGAAACTAAGAATTTGTGTTATCTTAGAATGAGCCCTTCATATCTAGGGAGCAAGTATTTTTCTACAGAGCACGACATGTTGCACTGCCATGTTCTACAGCAGCCCAGATAGGACAAACCAAACACGTTTTTACAATGCCTGAGGGCATCATAGGTCCTACTAAGCAACCTCATTGCTAGATGCCACTACATACTACACACTGGTGCTTTAACTTAATATTGAAGGGTATTGAATCCACTTATTAAAGATGAATCCTTTCAACTCTGTTTATGAGTTTTATCTAACACTCTTAAGGCTGCACAAATTCATTTTGGGCCACTTGGGCAGAGTGGAACAAGCTGAAAGAACAATATTTTACATTTCATCAAATGTATTAGATGTTTTAGCGTTAACATTGGTATCAGAACACATCCATCAGACATTATCATTTACTAGATCATAGATCACGTTTGGTCACCGAATTAATTTAGGTCCATTATTCACATTTAGCTCCACCAACTCAAAAAAATGTCTGGCTTTTTAGCTGCTAGATGCTCCATTACACTCCTCTTCACCTAGTCACCAACTTTGTCCCTCTAATGTTTGCTGCTAAGTGGGTAGAGTGCAGTAGGTTTATCTGAGCTTGTTAACAGGAAACAGCTGTCTACTGCTGCTGGAACAGGGTAAAGGCTGAATCACACACTAAATGAGCCATAAAAAACTAAATACTGAGCTATACAGTATACTGAAAGCTAAATACTGAAAAGAGCCTGGAAGGCTCCATGAAGCTGAGGGAAACAACCAGAGATGGGTGATGATTATCCGTTGGTTTGTTACGAGCAACCACTTTTACATAACATGTAGTCAGAGTCATTACACATAGTTTGGCTAGTTATAAATATCTCTAAAATCTAAAGTAAACTAGTAAAGCTCAAGTTTTGAAAGACAGATTACATTTTGATTTTCCATTTAGTAGTCCTGGGCAAAAATGTTTTAAGATTAATCTTTGCATAATTTACTTTTACTCAGTGAATATGAGGCCATTTGCATAAAATATTACGTGTAGACTGTGGTGACTCATCAGAAATAGTACAGCAAGGGCTACGTGATGTGTAAATGATTATTTTTGCAGGGAAAGAAGTATCGTGATAGCTACTTGCTTGTGAAATAAAAGAAGGGCAAGTTTCAAGGATACATTCTGGAAAGCACTTTGACTTCTTAAAAGAAGAATCAAATTGATGCAAAGTTAAATAAATGAAGGAAGATCGGTGCCAATATCCATCCCAATTATCTAGATAAAATAACTATCTGAATGTTCTGCATGTTGCTTTTCTTGTGAGGGAATACAGATTTGAGACCCAAAGCTTAAAGAATCTGGATATCTTAAACTTAAAACCAGATCCAAAATGGTACCATCTTTCAGAACCCAAACCTAACCATGAATTTATCAACCACCTATTAAAACTACTAAATAATCCTGGTTAAAAGCGCATTATATTGAATGCTGAGTACTCTTAGTTTAATTCAAAACGCTGCAGGGCTGGACTACAGATTCAGAACAAGTGCTCTCGACTTAACACTGTACTCAATTTCATGGGGCTGTGTCAGTCCTTTACACTCACTACATGTTACCGGCATGCAAAGAGGTACATTTGCATGAAATATAGCTCTCTAAAGCTCTGAATCTGCTTCAGTTTATTTGTAACAGCATCAGTCACAGGGCAGCAAAGGTTGCATGAGTAAAGACCGTGAATCAGACACACTGTCTTACAAAGCTACAACTGATTAGTCTAATTCAGCCTTCTGGCCATTTACTGCCTCAAACTTCACCTCTGATGACCTTGTTATGCACCCATTCACTCACTCATTTTCAATAGGCCGTGGCTTTGTGTCAGGTCTGCCATCAGCAGTAATGGACAGGCAGCATGCACTGTAGACTGTCACTGACAATGGAGCTGCATCATGTTCTGCATTCAGCACCACTGACTGCTACACAGTGCTTTGGCGTGCTCTGTCTCTATCTCTGTCTATGTGTGTTAATCTTAACCTGCCATCAGCATCATTCTAGTCTTTTCCTCCTGCCAGCTGCTTCCAACACCAGGCAGCATGAGGACTGGAGACAGGAGGGACACAAGTCTACTATAAATGGATGTTAT
Organism: Percina caprodes; assembly: GCA_013375575.1. Lineage (NCBI taxonomy): Eukaryota > Metazoa > Chordata > Actinopteri > Perciformes > Percidae > Percina > Percina caprodes. The sequence continues at coordinate 3,082,087 of JABXJD010000015.1, forward strand.
TTGAAACTGGTAGTTAGTAGATACTGTAGGCAGCCAGGGTTGGCCTGGATAGAAGTATTTTGAGGTGTTGTGAGTAAGACAAAGGCATTTCCAAACCTGGACCAAGTGGAAAAATTTGAGCTTTCTAACCTTAAATCAACAATTGCTCCTGAAGAGTACTTGAGCAAAGCACTGAATCCGTCCACAACAGCTATAGTACAACCACTCAGTGGTTGAAACAAGAGCATATTGTGTTTTTTTTTTTAGCTCCTGATGATAAACCTGTAAACACAAGTAACTCTGAATGTTGAGCAAGATGGTGCAGAGACAGAGCTCGGGGGGTGTGTGTGAGTGTAAAACAGCTGCCAAGGCAAACTTTATTGGCCTCACAAAAATAAAATTCCCTCTTAAAAAAAGCCAAAACAATAAAATAAAAAAATCCAGATTTATTGTTATTCTTCTTCTGTGTATTGATAGAGATGATTAAATCAGCTGGTGTTATAAATACTTGGAGCTTGTCGCAGTATGTTCCACTGGGCTGGGCTGTAGAAATAAGGCTTGGGTCACTCCCAAGAGGAACATGCCTATGATGTTTTTCCAAAGAATTTTATAATGACATCCATTTACATATAATTGGCCATACTTGTAAATAACAACAAGTAACTTAAATATCCTGGTGTACACATGAACAAAGAATATTTGTTGATGTCTATATATTAGCCAGCTGTTTGAGATGATTAAAAAAGGGTAAGAAAGACTATGTAGTAGAAGAGGTTAAATTACATATACTTTATTAGTAAATGCTGCAGACACAAAGGCTTCTAAACCTAATTGTGTAAATTATGTACATTGGTTTTCTACATTTTTGGATGGGCTAAATGCTGGATCTGGTACATATTTTTTGTTGCGTCTTGTAAGCCTATGCGGTTTAGGGTTTAAAATGTTTGTAGTTATGACACATTAACAAAAGAAACTTTATTTAAGTCACATCGCCAACTTTACTTAAGCAATTAAGACAATATCAAAATATTCAATATTCTTTGTTTGAGACCGTAATTAAAGTCAAGAAATTATCAGGATAACTCAATTTTAGTAGTATAAAATAAGTACTAAACTAAATAAGTACTTCTCATTACGAGTAAACCCACTTTTATGTGTAAAATCTGTGGTGTCCCTTTAAGCAATGCACTCTAAAAACACATATTATACATTAACCAAACACCAGCTTTTGCTTAGTCCACCTACCTCCAGTGACCTCACACATTGGGGTGATTGGAGAATCGTCAGGTGGGACGCCACCGAGGGGTTCGGGCTCCACTGAAGCGTTACCAGGGATGCGCAGCACCAGAGCAAATAGACGCTGGTCCCAGCGGAAGGGCTCCTTGGTCAGCTCGCTACCTGGCAGCGGGGTGGTCAAAGGCAGATGGAGCTGGACGGTGGAGGAGAGGATGTTACTGACACAGAGACACATGGATCATAACTAGAGACAAAGTGTTGGACAATATACAGGTCATACACCAAGAGACAGAAATATGTTAGAGATTTTGCTTTACCGTTTATACCAGGTAGCCCTTTCTTTAATATCACAGGTTGCTTTAGACTGATATCGAAAATCAATCAACAACAGGAATTTTATGGGGATTAAATGCCTTAATTTAACAGATATTTAATTCCCGGCAATATCCAAAAACAGGTATTCCCATTTGGTTATCTTATCTATAGACCTTTTTTTCCAAACGAACTTGCAGAAAATGTACTACATCCAGAAAATATTGCTATTACAATATAAAAAAAAGGTATAAACTATATAGTGTCACAGAATATTTGGTTAATATTCCGCACCCAAAATCTGGGTTGGCATCAAGTATAAAAAAAACAATTCTGTAATTATACAACAAAGATGAACTAATTAACATTTAAACAAACACCGACTGCAAACTGTGCTATTGGTGCTATTATAAGATCTCATTGTGTTGATGCATTATCCCTTCATGGTAACAGGCTTTTATCCATCATACAGATCCTCAAATACAGATTCCGATTTTTGCATAAATTATCTTTTCAGACATTTCTTAGGCAGCTCAGACATTTAAATTTAGCCAGAAGAGCCGCAATTAAAGTCAAAGCTTCCCACCAAAACTCCATAAGTTTTGCTTCTCATGCTACAAAACTGAATACATGTCTTAATAGAGTGAGTCCTCTCTATCTCACAGGGAGTAGCAGCACAAATACATGGATGACATGACAACTTGCAGATGGATGCAGAAATAAATGAATAGTTCAAGGCAGAATAAGTTACTGAGTCACTGGGAGGACAGCTGTTCTCTGACTAGCAGATCTCAAAAGGAATCATCGTGTTCACACAGCCCTTCAAAGGAAACACTACATACTCACACTACTGATCTTTGTACTTCTGTATCATAACTAGAGCTAAAACTACTTGATGATCAATTAAACTACAAAAGAAATTGATTGTTCTAGCTTTTCAAATGGGAAGAATTACATTTTTTTTTTAATGCTTATCAGACAAAAACATTGGGATCTGGGAAATTATGGTGGACCTTTTTACACTAACATTTTAAAGGCCGGGGAATTCATTGATTAGTCTTAAATGTGACTATTTGCTGATTTGTTAGTCCTTTATGAGAATACATTTTTTATATATGTATGTGTGTGTTGGGCTTTGGGGAGTTATGAGGGGTATTTTCTTTGACACTTTATAGATCAAACGATTGAGAAAATGGTCAGTAGATTAACTGATAATAGAAAAATATCATAAGTTGTTGGCCCTACCACGTGACTTCAAAGCTAAAACTGACTAGCATTACAGTTTCTATCCATCTTTCTTTCTTCTAATGGGATAATATTAAGTTAGTGAGCGTACAATATGTCAGTTTTGCTTTATATAGTTATGGGATGATTCTGACCATAACTATTAAAAATGCTTTGCAGTAGTAGTCCTGGGAGTTTAATTTTAGACTCCGTGGTGACAGATCGTAGGGAAGGGTTGGGTGAATGCTTGTGTTAAAGTGAACATTGTGTGATCAGACAGGCTCCTGAGTTGTCATCCAACCAAGCAGGAAGCACTCCTGATGTTGGCTGACCTCGTCTTGGACTCCACCGCTGCTGGTCAACTTGTTGCCGTCAGTGATCGTGATTATAATGGCGGGTTCGAGGAAAAAAGGATTCCTTCCCTGCAAAGAAAAATGGAGACAAATTCACAATTAAAATACTTAAACCAAATTGGCAGATAAACGCAATGACCAAAGAGAGCCAAGTGCATTTACAAAACACATTAGAATTTAGCAGGTGTATATTTATGGCATTCTAAGGGATAAATGAGTGCAGATAAAGTATCATTATATAGACGAGTTAAAGGGGATCTATGTTAGAGTGAGTGAAAGAATGAGAACCTTAACTCAAGGGAATAATGCACAGAAACAGTAAGAGTACAGTCTCTAGCTACATCTGTACATCTATGACGAGTATTAATGGGAATCTGCACTATATGGCTACTCTATCCTCCCGAATGGCAGTGTACATCATCTGAGGATCTATGTGAAATCTCATTTTTGCTAGACCTCCCATAATATTTCATGACACCAGCACTTCACACACTGATAAAGTGAAACTGGAGCAGCACTGCATTTATCACTGTGCATCAGCCCTGTGGGATCTCCACAGAATAACTTTGTGAGTGAACAGTGTAAAACCTCAACGCAGTCCTGTCAGCAAACAGAACACTGGACCTCACTAGAGTCATACAGTTTTCATAAAAGCCATCCTGTTCCAGCAGCTCTGTGATTATTAATGGATGTGGACCCACTCAGTTTGGACTCAACTTGTAGGTTGTGGTTTCTGCTAAATGATGGCTCTGTCCAGTTAAACAAACAGCCCAAAGAAAACAGAGCAGAATACTACCAAGATCCACAGTACTGTAGGTATCCATGACCACTTTTCTTTCTTTTTATTACCTCCTACCCCAAAATCAAGCACTTTCTTAGCATGCAAATGAGTTGGCAATGAGGCTAACTTGCCAGACGATACGACGAGATGATTTCATCTGTGTCACATCTGCTCACTTAGCTTTACTGTTGCTATGCAATTAGGTGTTGGTCATAAAAAGGCCAAATGCAGCTATTAAAATTAGTTTTGGGACATCACATCAGTTCATACTGACAATACAGAGCAACAACCAGCTCTGCTCCTGTAATCTTGTCCACTACAGTCTGACAGGTCAGTGTATTATCACATGTAGAGCTGAAACAATAAGCAACAGATCAACAGAAAAAGAGCCACTCAGTAATTTGATAAATACTCACATGTCTTATGCAATAGTTTACTGAATCAGTGAATAGATTTGGGGATATTTGTCAGACAAAACAAGGCATTAGATGACATCACATTGGGTTTTAGGAAATTGCAACCAAATGACTAAAACGATAAAAATAATCAAGTAATAAATCAGTAACTGGAGCCCCAATCATCTGGAGCGGACTTCATAGATGGGTCGTCTACGCACTCAGCTACAATCCATCTGAAACAGCACGATCAGCTGGTCTGTTAACACAACGCCAGGCTGATGGAGAGCCATTAAAGCCTGGTTTATCACCCACGCTGACATGATGACTTCCAACCAAACATCGCCGGTCATATCACTTCTTCACTATCCTCCTTTCCTGTTCTCTATTTCTTCAGCTCGTTCATTGCTCTCATAATGAAACTGTGATAAGTGTCATGATTACCCGCTGGCTGACTCCCTTCCTACCTCCAAACTTGTCTTCATCTCCCAGGGGAGAGTCATCTCAGATGCCTGGCAACCTGGAGGGCTCTTTGTTACTGCAGAGAGAAGCACTCCAGGGCAATATCAACTCCCCCACAGCCTTACTCCCTTTTGTCTTCTCCCTCTCTAGCTCTCTGCCCAACTGAACGTCTAATACGTTTAGCACTTACGAACATGAGAATGAAAAATCAAAGTTGACTTTTTTTTTTTTAAATGAATTAAATGGGAAAGAATAGTGGATGCTATTGAGTTATTACACGGGGCACTTCAAATACAAATTTCACAGAGCACTGTGAAGCTACCACATCACTCTGGCTTTGATTTACAGCCGCTGAAGTAAATTTATCCAGAAAAACACATAAGACACAGAGAGGCAAGTAGAGTCATCAGAGCGCTGGTGAGACAGTTTTGACTGCTTAAGGTTAGCTTTTAGATAAGTTTGCCCAAGTTCAAAGTAAAATATATACAGGGTTTCCCCAAAATTATTAGTGTAGTGAATTGGGTTTTGGACTGTTGATCGGACAAAAGTAGTGATATGAAGACGTCACATTGGGCTATGGGAAACTGAGATGTTTTTTTTTTTTTTATCATTAAGACTAAAGGATAGCTTTTTTTTTTGCCAAAAGACAGATTATTGATAATACAAATAATTATTAGTTTCAGCCATTTAACAATGGTCCTTATACCACTTTTTTTGGAAGGATATAAGCTAAATACAATAGTTACATTTTTATGACGTCAAATATAGTGAGTGCACCCTTCATTTTGAAACTGGCCTGCAGTTCTGAAAAGGCACAGAGGAGGTCATTAAATTAGAAATACTGTTAAATGAACCTGTCAGAGGTCAGCGGTGACAGAGCCATAAACAGTAACCTTGACCTCAGTGAGTGCTGTTTGTGTTCACAGGAATGTGTCTGTGTCACAGTGTGTAGTCTGTGTCCTTAACACTTATGCCAGTGTGACAGCGTGGTCGGTATTTGAAATTCAAACTGCCTGAGAGTGTCTTAACATTCATTATGTATGCTGTATGTATGCATTACCCCAGATGGTAGGGATCTTCTGTGTGTTACTCAGGAAATGCTAGTAAGCCTTCACTATTGCTCCTCTCGACTTACCTCCATACTAGAAATCAGACGTCCAGGTTCTAGATCAACCCCAAGTGTGCATACTCACCTTGCAGTCAAACTGGATATAGGCTAGACTTACAGTAGTAATGACTATTTTGGCCGAAAACTATAACTCATTTCAAGACACTGGACAGAAAACAAGAAAACCCCACAGGGTGATGCGATACATCTACTGGAAGCTGTTATTTGTTGCTTTCAAATGAGACTAAAATCGGGATAGATCCACTCTGGTCATTTTGTATTAAACTATTCTAAGTGGCACGATGAAAGAAGACTAGAAAAGTACTCTTCTCTAAACTGTAAGACACAATCTCTATCAATCATGATGCCAAAAACTACTTCCCCTTCCGCCCTTGGAAGTTTGACCACACAGAGACGTGATGTCATTAGACTGCAATTTCTGGAACTGGGCCAGTAACATTGAATCAGTTACAGACTTTATGAGCTCAAAGAATATTTGTTTGCCATATTTAGTCCCAACTAAGTTTTAATGCCAGCTTTGAATCAGAGCAACTCTGCTGTTCAGCTAGGAGAGATTTGTTGAGTTGTGCAACACAATGGAAAGAACATCTATGAACTATTTTCTTTATGCCTACCAAGCAAAACAGTGTGCAGTCTGAAAAAATAGTCAAGCAATAAATCACACCTTTATGAAGGTTTTAATGTTCAGTTGTTGAAAAACTTTCAGAAAGGTGACGACTCTCCCGTTATGGTCCTTTCAGAAGCTGTACTCTTACTTAGAGGGGTTTCGAAAATGGTGTCCATCCCATTTATGGCAATGAGAGTAGACTAAATATTAGAAACATCTCTCATCATAATACAATATAATTAAACAGCAATTCCTTCTTGACCATTAAGTTGAAATAACACCTCTCTGAAACAGCTTCAACAAAACTAAACATTGTAACCCTTATCATGGCAGGATTTAAAGCAGATCTGTCATTTTAGAGTGCTTTAGTTTTAGCTAAATGTAGCTACCAAAATAACTTGAGTGCAGCTCTATGCAGACTTGGCTGTTAATCCATCTAAGGCTGTAACAGATCCTTAAATTTCAAATACATCATGAACTTCTAGGGTTCAAGTGTCAAAGCTAATTTAAAGTTCTAATCTCTGTACATCTAAAAATGTTAGCATGAAGCTATACATGGTTGAAAGCATGGAGGCAGTATTTGACACCAAAGGTCCACATATCAATGGTTACTATGATGAAAAAAATAAGTTGTTCCTGTTTCTTTTTAACTTTGTTGCTGTTATGTTTGTGTCATGAGCACATAACTGAAAGTGTGTGGGGTCACGTGGTTGATGCTTGTAATACTGTGGATAGGGGAAGAGGAGTAGGGGGTGGGTGAAGCGGGTCTGTAGGGACCTATAGCACCTTGTCATAACACTGTCATCAACTTGACTTCTCTGCCTCTTCAGTACTACATACCTGTCCATAGTTGTCTATCCCAGTCACTAATCTATTGAGATTGAGTAAATCAAAAGAGGTCCTCAAGGACTGGCCAATAGATGTGAGTCCGGCTGCTTGAAGGTTCCTCAGCTCTGTCATGAATATGGCATGGCTCTCTTTCCATCCAGCCTTGGAGAAAAAAAAAAAAACAAAAATGTTGGTTAATAACATGCACAAAGGTATATAACTACACCACTGTTGTGCACACCAGACAACTTCTGCAGAAGTCAAAAGGTTAACTTATTTTACTATGATTCTGTACTGATAAACAAATATTTAGGTCGCTTCTCCTCAATTTGCCGAAGCCAAAAAAAATTACAGCACTACAGTTAAGATCCGTTTCTACCAGGCTACGGCTACCGGTCTGCGATCACAAATTATAAAGTGGCCATGTGTGCTGGGACTAAAGTGGCAATTTGGTCTAAACAAGTAGTGAAGATAGTCACCCCCATATCACCTCGCTGTATAAATAACACCCAGAGTTCCTTGCTGCTCACATTGAAACAAAATGTCGGCCATGTTGTTAAAAGGGGTATGAAAGCTCCTCCTGAAGATTTTCTCTACACAATTGATGTGGTGATCACAACGTGGTGCGGCGATGGAGGGACAGTCAATCTGCGCAATGTAAAGCTGGACATGACCCGAAAACAAACTCTACCTTTATCCCGAACGGAACCTCTTCAAAATTTACCAACATATACCGGTCCCCTCGGCTCGCCGGATCTCTCCCTCTGAGCTGTGGAAATAGTAGAGAATTATTTACGGTTACCGAGAGATCGGGTTTGACAGCCGAGCTTGCAACAGTACAATCCCGCTAGGGATCTCCCAAGATTAATGTGTCCCGTGGTTACAGTACCTTCATAAAAGTCTCAACAGCGCCTTTTGCTATGTCCAGATAGGTAGTGCCCAGATGGGTGCGCTGGTTCATTGAAGCGGACGTGTCTATCAGAAAAAGTAAAACGGGCATTGTGATGGTAATGACACGTTCTGCATGGACTTGGTGTCAGTACAACCGGCCAAAACGCAAAAAGATCTTTTGTTCTCCTGCCGCCTGTATCACCTCTCAGCTAGCTAGCTAGCTGGCTAACTGTCTCACACATTCTTTCAAAAAAGTGTAAGAATAGTGAGTATAGAAGCCCTTTTCGGGCAAACTAAACTACCAACCTCAGACCCTAGGGGCAGGTTATTGATTCACGAGGGATTTTGATAATTTTTACAATATTTTGCAAATATTCCTAAGTTTCATAGTAAAAAAGTTCCCCCTCATAGTGTATCCCTGCTTCTCCCTACACTGAATGCGCTGTGCCTTGTGCACTGGTTTTAAGCAAAGCTCCAAGTTGGACCCCGCCTACCAAGCGGTCCATCATTATCACGTGTAAAAACACTCGCTCCTCATTGGCTGTCAGATGCCACTCATTACCATATCCAAATAAGGCCAAAGCTGAGCCTCTCATGCGCATGCTTGCTTGTCTGAGAGGCAGGAATGCAAGAAATATATTCTGTACATGCATTATTTGTTAAAGGACATAACACATGTGGCGACGCACTCTTTTCCGGAGCACTGCCGTATTGTTTGACCACATTATTCAAGAATGAGCCGGTGTGTGTCCTGAGAGCTGTTTACATAGCCTAATCAACATTTACTTCATTCGATGTGCACGGGCGTGGGCTAATATGAAAGACAACCCCTACTATAGAGAGACAATAGAATAGGTATATATATATATACAGTTAAATATTAACCAAGGGAACACAGAAAGTACTCGCTGACACGGTACTTTTTGGTTTTGGTTTTTATGTGATGACCAAGAAGACAACCCCTTCTGCGAAACGATGAGAAGGAAAAGGTTTAGCTGAATAGTTGCTGCAAGGGATTGACATGCGCGCGCGCGCACGCACTCACACGCCTGCAGCTCTATGTGTGCAACAACCTACATATTTGCTAAAAATAAGAAACAAAAACTGTATAACGGTAGTTCAAAAAATAGATTAAACTAGTGAGATTTAATCAAATAGGCTAGGCTATAGTATGCAGACTTCTGTGGTTGTCCCATCAGTTTTGGCTTTATACATGTAGTTTTGTCATATAATGTGCGAATTACTAGGCTACACATCATCCTGGCTGATTAGGTTCCACTCTTAATGCCACATGTCACTCAGCAGGACGTACGCGATTGTGCAATACTATTTAGGCCTCCATAATTAGCTCCTTGGAAAATAATATAATCACTTCCGCAAAAATAAGCGGAAACCAACCGGTGGTTGGCGTAAGCAAAGAGGAGCAATGTCTGCCTGGTTGACAGTGTTTATTGAAGCAAAACACACACTGACACGCACTCACGCACGCCCACCCACACACACACACACACACACACACACACACACACACACACACACACACACACACACACACATTTTCCGGCGTGTCACTAACATGTCTTTCAGAATAAAATTATTTATGTGGCTGGTGTAATGTGATCTAGAGGGCAACATTGTACACCAGTTGTTTATGTATTGCCAGTGTGAACAAACTGATTATATGGTTTAGGCCTACATAGAAGTGAAAAGTAAAGTAACCAAGTAACATGCTTTTACTCAAGTATTTTATTTAAGTTAAGTAGGCTAGAGTTTGCCTATAACCTATATTTAAAAATTAGGCTACCCAACAGCATTACAAGTAGTAATCGCTCCACCTCCACCAGCTTCAACATTAAAATAATGCTTACATGTTAATGCTTCAGTAGGCCTGATGTAGCCTTATAAAAACCTCTGAAACTGGTTATTCTGTAATAAGTAAGCGATGGCCTCTTTGATACAGCAAGTCATTTTTTGCTTATGCTTCTGTATTGGTACATTGGTAAGTTTTACATTTAAATTTTAATGCATTTAAATGTTTTTTCTACAGTGTGATTTTTGACTTCTTGATTAGAGGAAACATAGGCTATACATCACAACTGTGAGATATCCTCGAATTCTTTATTTTTTTTCTTGTTAACATTTCAAAACAATATTAATTTGTTTTCAATTTGCACTTGTTTTCTATGATATGACGGATTACATGTTTTAAATGGGCTACGTTACAAATGCAACATTTGTTTCACTCTAAAAAAATGTATTGATTACTACGATCTAGCTTTCTATTGTTGTTCCAAACAATTTGAGCCATGAAACATCCAAAGAGCTCAAGTTCACAGCTTTTTTCTACCAGCATACCTGTACTGGTTTTAGACTTTTATTCTGAAGTCCAGACAAACTATGACAGGAAATAACTTTTGTCGTGTTTCACAACTCTTTGTAAAAATAAATAAATAAATAAAAACTCTGTTGTAAACGCCCACAAGGAGGTACTAAACGTGTTTTCATATAATGTGTCACATTATTATGTTTGCTGATGTTAACACACAACACCTACATATTTGTAGGTTTTATAATAGGCCTAATAATTAGCTTGGATCAAAAACGTTACTAAAACATTCATGGTTATATGTGGGTTTTACTATGAAAGTCACAACCGGAAGTGTGATGATTTCTTGCCACGGAGTCTTGATTACGGGGTAGCCCAGACCCGTCAGTGAAATGTGTAAAGCTACACCAGCAAAACGTAGAAGAGACTTAAGGTTGTTTCCCTTCAACATAAAAGCAGGTTGACATGAATCAGAATCAGATGTTAGGCTACCAAGCAAGTTTACACTTGCAAGGAATATGCCCGGTGTAGTAGGTAGGCTACACACAGAAAACAATAAACATATTAAAAAGGGAATAAACAATAAAGCAGTGTTGTATGTCGTAAAATTGATATAGGCCTACAAGTTGGGAACTAGGCTACAACTAGGCTAGGCAACTAGGAACTAGGCTGCAGTTTATCAGTCTCTTCTGATATTAGCTGTAAATCTACTGTCAACACCTAAAACAATAAATGTGGGAAAGTTTTTATTATTATATTAGAAAAAAACACCTCAATCAATCTATCTATTTATTTGTCACATTGTATAATGTACAATTGCATCTGTGTCTTCTGTTTGGATCAATAAAGCCTGTATTGGTAACAACGTGGCTGTTTGTTTCTATTCAGTAATAATGCAGTTAAAATGGTAAACAATATGGGATTGTCACTTTCTAAATGTTAGTTAGATATCAATATAGTGTCATGAGAACCTGGTTTTCTAAAATAGGTCACCAAGTCAGCTGTTATTCATTCATTTAACCTTTATCTATCCTTGAGAGATCACTGAGGGCCAATCCTCATTTGTAATGTCATTGAGTCAAAATACAAAGAAAAAAACAAAAGCACAACACAGAAAAGAAACAACAACGTCATTAGAAAAATATAAAGACAATACAACTTTAAAACCTTAAGAATTGGAAAAAATACAGTAGGATAATAAGGATGCAAAAGAAAGTGCAATAAGGCCTAAAGCAATTACAAGTAGAAGTTTGCAGGTTAAAACACAGATTTCTAAATTGCCCAAATGGCACAAGTAAGTTGATTTTAAAGAAGTCTTATGGAACATGAAGCAACAACCAATCAGCAGAGCGGTTCTGATTCCCTCTGAGTTACAGATAAGTTCTGTGTGGTAGTTTACACAAGAGCCTTATAGATAAATGAATGCCCGTGAGGTCTTTCTTGAAGAGAAGACCACCCAATACATTCATATAAAGTGCAATGATGTGTACTATAGACATGACCGGTTATGAATGTCAAGGCAGAGTGAAAGGCCAAGTCTAAAGATTTAAGAGTTGAAGAGGATGCCTGTATAAATCACATCACTAGTCCAAGACCGACATGAAAACTGCCTCAACAATCTTTTTCCTACAAAACTTTTAAAAGATGCTTTTGTTTCTGTTGAAAAAGCCTTCTTTTTAATTTTTCAACTACTTGTAGCCAAAACAGTAGGTTACTTTATATTTGTAATACACCACAACTTCTAATAAAGTCATTAACCTTATTTTGAATGCCTAAAATTACACTTGACTAGTTTGAAGCTTTTATTTTGAAAATATAACAAAGTAAATCCAAAGTTTGACAGGAAGTCTTATTTTGGTATTATGTTTTACAGGAAATGCATGCTTGGTGTCTGTTGTCAGCTGACTGGCAGCATCTCTGGCAGCAGTCACAACACTAGGCTGCTTGTTGACAGTTAGCTAGCAGTTACTAGCCAAGGCTTTGCAGTCGTACCGGGGGTGGGGGGGGGGGTATGTTTCACGGAGCCAGAACCGTAGACGGAGGTTTGGACACCACCAACTCATGGCTGCCGAAATTCAACCTCAACCGCAGGCTCGGAAGCCATGTCTACTCAGCAAAATCGAGGCTTTCCAGGACGTTGTGAGCACGGCGGTCATCATTCCCAAGGAAGACGGCGTTATCAGCGTTTCCGAAGACAGGTAACGTTTTGCTTTGAGCTGGGCGGCGGCTAGACCACAAATCCCAATTTATAACCATCACTGGCCCTTTCGACAATGTCTCCGCTGATGTCGGTTATTGATTAAACTCCGCCTGGCTTAATAATTTCATATAACAGTCCAACTCTTTACGAAGAAATTATCCCCTAACGTTTCTATTAAAGTGTTATCTGCTGCGGAGCGCATTTCGTTCTAGCTAACCACAGTGACGGTGTGCGCTTTGATTTAAAAAATAAAAATAAAAAATTTAACGTTAATAAAACATAAACAATCCGATTTATGGTAATTTTTAATAACGACTAACCTTAGCTTGCCAGCTACCAGAAATGAACACATTAGAAAAAAACATAAGCTCTCGCAGTTTGGACTGTATATTGATGTGTTTCACATGTTATGGCAATAAAAGCTAGTAAAACGGAGTTTTACCTACAGAGTTTCTCAACCTTGGGGTTGGGGCCCTTAAAGAGGTCACTGTAGTTGAAACAAGAGCACTTTCATTTCTCCCCTCGCTCTCCCAGTTTTACACTTGCCTGGGGCTGTGTGTTGTGTATTGTGTATTGAGATCTGCAAGTGATTGAGGGTATGTGATCCTTTACATGTTCAAAGGTTGTATGCCCTGTAAAGCCTGTGCTATTACAGTTACCTCTTGCATTTTCTTTAATTACTTATATTTACTCATTAAGGAACATAATCAGGTTTATTGCCAGATAAGGTAAAGACTTATAAAGACTTTGCCTTGGTATTTTGATGCAGTCACAACCAGTGTCGGGCAAGTTACTTCCAAAATGTAATGTATTAGTGATTACTAGTTACTGTCATTTGAGAGTAATTAGTTATATTACAATATTACTGTCTCTGAATTGTAATGCTATACTTTTGCATTACGTTTGAGTTACTTTCACTAAAATAAAGTATGACTTGGCAGGTTGCTTGTGAATTTCACCACAGGATCAACAAAGGCTGATCTTTATCCACTATATATATATATATATATATATATATATATATATATATATATATATATATATATATATATATATATATATATTTATTCATATTATTTTGTATTATTAATATGAATTTGCAAAGTAACTAGAGCTATAAAATAAATAGTAAAGTAAGACGTACAATAGCCTATTTGACTCTGAATTGTGGTGAACTAGAAGTAGCCTAATAAGTAGGAGAAAATTAAAATACTCAATTAAAAGCACCTTACAGTTGAATGAAGGAGTCTACTGTATAGTTACTTTCCACAGCTGATAAAATGTAATGTATAGCAAAACTAAACATTAATTCCCGACATGTTATCTGTCAATTGCTGGGGAACGTTGCTGCACTTACAGGACACAGTTGTCACTAGTCTACTGTCTCTGGTTTTGGCTTTGACCATGGGAACAGTGATGGAATAGCTTGCTTCAATGCATCGTAAAAAAACTCCTGAAAATAATGGCCATGTCGCAAATGTATCTGCCTCTGAAGTCATTTCAATCACCAAATCCAGCAACAGGAAATTACACTTTTCAATTTTCTGTGCCGAAGTGTTTCACGGTGTTGGTGAAGTCTTAAAAAAACAAACGCCACTAAATGGCAGGTTAAAATGCGTTAAAAAACTCGCATAACAGAGATTGTACCTGGTATAATATTACATACATTTTATTATTAATGCTTTTAATTACTGTGTTTCAGTACATACATTACTGTAATTGCGTTACTTTTTTAATGCCCACGGTAGCACCCATCTTCCAGTGCTCTTGGGAAAGTGCTGAGGGTCAATGCAGAGGTCATCAGCACTGGGATTGCTTGCAGTAGACTCCAGAAACCAACAATACAGAGCATTTTCTTTGTTAAAGCTGTGGAGAAGCCACACCAGCACCTGAAACAATCTGGGGGGCTGCACGCAGCAGCACAGGAAATTCCCAGAAAATTCCCAGAAAGCATCGCAGTGACCACGCTCAGGCCAGACATTGTCCAGGTGTCAGAAATAACAAGGCAAGTTTTCCTGGTGGAGTTGACTGTACCCTGGCTTTTGAAAGGAAGAGGGCCAAGTACGAGGAGCTGGCAGGGGAATGCCAAAGCAAGGGGGTGGAGGACCCAGTGTAATCCTATCGAGGTTAGGTGCAGAGGATTTGTCGGCCAGTCACTCACTAGTGCCCTCAAGATGCTTTGAGTGAAGGGACTACACATCAGGAAAGCCATCTAGAACATCACAGCCACCACCGAAAAGGTGTCAAGATGGCTATGTGGATTAAGCAGGGCAATAC
Organism: Percina caprodes; assembly: GCA_013375575.1. NCBI lineage: Eukaryota > Metazoa > Chordata > Actinopteri > Perciformes > Percidae > Percina > Percina caprodes. The sequence goes on from JABXJD010000015.1 coordinate 3,097,087, forward strand.
GTGGACCATACAAGCTACTCTGACACAAACCAGGGCCTGATCAACCCTGGTTGGGTCGCCAGGGCGAGGGTGTATGATGTTGTGAGACCCAAAACACCCAATGAACCCAGGATAAATTACGGCTGATGTGTCTGAGTTGCACCAGAAGTGTACGTACGAACCGTTACAGCAAAAGGGAAAAATTAGGGGGTGGCAGTAGCTCAGTCCGTAGGGAGTTGGGTTGGGAGGGGCGCTGGTTCAAGTCCCTGTACGGAGTGTGGATTGGTAGCTGGAGAGATGCCATTTCACCTCCTGGGGCTGCCAGGTGCTCTTGAGCAAGGCACCGTTCCCCACCCCCAACCATTGTGTGTGTTTACCAGAGTGTAAATTTCCCTACTGGGAAACTGTAATTGTGTTTCTTTTGTTTATCTCTGGTCACAATAAACATAGTACATAAACATAGAAGAAACTATGCAATTTGAGATATGTGAAATATGTCATATATTTCCCGGAACATTTCAGTATCCACTGTTTTTATGAGAAAATATGTCTTAAATATGAACTAACCATATGGTATTACCTAGCGACTTACAAGCTGGGACAAGAAAGCTGTAAATCTGGGGGTGTCCACACTGTTCATGCCAGAGGCCACATGGAGAACAACGTGTAGTCCTGGCAAAAGAACCTTTTTTTAAAAGACTATTTTATTGATTTAGTTTAAACTTGGATCTATACTAAGATGATCTTTTCACTATTAGGTTTCACTGGGTGCTGCTGGTGGCAACTTTGGAGAGTATCATCACATTGGATTTTACAAAGCTTTAACTGCACGTTCTCCTGTATTCCTTTAGCAGAGAAAGCTTAAAAAGCTGGTTAAATATTTCCCCATTTTCACAGAAATGTTGGCGTTTGGGAAGTGTACCACATTGCCATCGCTGATCTGCTTGCCAAAAAGTCAAACCTTCATAACAAATTATTTCATGTGTACATACACTTACGACACAAGCCTACCTTTTTTTTTTTCTTGCAAGCTTTTGTTCAATGTGTTCAGATGACCATTGAGAACAACTTAAAACAGTGAGGTTTGTCAACCACTCAGGGCTGCTAGTTTCAACCAAAAATGATCAATTTCAAATCTCAGCAAATTCAACGACTAAGCCAGTGTACACCTGAATGATAGATTATGAGTTCCGTTTTATAATGTTTACTGTCTTGCTTTGTTACACACAGCACAAAGTGCCAGATAATGCAACACTTTAAGAGTTTAGCGTTACAAGTCAAATACAATGAGGGATCTTGGTAATGCAGATACTAAACAATTATGGTTTTACCCCACAGGACAATTCGGGTATGGCTAAAGAGAGACAGTGGCCAGTACTGGCCCAGTGTCTACCACACTATGTCAAGTAAGTATTCTTGCTTACTTCTTTTTTTACCCACAGTATATGTTTGTATGTACATTGTACCTGTGTTATAATGTTTGATTTATGGCCTTTGTTTAAAGGCAATATCTTAAACAAAGACATGAGTGTGTTTGAATAAGCTGAATGATTGTTGTGTGTTATCCAATAAATCATGAGCAACTTCAGTAAGCATCTTTGTTCAGATAACATGTACTTCTTCTTTTTTCAAAGTCAAAAGTCTGCTTTATTGTCAATTTCTTCACATGTCAAGACTTACAAAGAGATCGAAATTACGTTTCCCTCTATCCCCTTCATTCCTGTTTTTGTTCACTCTTCCTCTGTGTTTGCTTTCATTCTCTGTGAGTGTCTTTCCTCATCACAACGAACATAATGATTTACACAGACTCCACTGTGCGGTCCACAACGCAGAGTTGACAAGCTCCTGAAATTAGATTCAGCATCTAAGCGCCTGTAGGATCATTCACTACACAACTCTCTTCTCTCCTCTCTTCAGTACTGCAGTGCTGCATGTCTGTAACACTGTTTGTCCTCGTTTCCCTCCAGTTGTGCAACCGAAGGAAATTCCATGCTGCCATCAGCAATATCTGTAGCTTACAGCAGTGCCAGACGCTGTATATATTAGACATTTCAATTAACTAACATAAAAACTGAAATTGCACACAGTAATCACTGCTTTCAGGATTTACAGATACAGCAATTACATTTTGCCCTTCAATTTTTTTACAGAGCGGAAATCTTGAATGAAATTCCTTAATAAAGTAAATTATATAGGTAGAAGGAATTCATTCTCTGAGTTTTTCATACATAAATGCATCTTTGAACTTTGTCAAATGTTTTTCGTGTTTGTTGTGCTCTGTGAAAACTTTCAGATGAAGTCAAATTGCAGGGATTTTGGTCCTATGTTGCAATCACACATGCAATCAGACAAACAAGTTTTCAACAGACATTAAGTACTTTAGAGATTCTGTATTACACCAAACCTTACTAAAACAGTAATATTATTCAGTATTCCCCAAAAAAGGGTACATGCATATATACAAGCAGAATGTTCACTATTATTCTTATGTTTCTTTGTGTCTCCAGCATCATGCTCCTGTATGTCCTTTAACCCAGAGACCAGGAGGCTGTCTGTGGGGATGGATACTGGAAGTATCTGTGTAAGACCACGCCTGCTTCACCTACAAACACAACCCTTTGGGCTTGCTTTCTTCTCCTTACTCAACTGAAGACTGTTTGGCTTCCTTGCTGTTTCACTAATAGTTTGGTTGCATGACACAGTACAGGCCAGTCTGTTCTAAGATGCAGCATTTATTTACTGTCCAGTGTTTGTTTTGTTGTTAGAGAATTTCATAGATGGAGGGAGTCGTTTGTTTTGGAACAAGTTGGCCGTACACAATGTCAGACAGTGACATAACAGAACATTTTCTGGGAATTTATATCTCAAACAACCTAGAATTGTTTTATTATTTTATGTTGGCCACAGAGGAAATCACAATGTCGGACCAAGAGCATCTTTTTACTTGCCTATGCACAGCGTTATTTATATTACCTAGGAAATTAGCATTTCTTTTTTAGATAGGTGGAAAGGATTTATGTAATTGCTAAAGGAAGGCTTACTCTTCAAATATTATCACATTTTAAGTGACAATTTTAAACTTTATTCAAATGTGTTTAATGTTCAAGTACATGCATACTGAAATTTTAACCCAGTAACATAATTTGTTTGCCATTTATAGATTTATTTGGAAACCTTAGTCATTGAAAATGACTAATGAAAATGAATGTCCACTTCCTGTCTTTTAGGACTTTATCCTGTCAGAAGACTACAATAAAATGACCCCAGCAAGCACCTACCAGGGTGAGACAGGAAGTGTGTGTGTGTGTGTGTGTGTGTGTGTGTGTGTGTGTGTGTGTGTGTGTGTGTGTGTGTGTGTGTGTGTGTGTGTGTGTGTGTGTGTGTGTGTGTGTGTGTGTGTGTGTGTGTGTGTGTGTGTGTGTGTGTGTGTGTGTGTGTGTGTGTGTGTGTGTTCACTCATGTCTGGAAGAGAACCACTCCTGAAACAGTGGTAAAATATCTTAAAATGAAAGTTTCCAAATCAATTTGTTTTTAATGTTGTCACTTTACATCAGTTGCAGAATTAGACATTCTTCAATTTTTCATAATTCATTTTATTTGACTATAACTCACTCAGAAATAACTGGACCAGAGCACATGTGGTCAATCTCTACACGTCTCTCCCATACAGCCTTTACTACAAGTGTTTTTATTGTATGAATGCACATACAAGCTTTGGAAAAAATGTTTTTAGATGAATGCAGAGTAATATTTATAGTTGACATTTCATGGTATGTAATTTTCTGATCTTATGTAAAGATGTGTATCAAACGTCATAGTGTCATGTGTGACTGTGAAACTGTAGATATTGCTACACCAGTTTCAATTAACTTTCTCTCTTCAGATCATTCCAAAAAGAAGCCAGTGGGGCTAGACTATTATTCTTTACTATTGCACCCTCTTGATTTTTCCATAATAGCGTGTAAAATGTGCATTTCTGTGCAATTTCAGCACACTGTTGATTATGTACTGCTTTATAATTGTACAATTATACAATTTACAATATTTCTGGGTATGCCCCTGCAATGTGATTTATGTTTTATTTATGTATGTTTTGGTGTTCCTGCAGCCCATCAGGGTAGAGTGACAGTGGTCCTGTTTGTGTTGGAGATGGAGTGGCTTCTGAGCACCGGTCAGGACAAAAATTTTAACTGGTACTGCTCAGAAAGCGGCCAGCAGCTGGGGACGTATCGCACTGCTGCCTGTGTTTCAGGACTACAGTATCCTTTTAATGCTTTTTCTGCCCCTCCTGGTCTGTTTGTTTACTTGATTTGTCTGCTACTTTGCCCTTAGAGTACGCTCAATGAACTTGACAGCCAAGCTTCCTACTAAATGGAGTGGACATAACCAAGTGGAAGTGAAGAGCCGTTTTTGGTGCTCTGCACTGGGAAAAAATCTCTGGCTTTTTGTTATGACAACACAGTCTATTTTAAGGCCATATAAATATAAGACAGGGCAATCAGGGCAGATTAGCTTCAAGTTAGTTCGTTCTAATGGGAAGGGCAAGTAACAGGCGTCAGTCATGCTGTTGTCAAGGAAACGGTCTGAGTTGGTTTCAGTAATGACCAGATCAAAGGCTGTTGAGTGCTCAGCAGCGAGGCTGATCCATACCAATGAGCCTGCCGTGAGGTCATCAGACTGCTTGTCTGATGCTAGCCTCTACATGCTAACCTGTCTAGTTAGCATGGCATTAAAACCAGTGGGAGAGGAGAAGCTGAGAAGTGACAGTTACATTTTCTGTTTGGAAGGACTTTAGGTGGAATAATAAGGGCTGTTTCTGTACTAAGGGTAAAGAATAATTGTATAATTTGGTAATTGGCATGGGAAACTGTATGGCATGTTGAATAGCTATGGTGTTTTAGACATCTACTTTAAGGTTTTTTGTTTTAAGGACTGTAATTTAAATGCTGCTGGTCAAACCCAGTCATTGAGGAGCATAGAGCCATTGCAGACGGGGCACACTCGACCTGGGGATAAATGACATAAGTACAGCAAGTTTGAATAAATCTCATTTCAGCAGATGCTGAAAGCATCAAAATAACATGTAATGTATAAGACTTATTTAGACGAGTGATGCTCATAAAGCAAACGGGTCAAGAAAATATGACGAAGCCTATCATGCTCTCTGGTATTTGGAGATGTTTTGTGTCTAAATTTTAAATGCAGCTTGAGGTAAGTTTTAACTTGTTAAACATTTCCTATGTGAACAGCAGTAAAAAGGTAAAAGCAAACTTGCAGCTCTTGCTGTATGTCCTTAAAGCAACATTTAAGTACTTTCCCTCTTTAGTCCCCCTACAGGTTGGAAGCGGAATTGACCATTACATTACATTATGCTAGTTTGCCAGATCAGGTAGCGGATCTGTAGTTCGAATGAGACATAACAACAGCGGTAATGGATAATTCTGCTTCCAACCTGTAGGGGGACCGAAGCAGGAAAAGTGCTTTAGTGCTGCTTAAGTGATGTTATTTTAATGAAATGTTCAAAAAGTTTGACTTAATTTGCTCTTTTGTTTCTCAATTTTCCAAATATTGTTAAAGGTTGATTTGTTAGTGGAACCACTGATCTAGATCTTTAGATGTCTTTTTGCTTGTAAATCGCCTGTGCTCACTAGTAATGACAGAATATCTCAGGTTTCCAGAGAGAGAAAGTAAATTGAAAGTTCCAGTAATTAGATTTCTATTATTTTGTTGTTGTTTTTAAGGCAGAAGGATTTAAATTGGATGGAAATTGAATAGGTTATTCCTTGTGCAGTCATTGTTTTTCCATCCTACAGTGCGAACAGTGTTGTATTGATTTTGGTCTGTAGTGACTTAACCAGGTCAGAAGAGGTCTGACTAAATGGCCAGTGAAAGAGCTAAGAGTCATCTACTTCGCTGCCACTGATAATGGCTTTGATTCAAATCTTATATGCTGTAATTTACACTGATAAAAGGATTTGGTTCACTCACAGTGCAGCTCAGTTGTTGTGTTGATATAGCAGTGGGGTTTTGCTTTTTTTGGTTCTGTGTTTTTGGTCTAGTTACAGATAAAGATCCAAATGAATGCATGAATAGTTTTTCTGCAGGACACAGTTTCTTCTTCTTCAACCTTAATTTTATCCCAGGTTTGATGTGGAGACCAGACACGCCTTTGTAGGGGACCAGTCTGGTCAGGTGACCATCCTGAAGCTGGAGCAGGACAGCTGCAGCTTGGTCACCACCTTTAAGGGACACACTGGTACACACACACACACACACACACAGTACACACTAGTGCTTAAAGAATTAATCAGAAAGTTGACTGATTTGCTGATTCTTCTGATCTTTGTAAATTTAATATTTGGGAGTTTTGCACAGATTGATTCATAATGAAAGTAATTTTTTGTTGCAACACACATATTGATGAAGCTTTGAATTCTGGCAGCCTCTGCCCATACTATAGTGCATGAGCTATAACGTTGTTGACATAGTTAACGTCATTGGTTTTGGCACAATATTTACTCAGAAAAATACTGTACAAAGATATATGGACAGATAAATAAACATGTTAATGAAACAATTAGTGTTCTGCAGAAATATCATCCAGGTACAGCTTTTGTCAAGAGAGAAAAGGAAAAAGGAAGAAGAAAATTAAATTGTTATGCTTTATTTTATATTTAGAGGAACCTCACACAAACCACCAAGGTTCATACAATAGATATATTAAGTTCAAGTAATGCTTGATGCTAGATTACCTCTGTCAACTTCTGTTGTCCTCAGGTTGCAGATTTATTCAGCCAGTTAAGAAGTGATATTAAGATCCCTGATGGTCCTAAATGATTAATAAAATGTTTTGCACCTGTCACTGTCAAAACTGCTTCAGAACACAGTTTCATACACATTTCACAGTGTCTTAAATAGGGTTTAAAGTATTAGTAGAAAAAGAGATGGAATGCAAACAGGAGTCAGGCTTGTTAACAGTATCAATCAAATTAGCCTTGAGGCTCACCACATAAGGAAGAAAACAAAAAACTTGTGAGAACCAGTGCATGACAGCCCTAAATCCCTACATTTATCATGTGTGTTGTACTTTGCTCCAGGTAATGTGACGGCGCTGTGCTGGGACCCGGTCCAGAGGGTGCTGTTCTCCGGCAGCTCAGACCACTCCATTATCATGTGGGATATCGGAGGGCGCAAAGGCACCGCCATTGAAATGCAAGGACACCAGTAAGAATCACAAACATCCACTTCTGAATATGTCTCCTACTGTAGCAGTTATTCATCTGAATGAAACCAAAAACTGATAAGTTGTGATTATTTGCTTTTCTGCTTTGTGCTTCTCTGTTTTTGAATTTTTTTTGGTTGTTTTTTACAGATTGTTATTGTTTTTTCTATGGCACTGTGGTACAAATTTAATGTTTTTTTGTGTTGAATGCTTACATTTTTTTTTCTGTCGTCTTTGGTACATTTCTCAGATCACCATTGACACTCTCAAAGCTGCTTGTTCATATAATCTAGTCGCTTGTGCACAAGATAAAATCAATTTATCATCATCGTTGCTTTTGTACATGCATTCACTTGATCATGTACAACTGTTGCTTATCTCATGTTGCTCATACTGTAATATACTGAATGTCTGTTGAATTGTTTTAGTATCATTGAATGTCTTTAAATGCAAACTGATTGAACTCATTGTCATAATATGTCAAGCAAGTTTTCCATACAGTACGTTCCAATTGTTCTTACAGATTGTTTTGTAAGAACTTTGTCAGAATTGATTAATCGCTCTCAGGTGAATCTTGACCTCCATTAATGAAGGGGGTTGCGTGAAATATTATCAATGACCAACCTCTATGTAAAATAGCTTGGAACTACACCTAATGAACCTTCAGTTGGCAAGCATATCTAAACGGAGAACAACACATCTTTTTTTGACACTGAAAGTAGTTGAAAAACCAAAAATAGAAGCATAAATGAATCCTGTCCAATCTCTTGCAATCCTAATGTCACATAAAGGAATGTGTGACTTTGTACTGTTAAAATGTATGAATGCCATACAGAAAAAGGTGCAGTCTTGGGCATTTTTAATCATTGTCATCAAAAATGTAGCCATAGTTTACATCAGAACAACACGACTAAGCTTTTTGACAAAATTAAGCATTATCTTTCTCAACAATGACACAAGGACTTGACATCCTGATGGTATTGTCATGTTCATTGAAATAAAGATTTACTTTTGAGGAATGGACTAGAGATTTTGAGCAAGTTACAGGCATTTGCCGGTCCATCCATTGGGTGGTGCTGTCTGTAATAACTGTTTCGAGAAATCGACTTACTGGTTTGCAAACATGAAGAACGATTCAAGAAATGTACCAAAGTGAAGGAGAAAAACTGTAATATGAGATGTATGTATTAAAGTATAAATCAAGCAGACCATAGCCTCTTACAGACATGCACCTTGTTTTTTTGCGCAATTCTTTTTGTGTAATGTGCAATTTTACAAGTCTGTGTCATGTTTCAATGAAGACTTATTGATTGTAAGAATCCAAACAAAAAATGCATTTAATCTCTCCCTGTGCATATTTAACATTTATGTTTGCATTCAATTTAGAGTTGAGGTCGATCATCAAAAAATGAACTACATTAATAATGGATTTATCGTTGAAGTAATTTTTTCAAGCAAAAATGCCAAATATATTCTGGCTCAAGCTTTTCAAATGTTTTCCTCCCTTCTCTGTTTTACAACAATGTAAATTGTAAACTGAATATCTTTTGGGGATTGGACTGTCGATTTGACAAAACAGTGATTTAAAGACATTTTCTTGGCTTTAGGAACTTGTGAGAGTATTTTTCGCAATATTGACATTTTATAGATTAAGTAATTAATCGATTAATTCAAGAAATACCGGTAAGCCCTAATTCAATTCAAACCGTGTAAAAAGTATTACAGAAATATTACAGGTGCGACTTAGTGAGCTTGCCACCTTGACTTTTGCATTACATTGAATAAGGTGCTGATTCAGACGTGAAACCAACATTTAAAATGTATATTCAGATTTACATAACAAGGTGCATGTCTACAACCATCAATGTCTGAAAGCACGCATATCTGTGAATGTCTAAAAAAGAACAAGTTGTGTTTCATGCAACATGGCTGTTTTGTAGCAGAGTTTTAAGGAGCATTTCTCATATTAACCACTTATGTTCATGGTAACATGCCAGGACACAAACCCCTCTGCTCTATACTTTACAGTGATAAGGTTCAAGGCTTGTGCTACGCCTCACACACTCGTCAGCTCATCTCCTGCAGCTCAGATGGAGGCATCGTCATCTGGAACATGGATGTTACACGACAAGAGGTGAGAGAGAGAGAAGAGGAGGCAGGAGACTGATGGAGTGTGACATCCACCCAACACACAAACACACATTCACACCTAATCTGTGATACGTGAAAAAAAAAAAAAACTGGAGAAATGTGTCATATGTGCACTGTTTTCATGCCTGTTTGCGCACACATACTGTACTGTTATACAGATCAGTGTGTTAGATCCATTGCAGATGTGTTTGCTCTCTCTCCCACTCTAGATTAAAATAATTTTAGGAGATCCATTAAAAAAAATAACCAGATTAGCAGAATATTCTTTGATTTTCCCTCTTACAAACAAACACATACAGTCTAGCGTCAGCCTTACATCCTCTCGTCTCCCTCTGTGCTCTGCTGTTCTCCGCACAGTTAGGCCTTATTGCTTCTTTATTAACAATGAGTCACTCAGTGTCATTGTTATGTGCCTCAGTCTCTGTTGTTTGGCTCAAATTTGCAGGAGACACAGAATTACTAGGCAGATTAATAATCTCTTGTTCATCAAGAAATTGTTCTATCACGTAACGTTCCCAATAACTACAATTTTAGATTTAATGCTCCTGTTTTTGTAGGAATTACACAAATACGATTAATTGTATAAATAGGACTAGGCTAGCCACATCTTGACTCATTCAAACTAAACACATGATGGACATGGGATTAATATTGACATTTCCATCTCGCTCTCAAAAAAAAGCAAAAAGGCATATCTCCCAAAATGTTTAAGTATTCCTTTCATGACTTTTTTCAAAAACGGCTAAATACAATTCTGACCTCTGTGCCATTTTATACTTAGTTTAAATGTTTTTTTAATCAAAATGTCTTTATTTTTTTTAATTTAATTTTTTCACTTAAATTAAAACAAGTTTCTTTTTTTTTAAGTTGTGCTTTAAATACATTTCTCTTGATATTGGAAAGACTTAATTTGATGCAATAGTTCACTTTAAAACTGTGTTTACACAGACCCCCGAGTGGTTGGACAGTGACTCCTGTCAGAAGTGCGAGCAGCCTTTCTTCTGGAACTTCAAACAGATGTGGGACAGCAAGAAGATCGGCCTGCGACAGGTACTGTAAAACCCATTCCTAATGTTCTTGTGTTCCTTTCACTATATTAAAGGTTCAATAATTATAAATCATCAGACACAAAACTAACTAGCTCTACCAAACCCTGAATTTATCCCAAACAACGTTCTAGTAAAAAAGCATAACACTTCCTACAATAATGGTCAGCAGACATCATGTGGCTGTTATATTGTCTCAATCTTAGGAACAGCTTTATGTTGTGGTTACTCATTTTGTGTGGGTGTGGGTGTGTGGGATCCAGAGTTCATGGATACAGTAATATATAATAAATAAAAAATGTTGCCTGCATAGCAAACTTCAGGGACATGTAGCAAGAACCAAACACAACACACTTGGTGTTTCTGGAGATGAAGTCCGTGTTTCACTTTCAAATCTTGAGAACACACAAAAAGCTAAATAAAACTGAGAATTGGACCAATAAAGCAGAACTGTAAGCAGTTCACAACCATGCACAGTAATTGTAATACAATCTACTGAAAACAGAGGAGGTTGAGACCATCGTTCTATTGCTTAGTCAGAAAATATGGAAACACAAGTAAACAACAATATCATAAGGTGACTCAAACGTGTTTAAACTAGTCCAGTGTTGGTGCGGTGCCACATAATTAGACAAATATAAAATGTCTTGTGACTTTACACAGGTTTTTGATTTTGAGTTGGAATGAATTGATACTGAGGTCAACAAAAAACTCAACATGCAAAACATTCAGCTCAGAATATTACAAATTACTTTAATTATGTCTGGAATAACACACCTGAAGGTACACCCGATCTTTTTGTTTAAAAGTGATAAATATACATTTGTATGTCTGTAGATTTATTGTATTGTTACTGCTTTACATTTAAAAATTGCATTACATTTGGTGAAGAGTGCAAAATAACAAAAAAGACTTGACTTGCAGTACAAGGATGTTGGCCCATCTCCTATAATAAGGCTACTACTAACCCTTTTTCTATGTCTTGGTAAGAATTGAGTCTGTTGTTAATCAAAGCTGATATGTTGAAGTCCTCCTGTGTTCTTTAGCACCACTGCAGGAAGTGTGGCCAGGCCGTGTGTGGAAAATGTTCATCCAAACGGTCCACCATCCCCATCATGGGCTTCGAGTTCGAGGTGCGTGTGTGTGACAGCTGCCACGAGTCCATCACTGACGAGGAGTGAGTAACAATCATCCTCTGTTGTTGTCATATACTGAACCTTTGTGCTTCCAGCTTTCTGAGTGCTCACGCAGTAAAGTAACTGGCGTTCCTTTCATGTCTTCTAGTCGAGCGCCCACGGCCACCTTCCACGACAGCAAGCACTGCATTGTTTACATGCACTATGAGCCCACCACTGGGAATCTACTCACCTCTGGCACCGACAAGGTTATCAAGGTCTGGATGGGGACAAACAGTATCTGTTGTATTCATGAGTCTCAGTTTAGACATGCAGGCACACAGTAATATTTTGTGAAAACTCATATTACATTTAATATGGCATTATGAGTGTCAGATCCAGAAACTTGCATATGAAACAAACCATATTCCAGAAATCTGTCTCCATTTTCTCATCTCTGTCTGAACTTTAGAAATAGTAGAACTTTCCCTTTAAAAACGAGTTCAAACTGACAACCATGAAACTGATTATGTGTCATGTTTATCTGCAGCTATGGGACATGACTCCTGTGGTGTCCTGAGATCTGTGGGTGACCAGCGGTCGGCAGGAAACTCTGTTCACCTCTGTTTGCCAGTCGCACTTTGAAAAGAAAGAGAGAAGCCTATCCAACAATATCGATGTCATCGGGATAATATTTAACAGTTATTCAACAAAAAAGCAGTGGCTGTTGCACGTTCACAGTGAGGACACTGCAGGCCGGTGAAGCCTGGGAACAGGACAGGCCTTGGTTGACACAAGGTTACAGACAGTTGTGGGTGTTTGTTTGTGTGAAGGGTGCTGTTTGGTGGGGGATCTCTCTGTGTGTACTGTATGTGTGTGTGAGTATCTGTATTGTATAAGAGTGTGTTGGTAGGGTGGAAGAATTTGACTTTTTAAGGAATTGACAAACCTTATTTACTTAATTTTCATGCATTCCTGAAGCTTTTCAGACTGGAAACTCACAAAACAGTAAGTGAAACCTTTCTGCTCTGTCAGTGGATACTGTTATACCCACACTTTACATTTTGTAGATGTGAAGCACGTCATAGAACTGGACTAACTCACTCACAAACTCACTCATTCACGTGTAGCAGGCTGTAGTTTTGCCACATAAGGAAGCTGTTTGATCAGTTCTACACCTGCCAACCTGCACCACCTACAGGAAAAGAAAGTAACAGCAGCCGCAGTTTAGACTTGAGTTGCATTTTTTTGTATTCTTTATCTCTTAAGGAGCACTTGTCGACTGCTGTTTAAGGTCAAGAACTAACTTAAACTCACCGAATCTGGTTAGGACCGCCTCTTTCTGCCTGTAAAGTAACACAGAGATTAGTCATGGAGGACAGTGACACTTAGAGGAGACAAGTTGTAAATTTTAGTTATGTTTAAAATGTAAAATATTAAAAAGACCAAACAGCGCCTATATACACACACACACGCACAAACACATACACACACACAGTGTTGCAAGCTGTTGCAGGTCTTGCCTGTAGATGATGCTGATCAGCATATTTACAGTCTATCTGCAGCTCTTGCAGGCTGCTCTTTTCTTGCTAATGGGTGGCGTAGGTTGGACTGAAACCACATCTCTGCAACTGTATATCATCAGCTGATCCTGGTTTCATGTGCTTCACATCACCTACACTTTGTGTTCTTGTTATCATGATAAGAGGCAAAAAAATGACGCAATCAAACATGTCAAACTTATATCAGTAACATTTGATTGGGCACAATTTCAGATCCAGCCCATGTGACACTGAGGAAACTATTCATTCATGTTCCTTAAATAAGTCCGTTACTTGAGTGTTTGTAGGCTTCTGCACCTCATATCAACCACTAGAGAAGAGGACTTTTGAGACATTGCAAGCATTTTTAATCCTCACCTATCCTGTTCATCTAAATTTATATCCCAGCATGGTGAAAGGCCCCCAAAAAAAAAAAAAAAATGGTATGGCATTTTTAAACTGTAATTTAGTTTCTACTGTACGCACAGTGAGCCAGGTGTATACAAAGCATGGAGGCCTCTAAACTGCATGTTATCTGAAAATCCATGCAGGTTTTTGGCTGATCAACCAAATGTTCTCTCTCCTAGTAGCTACTAATGTTGATATACCATGAGTGTTACAAAAAAAATGTATATCAAGCAGCACACTCTTTTTTTTTTTTCCTCATTATCTGAAGACTTTTCCTACGTCCTCAAGGCTCTTTTTTCCTATGTCCTCAAGCTTCATATCCAATCAGTTGCTGCTGAAATGTGAATCCACTGTGACATTTTCTCTAATCAACTCTCTCCAAGCCTTTCCTTACGTAAAAATTATGCAAATCACAAAGTAATAACCTGACCAATTATAATTAAACCAAATCATCTTAACCTTACAAAGTTGGTCCTGCAGCAAAACATTGTTCAGACCCACAAAACTTTATTTTAATTCTAGTAGACACTCAAAATATGTTAGGCTAAAATTTGGGGAAAGGTGGACATGGAGTCCTACAGTACACAGCTTTCATATTCTCATATGGAATATATCAGATACTGTCAACCTCTGTGGGGAAACGTTTTATTATCAGCTCAAAGAAAATGTAAGTGGAAAATCAAAAGTTTAAGAGGTTAGCCAATAACAGAATACATTGATTTTTATTGAAGACCTTTGTCATGATAATGTAATAAAACACAGTGTTTGCTTAAATCCACTGAAGTGCTGAGTAGACATGTCAGGGTTTAGTAATCTGTAAATTAACCAATCAGACTGCTTGCTGATCCTTCTCTACTGTCGGCTGTTTTATGAGATTATTATTCAAAGTGTGGTCTTAATATTTCTAACATGCAAACACACATATCATTACGCTAATCAGTGGCAGCATGCACATACATGTATAAGGACTTAAAAGAAAATAATGAACATTTGATATTTTTCTCATCGTTACTGTCAATACTGTATACTGACTTGTGATATGTCAAAGCACTGGAATCAAGAAACAAAGATGTGTCACAAATTGCTGCTGTGAAGAGAATATCTTTGTTTTTAATGATTATAAAGTTTGTGCTTTAATGGTCAGATGGTAACTACATTGAATACTTATATTCAAAACCCACTGAACATTTTCCAAAGATGTGTAATTTTCCATTGATGAAAAGGTTAGATTTAAGACTTTATCCAATAGTGGAGAAATTAGAAACTGTAGGCTTGACTGTTCATGAAACACTTTCACAGCTACACATAAAGGTACATTTATAACGGCTGTTAAATCATGAATGTGAGCCTGTGGGTATTAAGAAACAAAGGACCATACCAGTGTTTTATCTGAGTTTTCAGCTCCTTAACTACATATCATGTATATTTCTCTTGTTTTAAATTCAGGGTGGACACTGTATGATTTATTTTTTTCAATCGATTCCAAGAAGCTGTTGGTTTCCAACTAATTGATTGTTTAGCTTTACTCAAATTAATGTAAAAAAACAGCTGCCTGGAATAGTGGTCCAAAAAACACACCCAAAAAACTAAAACACGATAGCTTGTTTTACATACTTTTGATCATGTGAAGTTCATGTGATTTAAATGTGCAAAAATGTGCAAAATCACTGGTGTAACCTTTAAATGTTAAAACCCAGACTACACAAAGGCATTAGATAAACAATACATACACTTCTGTACCAGTCAAAAGGAATTAATCAATCTGAGGCCAGTGGTCTGTTGCAGTAAAGATAACAGACATTGTTGTGTTTCAGTGCGTCCATTAATGTAACCATGTATGTATAAATGACATTAAAAGAGCAGGGCCTCCTACTCGACCAATTGTGAGTCATTTGTCTTGTTTATCAGATCACATTGATTAACATACAGTAGACCTTTACATAAATAGTTTACTGTTTACTATAGTACAACTTCCTCTGTTGCTGTCAATTTCCTTTTGGAAATCAGCCTTATATGACAAACGTCATCCGATTTACATGAAACTTATAATGTGTGGTCAACTTGTGATACTGAGCCGGCCCCTATACTTTAACCACACCCATGTACTCAGACCACGCCCCCTTCATCGCTTTTGAACCGTTTAAAATAGAGTTTTTTGTGAGGTATCATTGAACTCAGCATAGAGTTCCCTTTTAATTGATGATGATTTGCCCCACCCCATTTAAACACCAAGGACCTGTTTGATGTACACTATTGTGTGAGGTATCATTGAAGTAGTTTTCATTAGTCATGGTTTGGCCCGCCCCCTAGGCCTTAGCCACACCCCATTTAACATCAGCTAATGAACTGTATGACGTAGAGTCTTGTGTGAGGTATCATTGAATTCAGCAGAGTTCCCTTTTCATTGGTTACGATTTGTAGTGTCTGAGTGCTGCGCAAATGCACGTTTGCAAGGAGCGTTGTCCACCAGTAACACCAACACGCGCAGAGAAGCGAGGCCTGTTCAATGCTGCTTGCAGCTTTAATTACTGTTATGCTTTCTGCTTTGGTGAGTTTTAGTGAACACTAAATTGGTATTTAAATAGTCTCTTGAGCCTACACTGCCTTGGCATGATTTTATGCATTGTATCATTGTCTTGTGAATTAGTCATTCAGATTTTGACCAATGATTTGGCTTGTGAAATCCCACACCAGGATGGTCCTAAGTAGGGTGGGCCTTAGTTGTGTGTGTGTGTGTGTGTGTGTGTGTGTGTGTGTGTGTGTGTGTGTTTGCGAGTGTGACGTGGGTCTGGTGGTGCAAAGGTCAGCTGCCTGCACTTTGTTGGTTGTCACTATATTTTTTTATCACCTCCTTTGGAGGGTGTGGTTGTCAGGTAGGGAAGGGGGACCAATGAGCTCCAGTGCCCAGGGGCCCATAGGGGTACTAATCCAGCCTACATAAACAAAATGACATGACAAAAACAGGTTTAACACTGCAGCGGACTGAAAGATCTTTTAACATTCTTAAATAATTCTCAGTTTCACAAATATATTCTTCTAGCCATGGGGGACGGTTCCTTTCTCCCATGTGGATTAAAACCATCTGCATTGGTCCTACATTTCCCAAAAGAAAGACGCTGCTCCAAATTCCCAGATTATTCTTGGTCATACATCAAAAGGCATGAGGATGCCAATTCTATTCAAGTTTACAGAAATAAACATTTATATTGCTCTAATCTAGTCTGCGACAGCAGGGTTCTGGCTCCAAGATTAATCAACAAAAGGTTTCTTCCTGCCTTGAAACAAAAGGTCTCCTACATTAGGCTAAATGTCAGGCATTGATCTAATCTATCTGAGAGCGAGTAAATAAAAGAAAGATATGGATTTAGATCTTAAAGGTGCCCTGCCACACGTAAGACTAGAAAAGTAAGAAAGAAAAGTACGTTGAATTTGCCTGCCAGCTTATCTTGTAGGCCTACTGTTCAGTAATACCTCTACTATGCGAAAGTAAGTTGCGTGGTTATGACACAACCGTTAGCCTATTGTTACAAAAACGTCTGCTATGGAGCCATAACGTGAGATATTACGTTTTTATTTGGCAGTTTTGACTTCTTGCTCTGTACTGAAGGCCTACTTCAGTTCACTAAGTCATTCATTAGGCAGTGTGAAATGCCTCAGTAAAGTGTGTGAAGTCCTGCTGAAGTATAGTCTACTATACACATGTTGTATATTCTGCTCGGGTCAACTTTATGCAGCCCAAACTGCCTCACAGAGCAAAATTAAAACACAGACAAAAAAAATATACAATTAAGCAATAGGCTTAACGAAACATAAGCCTACAATGTTAAAAATTAAAGTCAACGGAATAAAATCAAGCAGAGGGTGCTGAAGAGTCCCATATGTGGTTCACAAACAAGATACCAAATCTTTGATTCAGATTATTTATGTCACAGTTAACAAATAGCCTAATAGTCAGCAAATTATACTTATTTTATTAAAAAAACTTTTTGGTTGAATTTCTCAACAAACTGTTAAAAACATTGACAAAGTATAATTTCCAAATAATGGACCACAAAGTGATCCTCTCAAATTATTATTATTTTGTGGGACTATCAAAATTCCAAAGATATGCAGTTAATATAAAATGGGAAGGAAAGCAGGAAATCTGAAACCTGCTGTTTGGTATTTTTATTTAAAAGATTAAGAAAACATACACACACTGAATGTATGAACATCAGTACAACATTAAAGTGAAAATGACATTATTAAAGTGCATATAATTCGGCCATGTTACTATACAATATTAAGACTTAATTTATATCGCCGTTAGAGCTTTGGGGACCCAAGATACTTAGGTACCTGGATATTTTTGTAAAGTACAAAAATGAGGACATTTTCTGACTATGGCTTTACAAGATGTGACACAAGAAAAGACAAATATTTAATATTGAAAATATCCCAACCTGAACATCCACCACCTTGTTACCAAACAAAATGGCAGAGAATTAAACAATCAACTCATTTTTGTGTTAGATTAATATTTAATAGCCAAATTTCTCATAGTAGTAGTAGACAAAAGCAACACCACAATTCTTCTTTCCAGAAGACACCTTCACTTCAGTTTTTGTTCTTTAAAGTATTAGTCAAAAATGTGAAAAAGCATCCTGTACATTAAAAAAAAAAACATGATTTTGTAAACATTAGTAATTATTTAGGAGCGTTTGGTAAAGAGACAAGTGCATTTACGGAGCTAGGCCTATTGAGGTTTGAACTTGAGAGCAAACTCCTCCAGTGCAGCCAGGAGCTTCTCCTCCTCCTGTGGTGTGGACCTGGTGGAGGCCAGCGGCAGGTGAGTTGCCACCGCTTTGCGATCTAGAAAAAACGAAAAACACATGGGCCAGCATTAGAGACGCTGAACCACAAAAATATTTTGAAAAATGATAATATTCAGAGAGTTGATTGCAAAAATCTGGATTAATTTAAAAGGTCTTGCGGTACCATAGGCACATGAACAATGACGCATCGCCCTTGACAATTGAATTCAATCTCATCATAATTGTGTCCCAGCCGCTCTCCTCCCTTTACAGGAAGCCTTCAATGCTTTGATATCAGTTCCTATATAATGTTTTGTCTCCATCAGGATCTTTAGTTACTAGTTTTCAAATTAAGATTTCACACACAAAACATATGATCAGCTTATAAAATGTGACCGAACATACATTTGTAAAAATTATATATACACTTCAACAACAATGCACATTACATAGTATATATAATAATAGATACAAAAGTCATAGTATGTACTGTATGTCAAAAAATTCATGGTATATCAAAAAAAGTCATAGAATAGAATGTTAAAAAAAAAAATACTATAGTGTATAAACAAAATCATAGTATAAATATGTCGAAAAAAAGTGATAATAAAATCATGGTATAGTATATCAAAAAAGATCATGGTACAGTATGTTGAATAAAGTGATAAAGTTATGGTATAGTATGTTGAAAAAAACGTCATGAAAAGGGCCGGCCTGGACTCAAACCTGGGTCAGAGTCTCAAGTGACTACTGTTGGTTGTTGAAAAAAGCCATTAAAAAGTAATAATATGGTAGGTTGAAAAAACTGTTAAAAAGAATCATAATTACACAATATTCCATTACCCTTACTGATCAAATAATATAATATTTAATGGTGTAAGACTTGGGCCATTATAGAATAATATATTATTAATGATGGCTGTATTTTATTTAGAGGAGGTCCTGGTATTGTGAATGATGGCCCACTGAAACAGCTTACTGGGACACTTACTCAAACGAAGCCATTGTTAATATTATTAAATACACCTGTGCTTTTTCTTGCTTTGGCAAGTAGAAATGTCTGCTGTAAAAAAAGACATCCTTACTTTTAGGTAACATTTACAATGCAGCACTTTTACTTGTAAAGAAGTATTTATGCATTGTCATACCATGAAGTTATGGTTTGACTCTTGGTCTATTATCCAGTTAAAATGTTGCGATAGCAGAAAAAAATACCCTGGAAGAAGAGACCGCTCGGCTGCTTTACGGCGGCCGCAGACACAGCGAGCCACACCGAGGTGTCGGCCCCCATGGCCTCCGTCCTCAGTTTGGACTGCATCTTAGCGTGGAATGAAGGCATGGACGTCTGGACAGCTACAGAGACAAAAAAACTACACTGCAAATCACAGAAGCAACGTTTTCTGCCACATGACACCTGCTCTTCATATGTTAGTGTCAAGTATTTATCTTTATCACAGCATTGATTTTGTTTCACCGCATGTGCCAACTCTGATATTTAGAACATGTTCTATTGTAATATATTATAATTTTATGTATATATAATAATTTATTATAATTTAGGCCTATTCAGCTGTGCCTAGAAACCAGTACTTTAAAATTACCATGGCAGAGCCTAACAGAAAGTCTTTTGATCATCCACTTTAACTGAAACATCATTTTGCGGATTGATTTTAAAATGTCATTTTATAACAATAATTGTGAGCACCATAAATAAGATTCCTTTGCTCTGCATTGAGTTGAGGTAGGAGTTCAAAGATGAAAACTTCAAAAACCCTAACAAATCAAAACAACAACATTCAATCTATTATCTATATCGATTGTCTATTATCTCATTCTGCTTTCACTAGCATTAATCAATAAAATAATTGTTGGGAACTGGCCTTTTGTCAGATGATCAAATGCATCTGCCCTGATATTATGATCTACAGCTCTTCAGATACATGCTGCTACAGTACAATGCTTCCCTGCCTCCTGGACTCGTGAGTATACTGGTGTATTTTACTAGCTCATATTTAATGAAATGACACAGAAATAAAGAAATATAATCGCCTTTCTTTTGTGTACCTGGTGTGTCTGCCCAGCCAGGGTGCATGGAGGAGAAGTGGATCTCTTTGTGCTGAGAAGCCCATCTTTCTGTTATTATCACCTGCTGTCTCTGTCAAAATGACAACACAAAAACACTTTAGCAAACACGGACACGTGCCACAATCATATTGTGTTGTTGCACATCAGTCTCCTTTACTTTGTTCTGAGCGTAAGCCATGGTGCCATCAAATGTCCCCTTCTCCAACTGGAAGTCATCCACATTCAGCTTCTGCGTGAGCATGCCGCCTGACGACACTGTGACCTGAGTGGAGACGGTAGTAAATATTATTTTTTAAGAAAGCTTAAAATGTACACACAGTCTGCCTGTCTGTGACTAGGTCAGACAGTAAAATCATCTTTCCAAAATGTATTTGTGTGCCTTTTGACACAACAATTGCAATTCAACCCACCACTCTTGGGTCTTCAACCTTCTTCAGTGCAGGTATCAATGCTGTGGTGAGGATGTATGTACCTGGAAATAAAGGAAAGCACAGAAGATAGTTCAGAAACCCTTATCTGCACTATATTATATTTTATGTATTGCCTGACTTAAACAATGATTTACTATACTGCACTTGTACATAGCTTTTCACTGAGAAGTGGCTTTTGTTAAATAGACAGGAAAGCTTTTTGTAGGAAAATGTGTTCACACTCAGCAGCGTAAGTTATTGTATTAATTATATGAAAATGTCTCAGGCTGTTGTAAAGATCCTATTTGCTCTGATTTTGGTACTTGCTTTCCTCACTTCCTTTCCTGGCCTTTTATGCTTTTGCTGCGTACATGCCACCTGGCAGTATCAGGGATCAAACGTCAGTCACCAACTGGGAAACTCGCTTAGCAAAACCTAGCCCAAGTTTTCCACAGGAAGTGACGTGAATGGTGACGTTTTCACTTGGAAAAATGTTTTTCCGATGTCCATGAACGCGCTATGAAACCGTCACCCCTAATTACCTGATTGAGTTCACCTGGTCACTCCTCATTTAGAACTGAACGCCCATGCGTGTTTTGTTGTACACATTATCATTCCACCACAATTTTGAGTGGAAATAAACCTTTTGTTAAAGGTGCTCTAAGCCGACGTCTTGTTGACATTCAAAATATTGTCAAACAAAACGGAGGCCTAGCTCACCCCTCCCTCCTCCTCATCCCGTCCCGTTCCGTCACCCTCCCTTACGCGCACCAACCCCCACCCCCAAATCCTTCTTGTCGGTTATTGGCTGGAACACTGTTTGGTGGTGCAGTTTGGCACAGTTAGTTTTTGTTGCCGTTTGTAGACCCGGGGCTGTCTACAGAGACCACTTTTTTTTTACAGTGTGTCCAGGGGATAGGCAGCTAGCAGATAGTGAGAGGATGTTTGCTGTATGTGACAAAAAATGTTGTAGCCTTAAAAACGCGTGGCATCAATTAAAGCACCTTAAGCGGATTGATGTTTCCTGGCTCTTGCAGTCTAACCGACGCCCCATGATGAGAGCACTCAAATCCAGAAACTGAACCCTCCTTCTTAACACTGGTCCTGACTGAAATGTGTTGCTTAGATTTTATTAAAAAATGTTTAAAGTACTGAAAGTTATCAGATTCGTAGTTTACCCTTTTCTATGATCAGATAGTTCATGATTGGAATCAAAATATGAATAGGTTGTTGTTTAAAAGATTTAAAAACATTGTCTTCCTTCGTCAAAACATGTTTAAATTTCTTAAAGTAAGGTATCGAAATAAAGTATTGTTTCAAAATTGGTACGTGAACTCAGGGGGGTCAGCCCTAAGAATTTTCTCAAAATAAGGGTTAGGCTTAACCACTAACCCCAAATTGGGAGAAAGGGGGATCAAATTTGATACAGATTTATGAAAAAATAAGTGTGGGAACAAAGGGCCTAATTTTGGAAAAAGATCTTAGAAATGTGGGAACATGGGCACGCTCCCAACTCAGGTATTGCACTGGAACTAGTATTTGAAAATACTTACCAAGTGTATTTGTGGCAAAGTTCTTCTCCAAACCCTCCTCAGTTAACTCTCTCTGGTTGACCATACAGCCAGCATTGTTAATCTAGTTGACACAACAAGTGATTTAATTATGATAAAAACCAGTGTGTGCATTACAGGTGAACCAACCCTCCATCTTCATAACACCTACCAGTACATGTACGGCATTGCTTTGTAAGAAGTTCTGGGCAAACTCCCACACTTGTCTCGCGCTGGACATGTCAACAATGTGGACGTGAACGTTCTGGGAATAAACCAAAAACATGAACATGAGGGACTGATATTTTACCTTCTCTTAAAAAAAGTTTAAGAATATAAAAGAGGACATTTCCTTATGTGATAGTTACACTTGTGCGACACTGTTAAAAATTAAACAGGCTTTTGCCGGTGGTTGCTTCTAAAGCTGATGATCTGAGAATTTAGGATCACTCTACTGTTGCATATGTCGTAATAGCAATTCATATATAATTTAATAAATCTTTTCACACAGCAAATTTAATCAAGACAGAGGGAGATCTTGATCTGATTTGCTGAGGAATAAGTAATAAATTCAGAGTAAGCTGAAAAATAACGTGTCCTCTCCTGAGTAACAGTGCTCTCTGCTGGACAAACAATGTAACGACACTGCCATTTATTTTTGCATATCTGCCAAAATATACTGTGTACTGCACAACTGTATCAGAAATATTGATAAACACCATGAATTATGTGTTGGCTCTACCTACAACAGTTAAGCTTGTATATTCAGTTACAGGATACGTATTGCATAATGTGTTTTGACATGAAATAAATGATTTTCAGTAGCATCCATTCAGTGTCTTAAAATGTAAGCAGCCCTGTAAGCGTAAATAAATAAAAGGAAACAATTGTCTTTGAAAAATGTATCATTTATAATAACCAAGCTGTGCAGCATGATATATACTCTGAGACAATACAAACGGTTAGGTTTTGCTTTACTCCCCTGTTATATATTTGGTTGTATGTTGTATGTACTGTTCCCAGAGTCAGAACTAAACAACGGGAAGCAGCGTTCAGTTTCGATGCTCCACCTGGAACAAACTCCCAGAGAACCGCAGGTCCGCTGCAACTCTCAGTTCTTTTAAATCAAGGCTGGAGACCTTTCTTTTTAATGTTGCTTTTCTTTAAATGGTTGATTTCTGTAAAGTTTAATTTCTTATATTGCATTGTAACTTTTATTCTCGTGTTTTATTTTTTTAATTGTTTTTATGTAAAGCACATTCAATTGCCCTGTTGCTTAAATGTGCTATACATATAAAGCTGCCTTGCCTCGCCTATTAAACCAGTCTAAGCATTACATTGGACAAAAACGTAAAATAAAAGCGCAACTTACTGAAGTACTGTGTTACAGCTGTCCACGAGCAAAGAGATTCCGCAGTCTGTCAAGTTTATTTATAAAACCCAAAAATCACACATTTGCCTCTGAGGGCTTTACAAACGGAACATATGACACCCTATATCATTAAGCGCCCCCCCCACTTGGACAGGCAGACATGCAACAGGTATCTCACCTGATTTTTACTCCGTTCCACAATTTCATCTTTGGCTGCTTCTGCTCGCCCCTTGTTTCGACACACCAGGTGAATAGTTCCCCCTGCAGACTCAAAAATAAATACATATCAGTGAACAAGCCAGCAGTAACTTCCATCACCTCTTATTGTCAGAAACAGGGCTGTACTGATTAGGTGCCAATCAATGAATCAAACTTTACTGGTATAGGCTGTTGGTAGTGTTTTACAGACAAATGGCAAAAGCTGGTAGAAATTGTATGAAGACTAAAACAAGTGGAGACAACAAGTATAATTTAATTTTTTTTTTTTTAATACTATAAAATAGGTAAAGACAAAAGCATACAATATCCATAAAATGCTCTAATCAAATGCCAGGCTGGATGTGGGTTTTAAGAATTTGTTTAAACATATCACTTTTATACAATTAAATGGTTGTGAGAGAGGATATCTCTAGGAACTAGAAGAACTGTTTTTTTCTGTCATCTCTGTACTGTTTTCCACAAGCAGAGGGGAATAACTTTTTTTAACTGTTGACATTCAAACACTCACCTCTGTTGGCTATTTCCTGCGCTGTTGCTTTGCCTATACCACTGTTGGCACCGGTTATCATGAAGGACCTCCCACTCAGGTTTACATCCAGGTCTGCTGGAGCAAAATGCTTCGCTGCAGCTTCATAGCCACTCCTGTTAGGAGGAGTAGATTGAATACAATACACATGCACTGACACCAATATTATCACATATTCTGATGTAATACAGAGGTTGAGACATTTAAACGGCTGTCTTCTGCTGGTGTGATGTCTGCAGTGAAGATCTGGTTTCATTAAAATGGGTGAAAGGATATATGAATATGGATAGTGCTTTAACAAATAATCAATCATTCTGCATAGTGAGTACTTTACTACTTTAGTATAGATTACGTTTTGAATACTTACTTGAAAGTAAGCATTTTTAAATTTAAGATTTTAAATGCAGGACCTTACGTGTAAGTGTTCTTACGATGTAAAACAATTACGATTTACTTAAGTAAAAGGTCTGAGTACTTTCACCACTGACTATTTTTACAATTTATAGACTAGTTTAGAGATTGTATGTTTGCATGTGTGAAAACATACAATCTCATAATTTTATCACCAACAGAGCAACATATTTTTCAAAACTGAGAGTAGTATTTGAAGGTACTTCTCAAGGTTCATAGTACGATGATGAGATAACGTTAAATGTTGCACAAATCATAACAATAAAGTACAAGAGATTTGACTACTTTACATTGAAAGGTCACATGAGCCCACCACTTACTTGGTATACTCCTGGAGTCCTTTCACAAACCAAACGGCATTCCTGTAAATCGACATGTTTAACAAAAATGTGTCTCAGTTACAAAACGTTTTCAGCTGAAAGCAGCGGAATGAATACAGTCCGATGTTTATGTTTCATAAGAATGACTGGTAGTGGTTATGTAGAAGAATGGGCGGGGACTCACCTTTGACCACCGGAAGCCAAATATTTTTTTTACTCGTTGCCTTTGTCGTTGCTTGGGTTGGTTAGGTTTTGGCAAGAAGAGTGGGATTGGCTGGGATTGAATGTCAAGATAAACCAATCAGGGGCAGAGTGAAGTAGAGTGGGGCGGGACATGCCTTCGCCTCAGAAAATAACATAGACAGTTAAGGAAATAAGCACATTTTAAATAGCTATCTAGAACCCCTGGTGGATATGTACGTGTATTACTGTAATCACGGATAAATAGCAATGCAGAAGATCAATCCTTTGAGTTTAGCGTATGAAATTAATGAAACTATACATATTTCAATAGTTTAATTTGAATTCACCACAGTTGTTAGTTCTGTCTCCAATAAAGAAGAAAGAGCAGCACCCTCTGCTGATGAAAGACCCAAGTACTGACCCGGCTCGACCCTGTTCAGCTTCAGAGATCAGACGAGATCGGTCGTATTCAGGATGGTATGGCCTTAAGCAATTGCAAACGATGAAACACACGCTAGTTATATTTCCACAAGCCATGACTGTTGTTATACAGCAGACCTCCAATGGTGGGCTTGGTGGTTCTGCGCATTTCCTTTACAATACCAAGGCTGCCTATCGATATTAATTATTTTTTTTAATTGTCAGACTGAATCCAATAAATTGAATTAACCTTAATAGTATTATGATTGTAGCCCATTGTAGTCGACAGCGAAACTACGCCACGGTTTAAAGTTTGTTGAAGTGTTAAACACACGGTCGCTTTTACTAAACTAATAACGTAATAACTAAACGCATTAAAACTCCAAATCCACAGATATAACCATCACTTAACAGTAATCAAACAGCCGACTTGCGCGGGTTAAAGCACAGTTGTCAGGATGGCCGAGCGGTCTAAGGCGCCAGACTCAAGGTTTAAACCTTCCTCAAATATGGGACTTCTGGTCTCCGAATGGAGGCGTGGGTTCGAATCCCACTTCTGACAATACTTTTTTTCTGTAGCTAAATGAAACATCAGCGCGTTTTCTTCTTTTTATGGCACATTGAATCACAGTGGTTTAAATGGAATTAAATAGTATTTCCTTTAATTGCAGTGACAACGAGATTCCTTACATGTCACACTTAAAAAAAATCTCTACAAGCTAACTTTAATGAATACAAATAAACGTATAAAGTAGGCCTATGTATGTAAAACATACCGTATAACCGTAAGAAGAATGTTCAAAGTCAATTGTAATTTAATTAAATTTTTATATGTTAATTAGGCTAGTACTTTTGCATAATAACTTCATCATGCATAATGCGAAAACAATACTAGCATTATAATAAAAGCATAATGTTAAATATGATAAAACAACCTGAATCGGAATCAGCTTTGATGGCAAAGTAATGTGAACACAAACGTTATGGACAAGGATTCCGGCGCAGGACGTCGACCTTTCTGTTCCTGATCCTTTTTTTAAACAAAAACGAAACTGCGTATGCGAAACCCAGCAGACTCCATGTAAATAAACAGTAATTCTAGCATCGTAAAATACACTTCATCCACAGTCTACAGAAACAAAATAAAACTATGAAATGACGTTGTTAGGTCGTCTTTCCACTTTTCCAGCTATCACAACTCTAGTTGGTTGAAATAAACACAGTTTACCGATTTACATGTGAAAATATGTTGGCTCTATACACATAAAAGTATTATTTTTTTAAATGGTCTGTTGGGTTTAGCGCTAGCGACAAGCTGTTTAACAGAAAGGTCTTAAAGAGATTCTGTCTCGATCCTTTCCATAATGTTGTCAGACACTTAGAATATTAATCTGAGCCTGTCATTGGCAAAACGAGCACATTTGTGACTGTATAAGCTAACAATTGCCCTGCTGTCGCCGCAGAACGCAGCCTTCTTGCTTAATACTGGACCAATGTCAAAGAGTGTTGTTCCCTTCAGTCAATTAGACACAAAAACAGGAAAATAGGGTCCAAGTTGATAAAAACGTTAGTTAGGGGAGCCGGGACAACTGATTCAACTTGACAGTTGAAACACTTTATTAAACGTAGGCCCACTTTACAAAGCAATCGTATCTGAAAGCTTGTATTTTGTCCCTAGTAACCTACACCTGTCATCTGTCAGTTGCATTTTCAGCTTTGAACAAAAACGTTCAGCAATTATTACAGCAAAAGTGGGACGTGCGTAATGTTTCATCTGTCCCTCCTGGTCGGGACGATTAAACATATAGTTTAAGCCATAATCATTTTTTTCTTTTCAGAAAATACTTGAATAAATTAATTTTCAATTTTAATCTAGACACGTCTGAAAACAGTCAGTGTTGGATTACCATCTATAAATAGCTTGTGTTCTGGAATGATAATCGTTTACGGCCATACCACCCTGAACACGACCGATCTCGTCCGATCTCGGAAGCTAAGCAGGGTCGGGCCGGGTCAGTACTTGGATGGGAGACCGCCTGGGAATACCCGGTGCTGTAAGCTTTTTATTCTCGTCAGCAGAGGTCGCTGCTCCTTTTTCGGAGACGGAGCGGACAAGGAAACAGCATGGAATCTGCAACTTTATTTAGAACAAAAATAAACATTCTTACAGTGACAGTGTTCAACAAAACAATAATAACAACAACAATATAAGTCTCCAACAAAAAAGGAGCAAGAAAATCATAAAACATACTGCAGATATGTGAAATAGGACACCCTGGTAAACTATTTAAAGCTTTTTTGAATACACCAGAAAATAATACACATAATGAATACAATCACATTGTTTGGATGAAAAAGTAAACATGTATTATACAATAACATTTACAACCTACACAAAAAGAAAAGAGTAACCATTACTACCCTAACCTTAAGCGTTGGGACCGCTTAATAGTTAAACATGTATTCATCAGTCTAAGTATTCAAATGTGAGATACAATAAGCGAACAATAAAGCAGGTAAGTATAGCAACAGAAAAAAAAATTAATTCAGAGTCACTATTTAAAAGTCCCTTTCAAAGTCCTTTAGGCTTTTCAATTGACATATTTTTGTAGTAACGTTTTCTTAGTCTCTTCTTAAAACAAAGACAAAAACTTTGTGTGTGTGTTCAACCTCACACTGAAGCTTGTGCATTTCTGTTTCCGTTGTAGTATTGGAAAAATAAAGTACATGGAAAATGTTGTTTGTTTAGTTATCTCTTATCTAGCTCCGACCTCTTGTCAAGATGACATAAGGGAACTCTGTAGCAAACTCCAGCATTTGCCACTTTAGATGCTCATTCTTCTCACCTCACCCTTCTGGCAATAAATATTCAGGAGGGAGCGACCATACAACCCAGCCGACATCATTTTCAAGAAGCCATCTAAATGACCGTCCAGCATACTTGCAGAACGTGACAACTAACTGGCCTTTCCACATCCCTTTGCTAGATCTGTACACTGCAGCTTGGCCTCTCCCTGCCTATACATAGGGACACTGGGAAGCTGATGCTGCTTGAGGTGCAGGGTACAACTGCTGTGTGAAGCTGAAGCTTTTGCCACACTCATCGAAGTACATCTTTGGTGCTTGAAGTTTCATGTGGTGAGTCAGGTTAGGTGTTTTGTTGCAAACATTGCATTCATTTATTTTTCTCTCCATTTTTTAAATGGTGTAGTAAAATATGAAGAAATATTAATAATTAGTAATAGGCTCAAACCTAAAGGGGGGCACAGATGCAATTTTCTACAAGAAAAGACAAACAATTTAAAGCACACCATGTAGTATCCATTTTGAAGACACACACACACACATTCCCGGAGATGTACTAAAAGCTTATCACTGACACATTTGATAGTGGTGTACTTAACACACATTAAAACTCATCCTCTGTACATATCTAAAGCATATTCAGATCTCGAATTTCGACTTTACACTGCAGTAACAACATCTACACATGCTAGCCAGATGATCTGATGAGGGCTTAAATACATTTTCAGTGACAAAAATAGCCTCTGTTTTTAGCATGCAAATTGCTGTTGACATGTTTACACTTCTGAATCATATTTACACATCAAATTTCTCCAAGGTCTAAACATGTCAAATCAATAGTCTGATCGCATTTTAAAAGCATTTCAGAGAGGTTGAACATTTAATATATTTCACAAGCCGCGCTAGCCTAGTCAGTGGTGGCAGATAAGTAGTTTCAGTACGGAGGTAACGAGATATTATCATGTAAAACCTTGAATATCAAGCAAATTATCCAAAAATATAACGAGGTTCATTCATTACATAACACATAATTAGACCAAACTTACCTAAGAGTGGTTCGGATAGGGACTTGAGGAGCAGTAAGCTTTTCATTCTCGTCTTTTACCAGCAGAGGGCGCTGCTTCTTCTTTAGTTGAGCCAGGAAAAAAGCACAAGTGAAATATATAACTTTTTTTTTTTGGCAGTGTGGAGTTTTTGCTGTTGTAGGCTACTTTTAACTTCTAAATAAATTAGAAAATACATAAATATGTGCATTAATAAACACATGAATATATATAGGCCTACAGAATCAAAGACATGCTTAATAAAGAATAAATAAATGCTGTAATAAATATGGAAATAAACAATAATAAATACATGCATAAATAAATAAATAAGCATAAATAAGTCCTCCTTCCTAATTAGACACTAACATAAATACATTGTTCTAAATGTAGGTAATTAAAAAAAACATGTAGGCTATTTATGTCTTGGTATTAACATCTACTTTAAGTATTTACATTATTTACGTTTTTATTTTTATTTAAGCCGACTTATTGTCATTTTCAGCCCTCATATTCAGGTAGTGAGATGCCTGTGTATGCTGATTAATAAACATGTAACTCTCGAGTCTAAAACATCACCAACCCAAAACAATTTGCATCATCCATACAATTTCCTTGTCATCTCTGTCTCCATTAAAGAAGGAGCAGCACCCTTGCTCAGAAAGATGAGAATTACAAGCTTACAGCTGCACCCGGTAGGTTGCTACCCCCAGGCGAGGTGTTGGGTGTTTTTTTGCCCCCAGCGTCTCCTTCCGGGCACCTTAGGGTTAAGGTTACTGTTAACTGCGAGGTTGGAGGCAAAAAACACCATCGAGCCCCCAACCGGTCTCCATCCAAGTACTAAGCTGGTCCGACCCTGCGGCTTCTGCTCAGGGTGGTATGGCCGTAAACAATTCTAACCGATGAAAACAAACTATTCATAGATACTTGTCTGCATGTTGTCCTGGTTGTTCTTCATGTGTGAATATTTCCCCTTTAATTAACCTAAAAGACAAGGCTGGCTCTATGGCATATCTCAACAAATCAGACCAACAGTGTGATAGGACTAGGCCTACTCAGGCTTTAGATGTGGAAATACTACACTTCCCACAACCCAACTTGACTCCCACGTGCAAACCCACCTGTACAGCATTTGGAGTTAATTAACCAGATTTAACGGCGCAGTGTTCCCGTTCGGCATCTTTGTTCTCGTCTGGCGCCACCATGGTTACCGCTCTGATGGTTCGGGTTTGTGTGTGTCTGACACTAGCCCAGCTCAACAGAGCAGGGGGTCAGCGAGACGCACAGGGAAGGTTGGCCGGCCTGCTCGAGCTTTCTGACGTCAACTGGCAGCAGTTTGAGGCAGGTCCAAGAGACAGGGCCAGGTCCGACCGAAGAGCCCCAGTGCCGGTTTGGCGTTTCCTTCAAGGTAAAAACCTTTTTTATACAGTAGACTATATGACAAAAAAACAAGGAGTGTTTGTTCAAAAGTTAAAACCAAACATGCCAGGAAAAATAATACACATAGCAGACTACAATAGCAATGTAACCTCAGGCCCCCTGGCCCAAATTTGCACATTTGGGCCATTTGCATACATTTACACGTACTTGTGGACCAACTCAACTCTGACAGATTGGGGAGAGGAGTAATAGTGGTCATGTAATCTTGATTTATTAAATTGTTCAATTGGTGTTCATAAACAAATAGCCTAATGTATAGACTTTCAACAATTTCAAGTGAATAATATAACATGAATGGTTGGCACTGGCCCTCTTGGATAATCTAGGCATGTGTAGCCTACTTAAGTGATCTGAATCATCATCATCATCTTTTATTCTTCATTCCCTTTTGACTATCATAAGATGTGTTTCATGCTTAAGCTGTTCCAGTTTTAGTGGCTAAACTTGATAACCTTTTCTTTACAGTAGTTCCAAGTTTTAGGCATAGTTGACATTTTGGTTGAATAACTTAGCTTTTTTTTTTTTTTTTATAATGCAAATTAGACAATATTGTATTTGAGCTTTGAACAGAGCCTTAGCTGATACAATCTTTGGGCCAAGCCGTCTTCTGATTGTATAGCTTCATATTTAGCTTGTAGACATTGGAGCAGTCTTATCTATCAGCAAGTCAGCAGATAAGCACATTTCTCAAATGTTGACCATTCCATTTTTAACCCATGGCATTTTCCATTTCAAAAGAAATAACCATAAAATTGTGTTTTTCTTTTCAGGAAGAGGAAGCAGTCCAGGACTACCAGATTCCAACCAGCCACAGTTCCGCTGCAGTAATGGTACACTGACCCTGCGCTTTTCACCCACCCGATACACCAATCTGCATCTGGAAGGTGTGTTTCAGTCCACCTACAGCTTTTTTTTTTATTTTTTTTTTTGAAAAGGCAATGCCAGCTGTTGTCAGAAGCCTGATGTTTCCATCTTTTTCCACAGATGGGACACCGTTGTTGTTGCTGCCTGACCGTTGTCATGGTTCCATTCATATTTATAAGCGGTATCTGCTGGTGACTCTTCCGTATACTGGCTGCTATTCAACAACGCAGGTAAAATGTTTATCTTTGCTCAAACTTGACGTCTGTGGCTGAAAAATCAAGGATTCTTGTCTTTGCTGAGTAGTGGCCTGATTTTGCCAGGCAAATGCCAGTTTGTTAGCTTTGAGGCTACTACACTGGTGTCTGCTTTTGATTTTAACTTTATTGGTTAAACTTGTATTGGCTTCACAGATGCTTGAGGCATAATAACTTCTGTATGCTAATTCATCTGAGCACTTAAAATGAGTTTTATTTCATTATTGAATAGTATTTGAACTCCTGCTCATTGTAGTCTGGTTCTCTTTGACGAAGAGGTGTTTGGCCTTTTTTTGAAGTTTTCTTATCAATATACTAATCAAGCTGTAAATTAATTGGCTGTATTGTATCGGAGATCTGATGCACAACGTTGAGCAATTTGAGGATTGGTTGTTTCTGAGATTCGATGACAATACTTGTTGCTGCTTATTCCTTTTTTATTTTTCTCCTTGTATCAACTGTTCTGCCATCTGTCAGTGTGCTATAAATTGTCAATGCCTTTAATATTTTGATTGAGCAATGAATGCAGTTCTGACTAAAATGCTTTGACAATGCCAACAATTTAATTTTTTTTCCCCCCCCTTCTTCAGATTGAAGAGGATGGATACAGCCCGTTGACACTGCATTATTTTGACCAGCTGCTGCAGAAGAAGATCATTGGCATGGCCGTATGTGAGAATCCAGGAATGTCCCCACAAGCAGCGTCTCCACTGGTAACTTGTGGACCGACGAGTATCACTGTGAAGCTGCCTCGTGAAACAAAACTAAAGGAGGTTAAAGAGCTTGGTAAGGAATGGGTGTTTTGCTGTGACATTGAGATCACCGTGGAAACCAGGGAAGCATGTGTGTGTTTAGAATTGTATTGCTAGCAAGCTTTTCTTGAGAAATTGTTTCCCAGCCTCTTAATTTGTGCACTCTGAAGTAAATCTGACATTTATTTCTGCAGATTTTGTTTATGATGGATACTCTGTGAGCCAAAGGAAGACCCCCAATGCTTTGTTTGTTCGAATATCAAAGTTACCAGACAAGGTAAGTCAGGTGCAAAGCATATTATCACATTGTTAAATGTTCTTTACCGTGAAAACTAACATTTAGATGTTTGCAGGATTCTGGCTTTGAACTGGTTTATTTAGATTCTACTGGGAAACTGCACACAAAGCTGGCAATTTGTTACCAAAAAGAGTTGAAGCATCATGTCAAGCGGGCACTAGAGGAACCAGACATTTTTGAACTGTGGGACTTTGAAGAGACTCCGGACATGACACCGTCAACGATGATGCAATCAATACAAGACGCAACAACTCAAGTGCCTAACTCTGAAACGGCAGTTCCAGAAGATAACTTAGAAATCACAGTAGTGGAAGATGATTGTATGACAACTCAAGCACCTAACTCAGAAACAGCAGTTCCAGAAGATAACTCAGAAATCACAGTAGTGGAAGATGATTGTGTGACAACTCAAGCACCTAACTTAGAAATGGTTACGGAAGATGATGGTACAGGATTGTTTGAATTGTGGGGAATTGAAGACATTCCTGAAGAGCCATACGTTGGATTGGATGAGATTACCTCTACCGCATCCTCTGTGACGACCACCCCCGCCCCCTCGATCACAACCACCAACTCAACCAAGACCACAGTTGCCTTGTCCACCGCAAGTTGTCTATAGTTTGGCCCGAAGAATTGAAGATGGGGCATTCCTATTATGAAAATGAATAAAATATTGACTGACAACAAATTAAGGAATTTTTTTTTCTTTCCCCCTATTGATTACTTTTATTTCTGTTATGGAAGTGTTTATTTTATATACAAAACTCCACATAGGGTTTAAATGATGTTCTCTAAACGGCCAATGTACAGCACAAGTAGATATTTTTCAGAAAAAAGAACGATAAGCTTTGGAATAGCTTTTCTTTAATTTTTTTTTTCTCTGTAAGTCAATGTGCAGTTAAAAAGATGCACATGTTACCAGATGATGATGATGATGATGATGTAGTAAATATCACTGGTAGGAAGTGAAGAGGCATTCTGTTTCTTCCTAGCCCCTAAAATAATGATAAAATACTGTCAGATGCTGAAGTATTCATCTAGCAGGGTTCCATCTTTTCAGAGGACTTTAGAAATGGGTTGGTCCTTATACTAATGTTCCCCACAATGTCCGAAAGAAGGTCAGGTATACACATTGCAGTGTTTACTGGGCAGTTGTCTTTTATTTTTATGTGAAAGCAGCAATTAAAACAACTATTGACTTTGAAGAGATCTGGTGTTCAACTTAAAACAACTAGATTCAGTTACTGTGTTAAATTACACTGGTCCTTTCTAGCAATGTCTCCTGAAGCTACCACAGTACGTACTGTCTTCTCAAATTGAATCAGGCCAGACCCCAGGGGTAGAGTCTTGATACCCCACCAGTAAATATGAATGAAAATTGGAAGGCTTCCTTCCAGAGCATTGCATTAAATCATAAATGAATTTAACGATGTGAGGGGAACTACAACTGTTGGGTCCTTGCAAATTATGGAGTATGGTATAGACCTACTCCATCTGTAAAGTCTCTTGATAACTTGATACTAAAAATCAAATTTATTCTGCTGTGCTACTTTTGACTTCAAAAAATAAAGGTTATACTAAGTCAGAAAATAAAACAAATTGGTTCATTTTTAGCTTTGGGGTAACAGGGTATTTTAATTTATTTTAATATGTTGCAGATCAAATGTTCTTTACATTAAGTCTGTTCACTAACATGCATTTATTTTATGCAAGCATATATTAAATGCATATGTATTACATGTTTTATGTATTTCTGTTTCAACTTTTAAATGAACTATTGACTCCAGAATTACAACTTTTATTTATTGATCAAAAGTTCAATTTGATTCCTCAATACTGTTTCCTTGTCAGCTCTGTCTCCACTAAAGAAGGAGCAGCGACCTCTGCTGACGAAAATAAAAAGCTTGTAGTCCCAAGAGGTCTTCCATCCAAGTAGTGACCCTACCCGACCCTGCTTAGGTTCCAAGATCAGACGTGTTCAGGGTGGTATGGCCTTAAATAATTACAATTGGAGAACACAAGCTATTTATAGATGGTGAAATGAAACATGAAGGCTTCCTAAACTAGTTGTGGAATACTGAACTACATGTAATTACACCAGTAGTGTCGCCTACCTTCAGTTTGCAGTTGCTTGCTGGTAGTTCAACTACATTAATCTTTGCATAGTGAATCAAGAAGTTGAATTACTTTTTGCTATTTTTTGTACTCAGGCTACTACATAAACTGTATTTCAGCATTTATTTAACCTTTTTCTTTATTTTGTTCCTTTTTATCTATTTATTCAGCCGTTTGCAGAATTTACAGACAATATAATTAATAGGCTACAATTAAATTTTCCAATATTTATGTTGAATGTATTTGATACCACAAGCTGCCAATACCTGATATTAGGAATCTTGCAGCACCCTTTGCCCATGATCAAGGTAAATTTGAAACAAAATACATTTCAACCACTGTAACTGATTGTCATTCATTTAAATTACCACAGCGACAGATATCCCACTTTGTGACACAAAATATTCCAGTCAACATGGTGTCAGTGAGGAAACAATGAAGGGTGCTAATTCAATGTGCAGACTTTATTTTTTTCCCACTGTATGACGTTTGACAGAGTCTCATTTTTATATCCTTATAAGTTAGCTGCTTGTCTTATTGTTGCACAGCGAAACCACGATGTTTGATCAAGCACAGAATGAATTAATACATGTTACCAATGTGTCTTAAAAAGTGTTGGAAGAATCACTTTCTGACCAGAACACATTATTTGTTCCTTTCTCATGAGTTGTGCTGTTTCGAGGGGGCATTCCCTGCTGCCCTCAAGCCCTCTCCAACAGGCCAGCAGAGCTAGACAAACAAGACCTGGGTCCAGTCAATTTGTTTGGACAAATGTGGGGATTTGGGGCCACGGCAAGTTATGCAGGGACGAGTGCTAATTGTTTGTGTGCCAAGCAACTCCCCTCAATCCCCTGGTCTCTCAAGTCACTCTATTCACCCCAGTCTTTGTCTGGTAACTTGAACCTGACACCCCCCCCCATTACAATTACATTCAGTCTTTTGAAGAATCAATCCATTGTCTATTATAAAATGTAATAATGTGATTTTTTTTCTTCTAAATGTACGCTTTCGTCACCCTTACACAGATGGGTGGGTGGGGGAATAAGGTCCTCTTAAACCTCCTCCTCCTGGTCAACAATAAGCTCAGCAGAGCATGTGGCTAAGACAATATGAGAAATTGACTGGAGGCGTAACCTCAGCCAGGCCCCTGTCCACCAGTTCATTCAGGCCCCTTGGTGCTCTCCTGGCATGCTGATCAGAGGATTAGGTCCCGGAGACAGCGTTGAGTCAAGAGCATACTGGAGAAAAGGGAAGGCATGCAGGAAAGATGAGGTACATGCTGGTTTCACACGCACTCACACCCACACAAAAAGGGAAGCAGACTACACACTTCCCTGCACCAGAGGAAACTTGTCAGTAGAGGGTACCACAGTGCCTGCACTCAATGCTTGCACAGGGGGAAAAGAATTTGAAAAGTGAGTGAATTTGGAGCTCAAATATGGTACTTTATATCATATTGTATTAACGTGAGTATATTGGCATGGCAATTTATACAATTCCTTTATACAATTTCCATTGCTCTGACAATTTTCAAACAGCTGCCCCAAGGTCATTAAAGTCTCTATCCAGGACATCCTTTGTTGCACTTGACAGTTAAACATTGTGCATTTAAAGGACAATTCCGGTTGATTCCAACACGTAGCTCTGTTGTCTGTAAATTTGGAGTGCTGTCAGTAGAGAGAAAAACCAAACCAATCGGTACTGTCTACACCGTGTTATCCTCCTGCTAGAGTTAGCACCCAACAGGCTTGAACAGGGCAAGTTTTAAACATGTTTTTAGCCTCTTAACATGTTCAATATGTCATTAAAAATGCCTACCCATGTGCAGTGATTTCTTCCGAATGCACACAGTGAATCTGAAAAATGCATGAAAGTTTTGCTAATTCAGCTATGTTTAGTTCCTGTGTTGAGACAGCAGTTAGAGAGCTTAGGGACCATCAACAAACTACAACACAGAAAATAAATAATAAAAAAATATATAGGCTATCAAAACAAATAAGTTAGTGTCTCCAAACTTACCTCAATTATAACTTGTCTCCTGCTAGTTGTACTAGCACTTACTTTAAAAAAAAGCATATGCCTATTTTTGAAAATATGTTTTATCTCTTTTCAGTGTTGTAGTTTGTAGATGGTTCTGAATCACTCCTTGCAGTATCAACACGTGAACTAAACCCAGGTGAATTAGCAGAACTTTCATGCATTTTTTTCACATCTGCTGCAGTCAGATTCACTGGAACTTTTAATGACATTTTGAACATGTTTAAAAGCTAAAAACACGTTTAAAACTTGCCCTGTTTAAGCTTGTTGGGTGCTAACTCTAGCAAGAGGATAACACGGTGTAGACAGCACCGATTGGTTTGGTTTTTCTCTTGACTGACAGCACTCCAAATTTACAAACAACAGAGCTACGTGTTGGAATCGACCGGAATGCTCCTTTAATTCTGTCATCCCTCTCTGTGACTGTCACGTTCCCTTGAACACTGCAATTCAAATTCATAAACCACTTTGCTTTAGCAAGATGTTTTTGGCATCTAACTTCACGTCAAACCTTTCCTTTTTTGCTTCCGTTAAGGCATTGCTCTGACACGACAATGACAGCTGTAGTAATAGTTCATAATTTTTTGGGTCCCTGATAGCTATTACTGACTGCTAACTTTGTTGTGTGTCTGCTGTTGTCAAATAATAATAATAATAATTTTATTTTTTTATTATTATTTTATATTCTACAGCAGGACTTTAACTTTCATGATAGAAAGTGTTCTTTTTACGAATAGGTGACATAAGAAACTTGACAGCACCATTTGGGGGCACTATTAATACCCAAATCCTTTTCTACATTTGGTAATTGGTTTCTTTCACTCTTTCAAAATGGCAGCAACCATTTTTAGCCCTGCACACACACTCGTTCCAACAGTTTGTTATGAAGGTAAATATGGTGCAAAATGTGAGAGCGTATAGATGTGATGTGAGCACTTGTAGAATATGATTTGAGAGTTTGTAGAAAAAAATCTGTACTAGTATTTTTTTTTTTCACTTTAGTCACTTTTCCAGTACAACAACAATTGCTAGAAAGCTTCGCTGCTGACCTCGACCTGATCTGATCGGAACTCCAGCGGGATACGGAAAGCTCCAGACCCAGTAGCAGCAGCACAACCCCCCTGGAGCCCACCGCCAGTGTTGGTGGAATAGCAAGCTAGCGTTAGCAAACTAACCAACCAGCACACTTATAACTAAATACATTTTACTTTAAAAGGCACGCGTATACCCACTGATGGCGGTCCGTCCGCGGCTGCAGGACCTGGAGCTCACTGCCAGCATTTCAGTTTGACTGTTAAAAGTGTTAACTAAAAGCTCTCAAATCATATTCTACAAGTACTCACATCGCACATTTTGCACCATATTTACCTTCAAAGTTTGTGCCTGGCCTTTCTACTTGAAGTAAAAACATTGTTGGCACCGTATACAATATGGCTGGATTCCAAAATAATGTTTTCCTCCCTGCTCATCCACCCACCATTCAGGTCTCATTACAACATTAACACCATTTGCTAGAGTGGTAGAAACAAGTGGTGGATAAAACAGAAGCAAGCATTAGGGCTTTTTCACAGCTCGGTGTGATTTGCAGGTGAAGTTGCAACATTGTTGCGCTTTTTTGATTTATTTCAGTTTGCGTTCACACTGCACTTTGTCAAACGCACCAAACATTGTTAACATTTGTCACATGGTCGAAACGGTCGCTGGCCTATTGGACAGAAAATCTTAGTGAAACTGGCTGACACTTCTGGTCTGAGAAACAATGGAGAAATATCAAATATATTTAAATATTATGTATTGGTCATAAGAAGTTATGTATTTGAAAGTAATCAATCTTGAAATCATATATAGGTCCTTACATTGCGTGCAAGGTTGAAATTGCAGGCTACATGCACTGTTTTTGGTTTGCTTTGGGTCAGATTCCATTCTCACCCAAAGTGAACTGAACTCTGGTGCACTTGGAAGCAGACCCCTGTTTTCAAGCAGACTAGAGTTTGGTTGTCTGTACAGCACTGGAGTTCGAATGAGCTTTCACACCACCCCAAACCCACCGGACTATCCGACGAAACACTCCAGGATTCGGTTAAACGGACAAATCTGCTGAGGTGTGAAAGCAACCTAGGGTTTTTAGCCCAGGTTCAACTGCTTCAGAAATCTGTAGCATGTCACCAACAGTCCAGGCCTCTACTGTGAGGTCTTAAGCCTTCATGGATCTAGCTCTGTTGCTGCTGTGAAGGTTTTAAAGTGTCCTTTAAGTTCATTGAACTTAAAATTGAAAAGTAAGAGAGCACACAAACAAAATTACTATCCAAAACATGCTTGCAGGCTAAAACTTAAATTAGTACAAGAGCACACAAAAAAAATCAGTTGAATTGATCCTTAGAACGATAGAAACTCACTCATGCACACGCACGCACGCGCATGCACACACACACACACACACACACACACACACACACACACACACACACACACACACACACACACACACACACACACACACACACACACACATTTTTAACAGGGTCATTAGAAATGCTACCTCCCACAAATCACAGCCCATTCATGCCTCTTGTGTTTTGTGTGTTTGGTTCTGCCCACCGATCAGGAGGCAGGTGGCCAGCAGAGTTCAAACTGTCCTGCCTTAACTTCAAGCCAAGAAAGTGTGGCCTCTTCTTGAGTAAAGCCCAGTAGTGACCTTTTCTCTTATTAACCACACACACACGCATGCATGCACTGGCTCTTCTAGTGCTGGTGGTGGGGGGCCTAATGTCAGTAAAATGGGAAGTAGAAGGACAATAACACATAAACAGAGTCTGTGCTGTTGACATTTGCATACTCCTCTCCCGAGAGGCAAATCCACGTTCACACTAATGTATAGGGGTGGGGGATTTTTTTAAATCTTAGATGCATCACGAGTCTCTGTAGAATGATTCGATTATTAAAAAATATTTAAATATGTTGATTTTTATTCTCCAGTCTCCAGACATGTACAAATTAGTAAACAGTGACTGAAAGAGGATGGGAAAATGGACAACAGAAGAGTGCAGAAAACAAACACACAAAAATGGCCAAAAGGAAAATAAGTTTTGTATACTATATACACATGATCTAATAAGACAAAATAATAGGCATAGGCAATAATTAGGCAAAACACATAAAGGCTGTTCACCTACTTTATCATATTACATCTAACTACCTCATGTTTCATGTTCTAAGAAGCCAATTCTCCACCTTTAAACATGACTGAACCTCTGACATGGAAGATTACTGTGAGAGAAAGTGACTCAGCATGTTTAAGGGCTAAGCTTGGAATGACTACACAATAAAAACCCCAGTATACTAAACATATTATTAAAACTTGTGTATGACAAATACTGCATAGGTCAAAATCTAACAAACTCAGATTTAAAATGTATTTTTTTAAATCACTCATAAAATATACAGTACATAAAAAAATTTTGTACGAGAGGCATTGATAATCGGTTTAGAAGCGAATCATTGGCCTCTGAAACGGAATCAAATTGAATTGTGAGGTGCCCAGAGTTTCCCACCTGTACTAATGTAGATCCATTTCAAAACTCATCTTTTCATTCTTCATGCTGGGCTTCCTCTGCATTAACCCAGCATTTCCAAAGGCCAACTTTGACTTTCTGTCATGAAAGGCTTCACACTGTGTACATTCATCCTGTTCTTGCTAATTTTGTGTGTCAGATAAAATATGCAAAATACAGATTTTCTTATTTACATGTATACTGTGGTACATGACTATCAGCCATGGGCTTTTAATTTAAAACAGTTTTTTTAGGTTTTCATTGTATTTAACAATGACAATGATGAAGATTATGATGTTACAAAAGCCATAGCAGGTGACAATGGTCATTTTATCTTATCTTTTTTAAGTTTGTGTTGTCCTGCTTATATATATATATATATATATATATATATATATATATATATATATATATATATATATATATATATATATATATATATATATATATATATATATATACTGTCTATATAACTTTTAGAATTTGTTTTGACTTTAAATGAAACATGTTATATTAGGAATTCTATAATCTACCCAATAGTATACAAAGTATCTAAATTTGGCTCCCTATACAACATTAAAATGATCTTACATAAATAAAAAATAAAAGTAAAATATTATTCTAGAATAATACACAACTTATTCTGCATGATGGATACTACCTTTACTTTTACTTTTTGGTACTTTCATTCAGCTTCAAATTCTGATGTACTTTTACTTTAAGGAATACTTCACCCTCAAAATTATCATTTGTATTTCAATTGTTTTCTATAATTCTTCAAGAAAAAAATATTTTTCTTGCATGCCTCCATGAGGAACAAAGAATCCAAAAAAGAGAGAATAAGTTTAATTTTTCCTTCAGGAGAAACAAAAGAAGTTCTAAGTATTATCTCATAGTTGTGAGCATTTCAGTGTGGCAAGTAAGCTTTTAGGAAACGATCTGAAAAAGCCAAATGTGGACAGCATCATTTTCAAGTTTGCTTCAGTTAACGTGAACATAGCCAAAGACATGTGAAAGGTAGTCCAGTGATCATTTAGCATTGTGTGTGTCTGTTTGCAGATCCTTGTGCATGTGCTGCTGCTTTGGCAGTTGCAGGTTGGGCACGGATGCCACAATATGGGCTTTAATTCAGACCAACAGCCTCTCTGTCAAAAAGGAGGGGACAGAGCAATTAGCCCCATGGAGGAGAGAGAAAGAAAGAAGGAAGAATGAAGGGGAATTGTGAATTTGACACATTAAATGGTGGCTGTCATTAGCATGTGGCTGTGTGGCGTTTTATTCACTGGATCCTTGAATGTATATTGCTTCACTACCACGACCGTACCCCCACTTCTCTGCTTCCTAGTCTGTCTATCATCCCCACGACCACCTTTCACTTGTAATCACCACTTGTAATCACCCTATTTAGCCTCCTTTTTCATTCACTTTCTACGGCTTTTCTGTCGCTTTCATCTTTTTATGCCGTCATGCTGACTAGAATAGAGTCCATGGAATCAAAACAAATTAAGCTGGATAATTAGATGCAGGAACAAATGGAATGTCAGACACTAGTTGGTGGGCTCAACACCAATAAAAACACAAGGTTATCATCCTGTATTAGAACTATTAGAACTATAAATGTGATGCTATGTTTATAGAATGACTGACCAAAAGCTGTGGATGTTGCTCAGCAGTTCTTGCAGGGTTTCTTAAACACATTAAAAACTCATTCTGGCTGGAATTAGTCTGTCGAAGACCTGACACAGCTTCTGTTTGAGCTGACTTTCACTCAGCTTGTTGTCTCTAGTATATTAGCCTTGAAAAGAGCAAAGTAGCAGGCTCAGTGTGGTGCCTTTTTCTCCATTGTGCTGAAATCACCTCGTGCCAGCTTTCCTCTGTCACATTAGTGCACATCAAGACACTGAGCAACACACAACCCACACAAAAAGGAAGTTTGTCTCAAGGTTTCCATCTTTCAACTCAGTGTAGATTCAGTTTTGTGTTTTTTAAGTGCAAAATGATAATTTAACATGTAATCTTCAAAAAAGACTAAATACAATGTGTTCCAAGCATACTAAATTAAGGATTGAAATTTCCAACATAATAATTGTAAATTTAAGTAATGCTGACATGGGGTGATGAAAATCACAGCTGGATGGGTGTTTTTAACCATAACAGACTGGAAGAATATCCGCCTTTCACTCAGTTACTTACTTGCCTTTTGAAAACTGGGTCTAGTTGATTTGTCACATAACTGTATTGTATAACTGGCCTGTGTTTGTGTTTGTATTACTGTGCATAAATAAGCCAAGAAAAGATGGAAAAATTTCCAAAAGGCATCAAATGACAGATTAGACAAAAAGTAAGATTTTATTTCC
This sequence comes from Percina caprodes, assembly GCA_013375575.1. Lineage (NCBI taxonomy): Eukaryota > Metazoa > Chordata > Actinopteri > Perciformes > Percidae > Percina > Percina caprodes. Next base: position 3,140,354 of record JABXJD010000015.1, read on the forward strand.
ATCATTTACACTTTCAATATAATAAAAAACAAAAAAATGGCATCTGCAAAGGTTTGGGCACCCTACAGAGTTTATAGCATGCAGCGCCCCCTTTGGAAAGTTGAGACCTGACGGATTGTTCTCAATCATTATCTGGAAAGACCACGTGATGTCAATCTTAAGGTTTTAAATGCCCAGACTCATCTGACCTTGCCCCAACAATCAGCACCATGGCTTCTTCTAAACAGTTATCTAGAAAACTGAAACTGAAAATAGTTGACGCTCACAGGAGAAGGAGAAGGCTATTAGAAGATAGCGAAGGGTTTCCAGATGCCATTATCCTCTGTTTGGAATGTAATTAAGAAATGGCAGTCATCAGGAACAGTGGAAGATAAAGCAAGATCTGGAAGACCAAGAAAAATATCAGACAGAACAGCTCGCAGGATTGTGAGAAAAGCAAGTCAAAACCCACGTTTGACTGCACGATCCATCCAGAAAGACCTGGCAGACACTGGAGTTGTGGTACACCATTTCCTTATAAAGAGATACTCGTACAAATATGGTCTTCATGGAAGAGTCATCAGAAGAAAACCTCTTCTACCTACTTACCACAAAAATCAGCGTTTGAAGTTTGCAAATTAACATACAGACAAGCCTGATGCATTGTGGGAACAAGTTCTGTGGACTGATGAGGTTAAAAAAAGAAAGGGCACAGAATTTAATGAAAAGAACCTCTGTCCAACTGTTAAGCATGGGGGCAGATCAATCATGCTTTGGAGTGGTCTTGCAGCCAGTGGCACAGGGAACATTTCACGAGTAGAAGGAAAAATGGATACAGTAAAATTTCAGCAAATGTTGGACACCAACTTGATGCCATCTGTGAAAAAGCTGAAGTTAAAAAGAGGATGGCTTTTACAAATGGATAGTTAGGCTAAACACACCTCAAAATCCACGGTGGATTACATCAAGTGGCATAAACTGAAGGTTTTGCCATGGCCTTCACAATCTCCTGACCTCAGCATAATTGAAAATCTATGGACAGACCTTAAAAGAGCAGTGTGTGACAGACAGACCAGAAATCTCAAAGAACTGGAAGACCTTTGGAAGGAAGAATGGGCGAAGACACCTCAAACAAGTACTGAAAGACTCTTAGCTGGCTACAAGAAGTTTCCAAGCTGTGATACTTGCCAAAGGGGCAGTACAAGGTATTAACTCTGCAGGGTGCCCAAACTTTTGCAGATGCCATTTTTTTGTTTTCTGTTATTTTGAAAGCATAAATGATGGAAATAACATCTACATTTTTGTGACATAATATACGGATGTCTAATCTGTCATTTGATGCCTTTTGGAGATTTTTTTGCTTCTTTATGCACATTAATAACATTTTTTACCTGGGGTGCACAAACTTTCGAGCGTTTTATTATGCAGTTTAGTGCTGCCAAACTACAACTTGAGGATAGTTTAGCTTTTAGAGGCTAAGTGTGGCCAGAGAATACCGGCTGTCAGTCAGCAACAGAGTGTTGTGACTCCTGTGACTTAAATTTACAAAGAATATTTCTGATGCGTTTTAATACTTTTTGGACAACAATAGTACACAGAAAATACTTGTTGGTAAGAAAAAAAATAAACCTTATCCTTTAAACTTGTCAAAACCAAAGTCCATTCTCCTCTTTACACTTTTTTACTTTTTCTCCTCTCCTGTTCCCTCTCTTCCAGTGTGGCCTTCAGCTCCCCTTTTCTACTCTCTCTCTCTGTCTCTCTCTCTCTCTCTCTCACTCACTCTCTTTCTCTCACTCTCTCCTTTTCCTCTCTGCCTGTTAGGGCCAGGCAGGCCGAACTGTCAGAGCAGCAACAATCCCTGTCCATTAGTATGGTAATGAGGCTGCGGGCCGACAGGTGGCCTGCTAGACAGCTCAATTAAACTGCTCATTAAAGAGGAAAGTTAACGAAGCTGCAGCCCGGTGCCAGTAAGGCTTTAACACACAATGTGATGTCACAGGCAACAAATTGATGGTGAGTAGGAGAGTGTGTCAGTCTGCTTGTGTGCAAATGTGTGTGTGTGTGTGTGTGTTTGTGTGTGTGTGTCCAGACACTGAACAGAGATTGAACAGGTCAGAGAAAGTTAGATGGATGTTACTAATAAGGCAGATATTCAGTGATCAGATAAGTTGAGAGATGAGGGAGGAGAAGGGAGGGAGAAAAAAACAAGTCAACAAGTCACTCAAACTATGCCTTTTACTGTCCCATCAGGCTGCCAGCGGCCAAGTTGTCTGCATCATTAACTGGACAAGAACACAGTAATGCTCTCATTAATACAAAACAGCCCAAAACTCACAAAGTCACAAGTTTACTGCACATTATTGAAATATTCTCCACATCCCAGCTAGTGTGTTAAGCAACATTTAGAGCAGTCAAATTTAAACACAACTAAAGCAGCTCCACAGTTATTACCGCAACAATACATTCCAACAGGCTATTGCTGCAGTTCTTTTGTGTTCACCATGCAGGTCGACCTCCATCAGCTTCAATGCAAGTTTTATATCATGATTTACTTAGTGACTTGTCTTTAAATTCTATTACTTCAGTAGAAATGGAAAATCTCTGTCATTTTACAGTATATTATGATGTTGTGTTGACAAAGTGATGGTTAGGAAGACTAAAAAGAGAGAAAAAGAGAGAGAAATCAGTCGTCTACATAGTCAAAGTTGCTGTTGTTGCTTGTAAGAGGAAAATTACCTTGTTTTTTTTTACAATCAGGGTCATTCTTACTCTTCCAGTAAAACGTATACAGTTTCACATATTTTTCTAGTGTTTCTAAATAATTTCAACAAACCTAAAGTAAGATGCAGTAACATAAGATACAAACATTCTGGGGTTGTTTCATCCCTTCCTCCAAAAACAGTCCACAAGAGGAATTTGACCCATTAAAAGTCTTTATGAAAGTAAATATGCCTCTTTAAGCAAATGACAACATTACACTTTTTGCTTCATAATATTTTGAGAATAAATTACACTTGTTACGGGATTCACAGTACATTATTGAAGTTGTAGATGGGATGGAGGTGGGGGGCATTGAGTACAACATATTTTAATAGTCGCTCATTGTTTATTATGTATGAGAATAAAGATGTAACACAACATGGTAATCAGTTTGTAACCGTGACCAATTTAGTCTGTAATCCGGGGCGTGCTCTCTGAAGTGTGAAAATGTGGCCATATGCGTCTTGCTTCTCTCTTGCTATCTCTTGTGTTTCAATCGCTGCGTCTGTGACATGGAGGATCATGGGAGTTAATGGGGTAGTACTATGGTCAACAAACAGGGTTATGTATGGGCACAAACAAGAACACAGTTACAAAACAGACCCGCCAGATTCGCTCAAAGCTGTCTAAAAGATGTCTGACCTTATGAATATGCTAATCCCAGTTTACCACGAACAAAAAAATGCTCACTAATTAATCAACAACAATGGCCTCCTTTAATGACACTTTAGCTGCCGTTGGAGACGGAGACTAGTGTATGTATGTGTGCGTATGAATATAATAACAATTTTCATCCAAACCTTTTGGCAGTTAGGCAGTTCGCAACTTTTTTAAATTCTGTGGTGGGCACAGTTTTCATGAGAAAGAAATCAAAGTTTATTTAAGTTTATTTGGCATGGTTGCGTATCAAAATCGAAGAAGAAAGAAAGGAAAAAAAAGGGAATTCTTGGAAACACCAAACTCATTCAAAAGATTGGAGATTTTACTGATTACCAGTTTAACAAACACAATGATTGTCATGGCGACAGACATGATTGACAGGCCTGCAGCCAGACACACACAGTCAGAGGTGTGTTGTGTCTGAATAAGCTGTTTCGCTGCATTGGGTATTAACCTACATAACACAGACCTCCTCAGCTCAGAGATGATGTGAACCAAACTGGATGGATACAGGCCATTCTTACCACAACCACAAACTAGACCAAACCCTCAAACAGTTAACAGTAACACAGAGGGCCCTACTTTCCTGTATGAGGGTGTAACGGCATACATTTTTACTGCTAAGCCACATGATGCATCTGGATATTGGGTGGAATAAGAAAAAAAACCTCATCATACATTGTCAGTCTGTTAGTGAGTGGGGCAATTCATCCTGTTTACAAGCAGAGCTCTCTCTTTCTTGATGTATGAGAAAGAAAGTTTGTAATATGAGCTCAGTCTCTTGACAAGCAACGGGTTTCAAGGTTCTAAATAGGTGCTGGCTGTTGCATAAGAATTGAACAGCCCTAATTAAATGCTTTGCCGAAACGTTTGCAATGCTTTAATGTATGATTCAGTAAGTAAATATAGAGGGAAACCTTTCATAGTAGCATGTTTACATTTTCTTGACTTCATGATGTTTTCTAGTTTTCCAGTTCCAATTGGTTAGAAACAAAGCAAAGACATTTTGTGGACTTTTGACCACACCCTTTCTTTTCCTATGTTCCTGTCACCTCATCTCAACGCCCCTCTCTTGTCTTTACATCTGTCCTGTGTGCCTTCAGTAGCAGTGGATTATTGAAGTCATAGCAGTCAGCAGCCCACTGGTCTATTATGTCACTAATTGGTGGCATGAGATGGCTACAATATCAAAAGGCAGGAAGCAAAGGTTGGAGGGACTGTGGGGGGTGAGGAGATGGAGAGAATGAAGAGGGAAAGGAAAACCGAGAGACAGAGGGAGAAAGAGTTAGATTTGTTCTAATTAGAGTAAGGCGTGTCCATCCTCTTTGTTAGAGGCAAATTAGGTTGACAAGAGTGACAAGTTTTGTGCATGGCATGTGTGTGTACATTTGAGAGAGATTGTGTGTGTGTGTGTGTGTGTGTGTGTGTGGGGGGGGGATGTCAGTCCAAGGATTCTGGTAAGATGTTGTGCATGAGCTGGACAATGGTTTGGGTTTAAGGCTTCCTGATAAGCTGCACTCATAATACCGGCTCTGTTGGTGGGAAGCAGCAAATGAAAAAAGGAAAACTATAAGAATTTAAAAAGAAAAGCAGAGATGGAGAGAAAAAGGAGTTGGGGGGTGACTGTGAATTTGACTTTACCTAATCTATGAAGGAGTAGGCGTGCAATAGCAGTGTGGACCATTCATTGATTGGTATTGGCCATTTCTGGTCCTTAATCAAAAATATCTCATTCTGTTCCATCAAAGGGGCACACCATCAATTTGACGCATTAGAGATCATTTTCTTGTCTTGAGTACTCACCTTGCAAAAACAATTGTATGACATTTGGCTCTGGAGGGAGCTTTACAAAGTTTGTAAATAATAACTGATGATGTCACATTGTCTCAGCTTGAGCCTAAGAGGTGAATGTTACAAACTGTAGGTGGCTGGTGGGTGATGCATTATCGGAGGTGTAGGACCCTGTGATTTTTGGAGTTTGAATCATACCAGGGAAGTATCTCGGCCTCACTGGGTCAATTTTTAACCATTCTTTTTTAATCTGTTTCTTGTGAGACTCCTTAACTTGATGGAGGTCAAAATAAATTAGTCAAGTAGAACTTTATTTGTCCCCAAAGGGACAATTGGTTTCACAGCAGTGACCACACAAGCTAAATACAAATACAAAATAAATAGCAAACATGTAAGAACAAAAAACTAAACAAATTTAAACAAATGTAAACTTCATTCCAATTGCAAATTACTGGAGTACCCCCCCAAACAGTGGCATTGATTTCTACTGAACAATAGGCCTATATGAACCTTTAAGGCAAGGCAAGGCAGCTTTATTTGTATAGCACATTTCAGCAACAGGGCAATTCAAAGTGCTTTACACAAAATCAGTTAAATAAATAAATAAAAATAGTTAGAAAAAAATACAAATAAAAAATAAAATAAATAAAAAAATAAATAAAAACAAATAAAACACAGAAAAAACAGTTTAAAAATAAAAACCTACCTACTCAGCAGCAAATGTCAGACAGAAAGAAGGAACATTCCCTCAGGAGTTGGTAGTGACCAAAACAAGAGAGAGAATATTGGTCAGAAAAACAACTCCAAATGAATGATTATGTTGCTCCATAACTGTTACATGTGTAACAACTATTTGGTAACATGTTTGCCATATCAACATATTAAAAGGTAGAAAAACTGCCAATGTTGTAATGTGGTCACAACTATAGTTTCTACCGCCACAAAGTGGCAAAGAAAAATCATCAGGTATTTCAGGTTTAAGCAGAGCTATTCAGCATTCAAATATCTTAACTGGCCATAATTCTGTGGTAATCTTCCCCCGAGACATCCAAAGTGAAAAGAATAGAAGTTTGCTTGCAAATATTGGAATTTTTTGGAATTTGTTTTGATGAAAAAAAAACTAATAAAAAATTGGTTGAACGTTGAAAACACCAGTACAGCCACTAAATGAGATTGTTTTGTCGACTGCTGTTTCCAAAGTAAAGATGAACTTTGACCCTAATAAAGAGTGTCCACCCTCTGTGTGTTACACACTTGGGAAAAGTATTGCTCAGAAACACTGTTAGGGTTAATGCGTTAACAAAAATCTAAATTGTATGGTTATTCTTTGTGCTGTGGTAAACACAACACTAACACTAACCTCCCCTCTTTCACCGCTCTCATTTGCCCTGAGGGCGTCTTCTGCAGGCTCATGTGTCCTAATCGTCCCCCTCTCCTCGTCACTTCCACTGACCCCCCGTTGTGTAGGGAGAGACTGGCATTAAATCCTAATCTCACCCGCTTGATGGAGAATGCAGGTCCCTGAAAGGCATCATTTTCTGGTTACATGAACCCATTGGAGGTGGATCAACCATATACCAATTGACATGGCTGGGGCTGAATGGCCAACGTGGATTGTAACAGTAGTCCTTGGACAAAAAGCCCCCTGCGGGCTCCCACACCTCCACCAGAACTGAACAGACGTTCAGGCTGCCGCTGACACAAGCCGCTATGATATTTTTTTAACAGCAGCATCTTGTTTCAAAAGTACATTACTGTTGGCTTCTGTGGACAGTGATGCTGGTCCACATTTTAACAGATCATCAAATTAGCCTATTTTATCTTGTGATGATGACCGGTCCAGACAAAAATTGCCAGTGCCACATTTATTTTCCAGTCTGACCCTGCAGAGCGGACACAGACAACAGTCTCAGTCAACCCTCTGATATTCACACCTACAGGCAATTTAGGGTCACCCAGTAATCTGACCTGCATGTGTTTGGACTGTTGGAGGAAACCGAAGGAGCATGCAAATTCCACAGAGAAAGAAGAGAAAGAGCCCATACAGCCACTGCACCACCCTGTCCCCCAAGTCTTACAGATCTCACTGGTATACCTGTCTTCATTAATACCCTCATTTCAGTGTAACACAGTCACCACCTGGAGAATTAACTCGATACATCACGTGAACTAATATCCAAGTGAAAAACAGACATTCTCTTTTTATTATCTAACCACTCTGATAATTTGAAAAAAAACACTTTATATTAAAATGTCATCCTTTAAAATTTTAGAAAATGTATTATTACTCTACATTAGCCACTGAGCACAACAGTGGTATAAAACTAAAAGTATGTAAAAACAAAAATCATAAAAGTGTTGATCGTGACTGATTGTACACATATAATTAAATTGTATTCAGATAGCAGTGAACAATCCTGTGTTTTTCTACACCAGTGATCCCACATGAGAGCGTAAGATGGCAAGCTTTAGTGAAAATGCGTCCTGATTGGAGAAGCAAGCTGGCCCTGCCACTCCACTGACTGTACCACTGGAGAGGCCAGTGCGTTCACCATATGGGACAGGGATGGTCAATAGGATTACGTTGTGCACCTCTCCTTCTCCCTCTTCTCTCCACCACATATAATCAACCAGGGGATGAAGTCCTGAACCAACCAAGCCTCCCCTGAAGTATCCCAGATCCCCTTTCGCCTACTTGGGAAGGGAGAGTGGGGCAGTGGGGGTCTCGTAGGCAGAGAGAAAGAGCAGGGGGGACCATCAGATGGATTAACATATTCAACAGAGGCAGAGATCAAGCCTTTATAGAGTAAGGACAGAGGGAGGCTTTCCCTCACACATACAGAGTCTGAGAGAAAACCGACATGAGTGTAAGCTGGATTTGTTTTCATTGTCATGGAAAAACAGCAATGGACCAAATGATAACTCAGCTACTCACATGTAGCTTAAATTTTCTTTTCTCACAAATATGTGCAGGACGTGGACATGTGCACAAACCTTAGTATTGGAAAGAAACTAAATTGTGTAAATGCATTCACTCAAGATACTTGTACATTAGTACAATTCAATCATTTATGCAGATATGCAAATGAGGTTTATTGTGCAGCATAATAAAATGTACAAAGTCGCTGGCGATTAGACTCCATTGCTATACGAATATTTCGGATGTCTAAATAGGGGTAGAAAACCATCAGACCCCCCAATGGAATCTAAACACCGGTGGGGGGCGACGAAGGAGCTCGAAGACCAGACCGAAGGAGACTCCGGACCGGTCAGCTGGAGTAGATGACTTGAGGTGGAAGGGGAGGTGGAGGGTAGCACTCTTTGCCTGCAACAACAGTTGCATGGCAAGGGAGTAACAGATTTTTAAAAGCAGGGTTGTGACTCTGTGATTGGCCCTTGCAATTTGTGTACGATTCTGATTGGTTAAGCAGGAAGGTGAACGCCTCCAACAGCTGATTCAAATTAGGAAGAGCATTGATTAAGAGTTAGGTTTTCCTGAAAGAATTTACGATGAGCAACATTTCAATCAGGAGAGACTAGTGGCAGAGATGCGACAGTTACACACAGCATTATAACATGTACATTTATTAGGATAATAACTGAATTGATTTAGCAGTGCATCAATTAAAAGTTAGGTCTTCCTGAACGAATTTACGTGGAGCTACATTACTTGAGTATGAATGCATTTTTAATACGACTTTATACTGCTACATATCTAAAGGGACATATCATGCTTTGTAGCCTCATAATCAGACTGAATTGACCATTTTATTCCACTTCATTATTCAGGCTGACATTTTGTTCCTGGTGGCTGTGCTCTGTTTGGGAGAGGATGTTCTGCCAGAGTAATTTCTATTAAAAAAGCTGCAGCAGTGAAGAAAAATTACAAGTTAAGATAGACTCAAAAAAAATTTGAACGGACATCAATTTTGCTGAATTATCAGTTGTAAATATTCGCTGTTTCCAGCCTCTAAAAGGTGAAAATTTCATGCTTTTCCAACAAGTCCAGCAAATTAAACAACAAAATACACAGTTTACCATGCCCTCTAGAGCAACAGATAAATGTGTAACTCCCAAATGCCACAGGATGCGTAACGGCTGCGGATCCGCTCCGGAATGGCAGCGGAGTCATTAGGTTTCCATTAAAGTCAATGTGTGTATTTCCACGAACTGCGGAACAGCTGCATCCCAGCTCCGTCCCAGCTCCGGCGATCGCCGGCCCTCCGGAGGAGATACACAGAGCTTCTACTTTTCCCGGACGCCGGAGAGCTCCGCAACAATTCAGTGCACGGCAGATAGTTCGGGACAGGAAGTAGAGCACAGAAACAGATAAAACATCTGGTTAATTTTCAAAATAAAATAGACCATGCTCACGGCGGATCCTATTTCCCTGAGCTACACCTTGAAAACACAGCACATAGTTGTTTTCTCTCTACTCCTGTGGATGGAAACAAACTGTTGGTTTTGTGGTTCTATTCTACATGATTTTGCGAGATCTTGTGGGTCCTTGTGTTTTCAGCTGTCAGTCATGGCCACAGCCATTCCACAAAAAAATCCAGACCTGGTGGGTATGGACGAACGGCGGAGCACGAAGCCGTTACGCATCCGGTGGAATTTGGAGGTAAAAGTCCACATGAAGGGTGAGCATGCGCAATATTTCTTCGCACATTTTTCATTTTATTAAAATACTAGCAACTGTCCACATACACGACACACAAACACACACACACACACACACACACACACACATACACACACACACACACACACACACACACACACACACACACACACACACACACACACGTTACCAATGGGCTGTGAGCGAACTTGTGGCCCTGTCCCAGCATGGGCACCAGATTAGAGACCCTGTTTTTTCGCTGGTTTGCTGTTCTCATGACATGTGAATGGCCAGTTAGATAGTGGAACAACATTATCCTACACATTCATCTCCATATCAAAGATGAACCCAACGGCTGGAGGAATACCACCCTGAAAGAGAGCAAAGACCTGGCTGCAAATGTTGGATTAGAGATCCAAAAGCGGAAAGTAGCTTGTGTAGTGTTTATGAGTGACTGTTGATATCTAATCAGGCTAAGTTCTCTTTTCTTTTACACGCATCTTGCCCAAACCAAGACATTGTTTAGCTCTTATTACCATAGGAAAGCATTTGATTTTAGACTTGTCAGACAACGAAGGTATACATCATTAAACATCAAGATTAAATCCATCTTGTTGTACTCGTTAAACCTCTGTTCTGTCACCTTTAACCACAATTGATAACTGACACGGTCTCCAATCTTGATCCACTCCTGACGTTATGCGTCGTTATATCTTCCCTCTTGCACGTATTTTTGTACTTTTACTTATATTTTATTGTATGACTGTGCAATTACTGCAATCAAATTTTAATTAGGATTTCGGTTTTGGCTTCTAACAATCACAAAAACAATGTAATCAAGAAAACTAATGTTTTGCAGACTGCGTTTTGGAAGTAAACTTTTTATCAATATTCTTTGATTTTATATTTACACTTTTGCACTGTGTTTACATGTATTGAAGTGCACCAAATAAATATAGAATCAAACTCCTTGTCCCTGCAAACATACTCGGCAATAAACGGCTTCTGATTTAGGACAGAGTGAAGATGAGAAGAGAACATGGAGACCTCTGAAAAACACAATGTGGAAGGAGTTGCTGAAAGGTGAGGGGTTGAACAAGTGAATGCCAGGCAGTGATAAAGGAACTCACCACCAATTATATCAATCTGTTGAGCAGCAGCATGCAGGAACACTGTGTAATTTGTCAGGTTTGGCAGGCGTATACCCGACAAAATCCCAGTGAGCTTTAAATGTGCGAGGAGAGTGGGACAAGAGAATGAGAGCGGCATATCGACGTAGAGACGGAGACAGAAACAAAACAATTCAGCAGCATCCAGAGAAAGAGGGTAACCCGGCTGCCTGGCTGCTGGTGTTGTGATTGATGAGGTCACTGAGAGTGCTTCCTCAAAATGCAGAGGGTCTTCAGGGGGTCAGTCAGAGGTTGGGTAGAAGTCAGAGTGCAACCAAAGGGAAGATGCAGAGTCTGAAAGTACCATAACAAATGTAAAATGATAAAATGATTCGCCTTTCCTGGCCTTGATTGCTGTGTGTCTTTGACTGCATTTGATATTAGGACATCAAGTAAATCTTTGTATGATTAGCTGCCATGGTGCTCGTCCCAAGATCATGCTATACATCTAAACTTCTGTTTCTCCACAGTAACGGGTGGAGTGTGTAAACACTGTTGAGGTGATGTCTTTGTTTTCCTTGACTAAAATGTGACACTAATGTCAGCTGAGGCCCTGGCATGGCCAGGATATTAAGCATGCGTTTTAGCAGCCTCTTTATTCATCTCTTGAAACGGTCGCCCTTGCTGTGTGTAAAATTTACCAAGACCTTTGATCTCTCGTGTAATTTTTCTCCAGCTTTCTCCTTGTTCTTCTTGTCACTGAAAAAATTGAGATAAAAAGATTCAGGTTAAGTGTGACTTTGTGACTTCCCTTTTGTTTTAATTTTTCAGCTGCATCTGCGCAACTGCTCGGGGCGCCCCGTCACTCTGACATCTATTCATACATAATACATGTGTATGGGTCCTGTTGTGCATATGGGCCTGTATTTGTGAAAATAGACAGTATATACATATATAAATATATATATGTGTGTGTGTGTGTGTTTATGATGAAATTTAAATTAAAAATGTTCAACTTCCAGGATTAATACAAATATAACTTCATTTTACTTAAGTCGTATCTTGATGTGGTCAAGTACAGGGAACATGCAAACATGCACATGTTGAGCAGACTTTGTAAAATATAATAGAATATCTGTGGCATTATAACATTTCACAACAACGGTGTATCAGCAACATGATAATGTAACGTAACTGTTGCAGTCTTTTCACTGTAAGAAATGAAACGTTACAATCACAGCATTGCAGGGACATACTGTGTTTGTAGGGTCGCCAGGAGGCAGGACTTATGTTTTGTATGTGAACAAAAATACATGACAATGGCAAACCTTGTTGTAAAATATCATAAGCCCTACAATAATAATCCCTCCACCCCTAAAATAACATACATGCTAATTCCAACACACATACAGTACAGATAAAGCACTATCCTGTGTTGTCACTTAGTGTCCCCGGGTGGGAAGGCCAGCAGTGGAGTAGCTATGTGTGAAGGTAACCTTTTCAACCGTGTTGGATCCACTCGGTAAACACACACTATAATTACTGCTTATTAGAGGCTATAGGGGCCCATTAGTGGCACTGGCCCTACCTCTCACTGCCTGCCACCTCATTATAGAAGCCAGCACAGAACAGTCTGCCTCATTACCACCTGCCTGTTAAACTCTCTCTCGCTCTCTCTCTCTCTCTCTCTCTCTCTCTCTCTCTCTCTCTCTCTCTCTCTCTCTCTCTCTCATAAACATGCACACCTGTGAGCACACTGCAGGTGCTGCCAAATTGAAGTCAGGTGTTGACTTGTTAAGTGTTGGACAGTGGGAAATTGTGTGTATGTGTGTGTGTGTGTGTGTGTGTGGGGTGAGTAGGCATGGTCATTGTAACATTAGTCCAAAGTGATCAACAGACATTCTTTTAAGACTGTTTGCTTCGTTTTAGAGGAAATGCTCATTATTTTTACAGTAATACTGAATTTGGTCCCATTTATGCTGCATTTACTTGAGATGGGAAATGCCGTTTGCGTCAATTTGTTGCTTGTAACAGACAATTTTGTTGTTGACGTAGGCAGCATTCTTTTCCTTACTTTAGTAAAAAACAGTTCAACATAAGTAATAGATAAATAATTGTTACATTATTGAGGTAACATAAATAAGTGTTGTATCATATGTTATAGTGTACAAGTAATCACATACAAAACTTTAAAATAAATAAATAAACAAGTCTGTTGTACTTCTTTTAGTAATGACCCTTTCATCCATTTTGTCCAAATAATGCACACACTCTCTGCAACCTTGTTTTGATTTTGTGTATAGCGTAAGCAGAGGTGGCAGGGTGCAAACTATAGAGGAATACACTACTTCTGCCATGCATTTGTTTTTTGTCTGTATCTTCATTATTATGAAACGTGTAAAATTAAGCTGTTATTGATGCATGACTCATGCTTGAGGGTGGTTCATTACAAATTCACTTTAATAACCGGCATGCATATTTTTCTGGCTTTATACAGTCCATGCATTCCTGCCATCATCATTTGAGCGTGGCGTGGCAATTTCAAGAACTTCAGTCAGTATACGGTGCCCAGATTTATTTGGCCGTATTATATCATATTGTAATGGTTGCTTTTGACACCCATGTGGAGGTTTGATGTGGTCACTGCTTATTCTGATGGGCTGACATAAAGCAAGTAGGCCTACATGATTGCAACTATGAATCTTTGAGCCCCCCCAATGTAAAAAAAGTGAGGTCCCCGAAAGTGAAGTTACTAGTTACGTAACATTTTGCTGATGCAACAAGCTGCAGGTATTTTGAGATTGATCTTGAAATTACAAGCCTGGGCACTCAGTACTGGCTACTACACATGCATCATATGTGCTCACACACATAAACACCAACAAAATGTTCTCTCTTAATTGCTCCCTCAGTGTGCCCCATTTTGACCCAGTCGCTATATAAAAAACAAAACAATGTCACATTCCAGACCATGCCACCCAATGCTGTTCACTGTGCCGCCTGTGCTGCAAACAAAAGCCTCCTCTCTGTCAGCAGGCACTGAACTGAGTGCAGCTGCCACTACCGTCTCTATACTTTACTGGCGAGGCCCGAGCTTCTTAACAACACTGATTTACTGGGAAATACAGACATTATTTTCTTCCCCTCTCCCTTCCATTTCGCCCATCCCTCTCTGCCCTCTCTGTGCCCCCTGTTAGGATAACATTTTCTTAGCTCACCACAACAGCTGGCTGTTTGACTCTGCCATGGCAGCAAAGGCGGAGTGAAGCTGCCAGCACACTCTCTTTGATTCTTTATTTTGTTTTTATTTTTTTCACTCTCAACCCTCCATTGAGCTACAGTGGTTGATTGTATGGCACCATGGCAGCACTGGCAGTTAAAGACTTGTATCTATCTCAGTTGCATGCTCTCTGTGTGTTTTTCTTTGTTCTGTTCCTCCAGGTGAATGCCATGCAGGAAAGGGTGCCAGGGAAGCAGATGGCTTCAAGACAGAGAAAGAAAGGAGAAATGTAGAAGAAAAAAACTATGTGGAGAAAACTATGTGAAGAATATCAAGCACTAGGGATGAAGCAAGTCCTAATTGCTCAACTTAATAAAATAAAAATTTGATGTCCATCTTTCCACTTTGACCTCCTCTTTTTTGACCTTTTTGACCTTTTTGCACTGAGTGCAAACAAATGCATACTGCTTCATCCAGGATGCCAGCTGGAGCAGGATTGATGTAGGAATACAGATTCAAAATTCAAAAAGCCACTAAGGTCAAAATTGAACAAGAGACAACAGCCGTGTCTTAACCAATACACCAGGAAGCCCCAAATAATTTTCTTGGTCGTAAAAATTATGAGTGAACAATGCATTTCTCATTGTGGCTTTCTGCCTGAGCACATTGCATTCATGCTTGTAAAACTGATTTTAACAAAGATATGATAAAAGAATGTATTGGTGTTATTAATCTACATAAAACATATCTGAAAAAAAATATTTGATATAAAACATTTGGAGGAACAACAAATTAAGTAGTCAACATATTTTATCAAACAGGTTGTTTTATCTGAACAAATGGACCAATATGGACGAGTCTGAAACAGAGTCATCAACCTGAAGCACCTGTTAGTCTTGGATTTAATTAGGAAAGAAAAGAGTTAGCCCTCATGGCTGGCACTGAACAACAGGTTACTTCCTTAAGAATCCTCCAATTCTTGTCATGTGGTTAGTTGTTTTAGAGGTGGCTGATAAAGGATGTGTGGCATTCAACATATAAGCATACAGTGTGTGTGTGTGTGTGTGAGTCTGTGTGTGTGTCCACTCCAGGGTGCTCCAAACTTTAAGGACAGCCCCTCCAGAAAACACAAGCCTGGCCCTCCAAACTCCAAGGACAAGCTCCATTCACCACCTGGCAACAGCGCTGAGAAATGGAGAAGAAATGGGCAGAACTGAATGGGTGGGCAGTAAATTATCAACTTTTAGAGGAGAAGACACGATATTTATTTATAGCATTCAGCCAGGGAACTCAGGGAGGGTTGAAATGGAATGGGGGTACGCGTCTTTTGCAAGGGGCATCCTAGGTGGTCAGCATTGACCTGCACTAACCCCTTGTATCCTGTCTCATTCTCCCACCCTTCATACTTGTCTTGTACCCAAAGCTCCCGAGACCTCCCTGGTAATTAGGGAACGAGTCACACCCACTCCCTGCCCCCAAATGTAGTAAATTTTCCTCCTTCTCCTGGCCTTGTGACACACACACTCACACATCCTCAGAATTGAGGCTTTAACACACCATTCAGCCCAATCCCTGCTTGCACTATCCCCCACTCTACATTTTATCACCACCCCTTGTTTTGTTTTGCTGTCTCAATCCATCAATCTTCCCATTAGCCCTCCATATTACGGAAACCACAGGGAACGCCCCCTTTACACCAGCCCTTCAAATCTGTCTTCCTCTCTGCACCTCCCTCAGCCTCCTCTGCTTGTTGCTGACTCCCTCTTTCCCTCCATCCTTCAAGTCCAGCCTCATTTGTCCTACCCGCTGCTTTCAAATGATCACACTCTCCCTCGTCCCTAAAGTTTTTCTGCTGATTCACCTCCAACTCAAGTTAACATCAGACTTTCCTTGGGCAAGGGCGGAAAGGATGGAGATGGACAGAGAGAGAAGTATTGGTGATGCTGTGGGTAGACCGTGGTGGGGGTAGCAGCACTTTGGGTGGTATGTTTCCTGCGAGGGTGGGACACAAAGCCCCCAGTGTTCAGGCAGGCCCACAGGAGCTTGTTTTACAACAGGGGAGGGGTGGCCATCAATGGCCAGATGATGTGAACCACCCTGAGCTGCTTCACAGTGACAAACAGCCCCCTCCAAGCAGACCCCCACCTCCTCCTCTTTTCTGCTTTCTCCCATCGCCTCCCTCCTTCCCTCCACACATTCTGTTCTGTTGGACCAAAACCAAGGAAGCAGAGAGCATGCAACAGCACCGCAGCTCAATGGACTGGAAATGAGGGGACACATGCCCCCTGACCCACACAAATACACAAATACACAACGCACATACTAAAAATTTCTCATATACATAATGAGCATACATGCATACACTCACATACACAGACACACACAGGAACAGAATCTATCTGTCCTTCTCCTAAAAATGCCTCAAGCATCTTGCTGGAACATTAATTGGTATTAGTTTAATTAAACCAGCGTGGCCCTTACTTGTGTTCCTCTCTTCATCCTCAAAAAGGAAAAATAGCTTGATGACACCATAATTGCTACAGAATTGAAGGAGAACTATTGTGTTGAGATGCCAAGTGGACCCAAAAATCCTCCCCCTATTCTCAAGCTTCATGGGCCCCACGGCCCTGAGTTAGGATTTTAGGTTAACCCTAACCCCATCACATTCATTGTCCATTTGTTTTATATTTTAAACCAATTGCATATCTGAATACAATAAACATTTTTTATAGGCTCAACACAAAAAAACAATTCTAGTGCTGGTTCCATGGTATCAGAATTTTGCAAACATTAATTGGTCATTTGGCACAAGCTGGAGAATTTGGCACAACTGGCAGCCAAGTGACAGTACTCTGATTCAATGGAAATTGCAATTGTCAGATTGACAGCATTCAAACTGCAATTTTTTTTGGGGAGGCAATCACATTTCAAGGGGGGCTGGTGACACTCCATGCCCCCCTTCCAGCCGCGCCCCTGGCTGCAAGAGACCTGTCTGGAAAATATAATCAAATGTAATTCCAAGAATGTGAACAAACAACCAGTGCTATCATTTTTCTGATGATAATGGTCTTGGCTGTAAACAAGCAAGGAATAAAGTAGCCTAGCCTACATAATTCTTCAACCATGTAACGGTGAAACTTTCCCTGTATACACACTTTTCACATTTCTTTTACTCTAAAGACTGTTACACAAAAGATCAATTTTCAGGTCAGGGATAGGAATCACCCTCATAACAACCTGCAACTCAGCTGGTTAGCAGTGGGATAGTAATAAAGTAGTCAAGACCCTTTGTTAGGGATGATGAGCTTGTGTATTTGTGAAGATCAGGAGGCTGGTAGTGAGAGTAAAGGAATGTAACTCAGCCTCTCAGTCCCTCCATATGACGCTAATTGCAGCAGAACGGGGATGGCCTGGGCTGCTTGTGTACATCATTGTTATTCCTCAGCCTATTGTCTGTGGGCCTTTTGACAATCGCCATCTGAATGAGGGCCTGTTAAGCCTGGCAGATCCCCATCATTAGACCCCTTTACACCCGTTGTGATGAAGCACTGAGGAGACTGTAGGGCTATCAGTGACTTACAGCAGGACTGAGGCCACGTCCACAATAACCCATACCTTTCCATTCACACAAAGCCAGCATCTCTCACCTTTCAAAACTATTTTATTTTTTAAACCTTTTTATCACACAGTGTTCTCCCTTTCCCTTTTCCAGCTTTCATGGACTTTAAGTGTTATTTAAAGTTACACAAATAAAACAATGTGATACAGATATCCATAAATCAGACACTTGAGCCTTGCAGTCATTAAAAATGAAGGGGAAAAAAAGCGGTTTTCCAGGCCACAATGTCACAAATCCTTAAAGACTATCAACCAAATTACATTTATTTCAGCTGTCTGATTAAAAGTAGTCCATGTGTTACAATTTAGGCAAAGAATATCATGTTTTGTACTATTACAGTTGCCTGGCAACAAAAATAGGTTTCAATCAAGGCAGACTTTATTTAGGGTGAACAAAAAATATATTACATGGTGCAAAATGAAATAAGAAATGTAAAGAGTCTTTGTTGATTAGAGCCCATTGGAACACATGTAGTGGGTAGTGATGCCATGGTTAGTGCAGGAATACTGCCCCTGGATTTTTGACACTGATGGTGTTGGGGAAAAGGTGAAGAGAATTGGCTAAAGATCTTGATGATGGGATGTGGAGCAGGACTTCTGATAAGCTTAGTTACCTTGGACACTTAACATGATGGGAACTGGATTTGAATGGGCTGGAGGAGGGTCACATAGATTTTTCTGAAATGACACACTGACAGCAGCAGAGAGAACAGATTTTTGAAGTTTGACAGCAACAATATCGACTTAGGGATATTGTGGCAATGGGTGGTTTAATTTTCAGTGAGCAATAGTCCGCTGATAGAGTAGAAGCCAAAGAGCGAGAGATTTGTGAATGATTGAGAGTGGAAAGCAAGTCTTTCTGACTGAACTTCCATTATGCTTCATATGTCGGTGACAACACCGGTATTGTGAGTTCAACAACCAGAAATACAGGGATTCAAATATCATCACCATATCTATGTCATCTTACAAAATTACACTGTGTGTTTTGCAGGAATGTTACACTCACATTAATGAACAATAGTTGGAGAAAAAGTGAAACAAAAGTGAAATTTCACAATCAAATTATATTGAAAAACTTTTTAAACTGTTTCTAAATCATTTCACAACCTTTTAACCTGACGACATTTGACAGCATCACTCCAGTGAACGTGACACTTTTTTGTCCACACAAGTTTGGTCGTACGTACGTACTATGGACACAAGCTGCCAGCTGGCCTGCTTAGGCTCTAGTCCTCCGTCTCTCTAAAACAAGCATCTGGAGGCTCGGGGAGTGAATACAAGTGTGAATATATTCATCCCCATGCTGCTTTGTTAAATTTCTGGGCGTAAAGCCGTTGTACCCCCGTGCCCTCCTGGGTGACCCCTGAGGATCAGGGACCAGGTTGTCGAAACATTTGTAACATTTGGCCAAAGCAAATCTCAGGCTGCTTGTTGAATTGAAGCTCAGACCAAAGAGGAGAAGAAAAAAAAATCCCCCTGGAACCCTCAAAACACACCCTACTCTGGACCAGGACCCCCCCCCCTCTCGTTCCTTATCCCTCACACAACACACACTCACACTCACTGAGCATGGAGGCTCAACCCCTCACAACCTCCAGGAAATCCCCTTTATCTTTTCCCAGCCAGATGGGGCCGCTGGAATAATAGCCGAAGCCCAATGAGTTCCATTCAATTTGTCATGCCGTCTAAAGGAGCTTGTAAGCTTCCCATTTGCAGTTATGTTATAGTAACCATGGGAGGCTCTGCAGTGTTAGGACTTAATTACCTCCTAATAGCTGTTGTAGCGATAAAGCCTCTTTCCAGCATAACCTAACACTGTCCAGCCCCTGAGACACAGACTGAAGACTCCCTCTGCAGCCAGGATCCACATGGTTCATCATGAGTTAGCTGGCCTTCACTTGTCTACATTAGTAACCTTTTCAACTAACATATACCTGTGGAGATCTGTACATAGGAGACAGCAGACTGGTCACCATGCAGAGGAGATTTTTGCAGTCAGAGACATTGGAAGCATTTTCCTGATGATCTCAGGTCAGGTAGAGCTGTAACTAATAGTAATTTTATATTTAAAGGACATTTTAAGATTTCTACTATAACTATTAGATAGATTTCCATTGTGAACAGTGGTACAGACATTCATAGCCCCCATAGGATAAAGCCTTGACTCTTGTAGCTTTGACATTTTCTCTGGCGCCAACATGAGGTTCACAATTGTTGTTTTAAGTGAAATATCTATCAGAGTGGATTCCCATGAAATTTAGTACAGACATTCATGGTCCCCTCATGATGGATTTAAATAACTTATGTGATGTCTTCACATTCCCTCTAGCTCCATCATCAGGTCAAAATGTAATTTGTCCATCAATTTGTTTTATGACCAAACAAACTAATGACATCACCGTTGGCCTCAGCTGCAAATTGTACACATGCTAGTGCTAGCATGCTAGCTCATTCTCAATGGCAAAGCACTTCATAACACACACTAGTTCCCCATAATCTACAAAAGAACTACTTCCATGTCCCTGTGCTGCAGATATTCCACAAGCGTGCCCTCGTTTAGAAGAAGTCTCCTACCTAGGCCTTGTACTGACCAAAGTTGGAGAGTTATCTAGCTGATGTGATCCAACAAAGATAATATAGAAGTGGGATGTCTCACTCTGTAGCTAAAACAAGTGAGATGTCTCACTCTGTAGCTAAAACAAGTGCAATGTCTCAGTCTGTAGCTAAAACAGAGACCTAAACACACAGGGTGAAAACAGGATCTGGATTTAAAAAAACTTGTGTTTTTGTAAGTGAAACCATGTAAACCTATTCTGGAACAACCTCAAAATACAATTATGAACCTGAAAATGAGCATAATATGGGCGTTTTAAATGGTACTCAGGAGTGATTTAAGAGATTTTGTGGCATTCATCCATTTTCCAACTTATCTGACTTGGATCTCTGCAGTGTGAAGTTAAAAACTCACCACAAGCACGTTTCTGCAGTTAAAAGAGTTTGCTGAACACAACTTAGAACATTTGTATGAGGAAACATCCCAGAGAGAAGTAAGATAGTTTTTGGAAAATAATACGAAAATGTTCTTGCATGAGGCCAATTGATTCTGAACATGCAGACATGACAGCCAAGAAGGTTCTAGGGCCAAACATTTCTTGACTGGCCAAGTCAGTTCCATGAACTTAATCCTATTGATCATCTGTTTCACATGATGAACACCAGACAGGGGGGAAAGGAAAAAACAAGCAGGAAGTGAAGCAGAGAATGTGCATGTGGATCTGAGATGCAAAACAGTCATTGGTCGTAATGGATTTGTCATCAAAAATTAAACAAGATGAGTCTCTCCGTTGCTTTCCAACAGATGCATCGCTTTGAAAGAGAAAGCGATGATGGACAACTGAAATTGGGGGATTTTTTTTTGTCTTCAAACTAGAGAACCAATGTAACTCTGTGCTTTGTTTAGTTCATTCCTTTAGAGTTTTCTCATGTTTATTGGGATTTTGGGGACATGGCTTGGGAACTGGATGGTCGCCGGTTTGCTTCAGAGGTGCAAGTTCACTTCCAGAGCCCTGCAAGGTGCATTAGAGCAAGACACCAAACCCCCAACTACTCGTGGCGCCTGTCCATGGGCAACCACACTCACTCTCACATCTCTCCAATGTATGTGCATGTGTGTGTTTGTTTTCCTGTGTGTGTATAATAAAAAAACACAACAAGTAAAACAACGACAATTTCCCCAAGAGGGATTTATCAAGTATATCACCTCTTCTGATGACTGTGGTAAGTATTGCATTATTGCATTACTCAGGACACATAGTGGTCCTATGGTGACTGGTTTTCCTGAATTATTTTCTAGGATTACCAAAACTGATTTTCTGTTTGTGCACTTTGCAGATGTTCTCCTTAGAACTGGCGTCTTTTGGATATTTTCCTCCTCATAATGGGTAGGTACTTTGGGTCTTTTCCTGCATTTGAACTTAAAACATGAAGCACCTAAATTATCTGAATTTGTTGACTTAGCATAAAGGCATGCCACCATGGGGTCTAAAACACACACACACACACACACACACACACACACACACACACACACACACACACACACACACACACACACACACACACACACACACACACACACACAGTATCTTCCACAAATGATCTCCTTGTTCAACTAGTTTGCATTTGCAAAATATGTTTTGTAGGAAACTTAACAAATTTTCCTTTAAAGGATCACATAAAATATTCTGCTCTGCTCTTCCTGTACTGGCACTTAACTTTGTAATTAAATGTACAGTAAATTGTTAGTGCAGGAAAGCTGCGTGTGAATCTAACTAGACACCATACAAACACACACACAGTAACAGCAGTGGTGGTGGCAGGCGGCATCTCACGTTCCTCACTACAGATTTCAACAAAAGCACGAATTTTGCTTAATTTTGTTCCAAGACTTCGTAGAGAAAGGGATCGAGGGGGAGAGCCAGGACGTTATTCATGTCTTTCAGTTAATTTGGCCTCAGCCGGTCAACTCCCAAGACAGAAAGAGAAACCTTCTCTCGTGTTTTTACACCCTCCTCTCTTTTCTACTTTTTTGTTCCCTTTCTTTTTCATTTTGGAGGCAGATTAGCAGGATTAAGTATGGCTCACATATGCTCCTCCTCACTATTGGTATTCACCACGGCACCGGGCCTACCGCCACCCAGACTGATGGACAGAGGGAGAGTTAGGGAGGGAGAAAGTAAGAAGGAGTGTAGTTGGTGAGAGTCAGAGTTGGAGGGGAATAGGAAATGTTAAAAACACCCCTGCCCACATGCATTTGTCTACTTTGAGTTTAAGGCTGTTTTCTTCTGTTTGGGTTGAGCTACCGTTAGAGATACAACCAAACTTTTATTTTCGACAATAGTGCTTCCAACAGATTTTGTCTGTATCTTTCCTGCATGACAATGGCCATGTGCACAAAGTCCAGGTCCATAAAGAACTGCTTCTCCCACTTTGTTGTGGAAGATACTTGACTGGTCTGTGCCCTGACCTCAACCCCATCCAACACATTTGGGATGAACTGGAACACAAATTATGAGCCAGATCTTAGCACCCAACATCGGTGTCCTCATTAACGCTCTTGTGACTGAACGGTTGGGCTGAATGGGAGTAAATCCCTGCAACCAGGTTCCAAAATCAAGTGGATGCTGTTAGTGTAAATCAACGATTGTGGGAATCGTGAGTGCAATGTTTTAAAAAATATATATTTTATAACATGAGAGCAAATAATTGTAGGCTGAGTTCAGGAAATGTACCTGCATGATTCAAATACACAGAGTTTGTGTTAAATGGAACTGAAGGCTCTTTGCTTTTTCAGATTGGATGGAGGGGTAAAATGCACTTTTCTGCAGGGCACTACAGTGCTGGCATATAAAACGTACAGGAAAATGGTTTTCTCAGATTGGGTGAAAACTTTTAACATCAGTGGTTGATTGACGTCTGCTTTAAATTTTGGCATTGAAATATCACAGTGAGGAAATTCACCATTTTACTTTTTTAAGTAAAACATGTACTGTGTTGTAATGGCTGAAAATATAGTTCTGCATGAATTATGATAATCACAGGTTAATTTCATAGATTTTTGGTTTGGGACCCCACCGGATATTCTTCAAAGCTGATGATATATACTTGTATTAGGTTGATATGTCTAGAATAAAAGTTTGAGATTTAGGTTAGAATCATTTATAAGCTATTTAATCTTATTTCCCCAGGATTTTAAAACTTCATGAATTGTGCCATGAAATGGTGAGAAACTCTTGTGTGTTAGAATATTATTTAATATTTCTGAAACAAACTGTGAGGCGTAGACTACCATAACGCCTCCATAAGTCCTGATAGATGCCAATAATTGTACTAACTAATTGTAGTAGGTCTAGAAGGCTAATGATGCATGCATGGATGTGACAGGAAACCATGAAAAAGAAAGCCTGTAGTCTGTGTTTCTCATTGTGAATCCGGTGCAACAGTGAGAGTGTGGGAATATCTAATGAGCGGTGGCACAGATACAAACCTCCTGATTTAAAATGCCACTTTAACCGTCTTCATTACCATACTCTTATTTAGACTAACGAGAGTAAACACGCGCAGGCAACGGACGGAGAAAACAAGCACATATAACGATGAGGAAGAAAGGGCACAGAGTGAGAGTGAGTGTGTGTGTGTGTGTGTGTGTGTGTGTGTGTGTGTGTGTGTGTGTGTGTGTGTGTAATGACCTTGATTTTGTGACGGACCTATGTGAGACCTGACTGACGGTTGCGGGAAAATATTCGTTTCTGATTGGCTAGCAAGTGACGTTAAATGGAATGTGACCCCACTGCTAAACCAATGTTCTAAATCAGCGCGCATTGTTAACTGCAACCACCACAACAGCAAAATGTAATACATAGCAACATATTAAAGGTGTTGATTCTAAAGTAACTGACCACAGACAGACAGACAGACAGACAGACAGACAGACAGACAGACAGACAGATACATACATACATACATACATACATACATACATACATACATACATACATACATACATACATACATACATACATACATACATAAACAAAGAGATAGGCTACATAGATAAATAAATGATGAACACGATTTTCAACACATTTAGATGATGACATTTTAATTAAATAATTAATTAAAATAAATTAAATAAAAGCCTCTAAGAAATAAGCTAAAATATAAATATAAATGTTTTGGTCCTATACGCTATGAAGACAGGCTATATATTATTTCTGTGTTTCAAAACTACCTAAAAGAAAAGTTTCTGATAACAAACAGTGGCAATTATTTAAAATTAAAATCCACCTTTTAAGTTCACCCTAGCCGAGTCTGTAGAATAAGTTATTAAACTAACGTTATTCTCAAACATTTCAATTTAATAAATATTCAAAAAGGCTACAGAGAGGATACCCCGAGCCCAGACAAACAGATACACTTGTAGAGGCAATTAGCGCTGATTGCGTCTGACTGCACACTACAACTCATATTTGGGGACAATGCTGCTGTCAGTTTGAGTTACGTCCGAGACCAAATCACCGGTTTGGGTCCTTATGTCTGTCACAGGCCGTCTGAGCGCCGGCAGCAGGCCACACTGCTTTCGCTCACTGCGGACTAATTGAAATGTTACGGATCATAACCGTTAGAAACAATTTTGCACACTTCATTAATTAACGTTAAAGATGCGTTTAACGACAGCTGCTGGTCGACAGCGGGTAACAACGGAAAACACCATATTAACACTAAAACTGCAAGCAGGAACCATATTGCGCAGCTTATTAGGCTTCGATCCGTTATTACTGTTCATTTGAAGGGACGATGTAATTTAATGCTCGGATAGGCTGCAGCCCGGAGGGTTAAATAGTAAAGGTACAAATAAATTAAAAGATTAGGAACGAACTATCGAAAAAATAAAAATATAGACGTAAATATTGGATTTATAAAAAAAAAATCATAGGATGTTATATAAAAATAAACCTGATATATCTTTAAAAAGTTATGTTGTCACAGTTTCGGCACACAAGCGAATTCATTATAATTTAGCCTCGTCATTGAAAAAGAGGACTGGTTAATTTTATAACTGTCAGGTTCTGAACACAGACACATTATTCACCTATAAGAGGCTAAATGTGGCTTAGTATCGGTGTTATTATAATAAAATCCATCCACACGGAGGCCAACATTTTCACAAGAAGGGGCCATATGTAGGACGGAGTGTGTTGGATGCTGTGTGTTGGTAATTACATCAGGCTGGAGGACCCTCCGTTACCCTCCTCCCCCTGCCTCCACCCTCCTCCTCTTCCTCCCTGCACGGAGCTGATTGGGCGCAGGGAGGCAGCCGGGACACAAACGGCGTTGTCCTGGTGACCCGGCCTCTGTGAGCTTCAGCTCGCTATAAAACTCCGCAGTCGCACGCAGGCGTGCCAAATGGGCTGTCAGATGCGATTTGGAGTAACAAGTGGATTTGACGTTTAGGTTTTCTCACCATCGCGCTTGGAAACACTCTTGGTACGTGTTTGATTATTTTTTTTTAGACAATCTGATGAACAATTAGTCTCGTCTTACACATATTTGGATGTTCCCTGCTTTGCTTATGCCAGATGCAAGTAGAAATACTGCGTAGAAAAGACATGGAAACTCGCTGATCACTTATTCCTTATCTGACGAACAAATATTATTATAAAGATAAAAAGGTAAAGCAAATATGCAAGAAATTTAATTGTAAGCCGTGTTAAAATAGTCTTTATTTCTGCAGTATTCAGGATAAATTTTGTGTTTCTTAGCCTTACATTTTATTCAAGGCTACCAATTAGCCTAATTAAAAGCCATATTTTCTTTATATAGTCCCACTTTTGTTTGCAATAATTTTGTTTATTAGCTACCAGTAGTTGTAACCACCAGAAAGTTGATATTAGGCTATCGTTTGTGGTAATATGAAATGTGGATTTTGGGGTTCAGCAAATTAAAACGTTTTTTTCTCTCTTCAGAGCACTGTACTGGACCAAGACCATGGACTCAGATACGAGCCGCGTGTCAAGCAGACCCTCATCTCCCGAAGAGGACATCTTCCTGTCCGCCTTAAAGAAGTCAGTGCACGGTTTCTCCGGCGCCGTGTCCTCCACACAGAGCGACTCTCTGTCTGAGATCCCCGGCCTGCGCGGCCTTTCCGCAGACGACGAGGATTCCCTCCTTCGGCTGTCCAAGAAAGACCGGAAACTCCTGTCAGAGAACGAGCTGCAGACCATCCGCCTCAAGATCAACAGCCGCGAGAGGAAAAGAATGCACGACCTCAACGTGGCCATGGATGGGCTCCGGGAGGTCATGCCCTATGCGCACGGACCCTCGGTGCGCAAACTCTCCAAAATCGCGACCCTGCTGCTGGCTAGAAACTACATCCTGATGCTGAGCAACTCACTGGAGGAGATGAAGCGGCTGGTCAGCGAAATCTACGGCAGTAGCGGACACCACGGCGGCTTCCACCCAGCAGCCTGTGGGACTATGACACACGCTGGGCCCGTGCCGGGACACCCGGCTGTTTCACACGCCTCACACCCGGTGGTGCACCACCCGCTCCTCCCCCCGGCAGTCTCCACCGCCTCGCTGTCTGCACCTGGTATCTCCGCTGTCACCTCGGTCCGACCCCACCATGGACTCCTCAAAGCGCCCGTTGCAGGCGCGGGGCCGCTGGGCAGCAGTTTCCATCACTGGGGCGTTGGCACCGGGATGCCTTGTCCGTGCAGCATGTGCCAAGTCCCGCCTCCGCATGTGACCAGCATGAGCGCCGTCACTATGCCGAGGCTGGCCAGCGACTCCAAGTGACTCCAAGCTAAATGGAGACAAACTTTTTGGGGTTGTTAATGTACAGACTCTCTCCCCACACTATAACTCTTTTTTAATTTATCTTTGTCGCTGAATCCGTTGTCTCGACGGAGCCAGTAAAGAACATTGATTTTCCTCACTGGGCCTTAGGGGTTTTGCAACTAACTTAGTGTTTATGGTAATTAACCTCAATTGTAACAGGTGTTTCTTCACAGAGCTCCAAAAGCGCAACACAACTTCAGCTTATTACTGGAAGTCTTTGGCCCAGGCATCTGTGTGTCTAGTTATTTAAAGAGCAATCCGTTTGAATCCGTTCTGTGGGCCAGCAGAGGGGATAGGACCCAAATCAAACCACAAATATAGAGTGTACATATGTAGATTGATCATTCTGTTTAAATAGTCGGATAGGCCTATATCATATATTATAGTCTGGTTAATGTGTGGGAAGTCTCCCCCACCCCTCACATGTTGCACCTGCTTTGTTCTATCTGTCTTATTCAATGCTTCTGTCCTTATTTTCAGTAGGCTGTCTTTCTCTGTCCGAAGCAAACAATGACCACTTGTTTATTTTTTTAATAAAAACATGAAAATGATATTTATTTACTTATTTTGGACGGGAATTTCAGATGAATCTCTGATTATGTTGGGGTTTGAAATGTAAAATAAAGACGATAATTGAAAAGGTAAAACGTCTTTGGTGATGTTTTTATAGTTTACACAAAAGGATGAACTGAGCTTGAAGGCAGCACTGAAACATCATCACAGAACAACACTGAACACTAACAGTATTATAGTGATACACTTTTTTAATAATCTTTTTTTTTTACATTCTGAGTCAGGAATCTAATGCACTTTAGGCTTTGAAAAGACAAACAAATTCGCAATTTCACCTGAAATGGACTTTTATCATAATTATTATGAATTTCAAACACTCAGGATATCAAAAAAACAAAAAAAACTTTTATAGTTGAGTAATTGTGGGTACTGTAAATAGTTATAATGTGAAATAGTTATGTGAATATGTAAGGCCTATATAGAAACGGAGAAAAATCTTTTGGGGTGAGGCAACTTAGAACACAGGAATGTCAAGCTAGCAGAGTAAGATTGAAAGAGATAATATAAGAAACTTGGGTGGGGGTTGCAACTGTGACTGTGAGTAGAAACAGATTGCTCCTCTATCCAAATGTTTCAGTTCCAAACTTGCCCAATACACCCAGCCACAGCTCAACCAATGGTGAAGCAAAGAATATGATAAACTACACCCATTTATGTAAAACATCTTTATGTCTACACCCAGTTATACAACTTTAATAAAAAGGCAGAGCAAGGGGAAAGTACTTTGGAAGACTGCTGAATGATTTCAGTACTCATCCCCTTTGCAAAGCACAAAAGACAACGTCCGTGTCCGTGTGTACTTTTGACTTGGGGTTTTGAACCTAACAGCAATGAAATGTAGAAAGGGCTATCTCTTTTTTGGCCTCCATTAAGCTTTGATTATCTTCATTAAAATAAAATTGACATTTAAATAGCTACATTTCAGGATTTTTAGCTAAATGGGAATATATTTGTGATTTTAAGCTAAATAAAATGTACTTACTTCACAGAAATTCCTTCAGACAGTGTCTGTTCAAAGTAGATTCAAAACACAGCCATAAATTTAGAAACTATATTGGTTCTTCAGAATTTTTTTAATTACTTTAATCTTTACCTAAAATACTCTACATACAATTCAAGATGTCCATTAAATAAAAAAAACAAATAAAAACAAACAAGAATTGAGATGAACTTTTTTAGAAGTAATTGATAAAATAAAGATGTTTTATAAAATATTTTATAATAGCATTTGTGCCTGCATTTCATGAAACCAACTTGTTCTGACCTCATGTAGTGCTGAATGATATCCAGATCACAACAAATTCAATGTTTGTGATCCTTCAGTTGCAAAAGTGACTTCAGCATTTTAGAATCAGTTATATTTCAAATGCAAACCAAGCAGTGAGAACCTTCACCTCTATCTGCAGAATGTACCTGTTGTAATAATTTAAAAAAGTGATATATTACAGATATCAAATACTTTTCTATTTTCTGACTTGTATTACAAGTGGACGACCTCTAAAACAAAAATTGGAAACCTCAGCTTTGCAAAACAAGGGTGTAAACAGCTGCTATGGATGCCCACAAAAAGCCAGTGATGAGTTAAGGCCGGTAGACTTTAGGAAAAGGCAGCAGCTGCATAGCAGATTGTGCATGCTGTTGCAATGTTTTCCAAAGGCTTTTGAAGATGGAACGATATGAACTAAATCTTTGAATATTCATGCACGCATTTGTTTATTCGTCTCATTACGGGAATTGAATTATTCAAAGTCCTTCACAATTTTGTAGGACATTTCAGAGAGGAAGAGGTCATTTGGTGCAATACGGCAAAAATACAGTCTATTTAAAGGTAAGCCATGATACAGTCATTCATTTAAAAGTCTCAGCATGTGGAAACACATATTGCAGAATAGTACAACAGACACCCAGTTCCTCTGCTCTTAAATTATTATTGCATACTTTTACTATTGTTATGTACAATATGTATTACCTTATCACAGCATTCACTTTAACAGCACATTATACAGTTTTTTCTCTTAGTCAGATGGATCTATATTTGGTGACACACTAAACAGTTCACCAACCACAGCCAACCACAAAAAGGAGGGGCAGTCAATAAGACCAACTACCCTATTTGAAGAACAATGAATCACCTAACAAACGTATGTAAGTGATAATGTAGAGTGAATTGGTCATAATTGTGATTTGGAACCCTGAGGCATCTTCAATCAACCTGAAAGGGGGGGGGGGGCTTATTACACAGATACTTGCTACATAATTCGGTAATTTGACACAAAATGTAGATTTAAAAATGATTTTATTTGCGTCGGTATTTGACAACGGGGAAAAGAAAATGGGTTGAGAAAAAGAAAACTGTTGGCCTAACAAATGTTCTGTTTGCACTGTAGCTATTAGCCGTTAGCACTGTTAGCGCTTCTTGCGGTAGGCCGACCCGCAGAGTGGACAGTGCAGAGAAGCAGCAATTAGCTAGGCAGTGGGAGCACTATTGCCAACATTCTGCTATACATAGCAACATATTAAAGATGTTAATTGCCATAAAAAGAGTTTGAGACATGCCAACCAGCCCAAGTCTGAACACACCCACACAATCCTGAGAAGAGGTGCGATCAGGTAGAAGAAGTGAAAACATCTGTGTGAGTGGACTTTTTAGGTCTGTAAGGACTTCAAACGTCTTTATTGTTCATCAAAAACACTTTGTCATCATCATTCATGGCATTGGCATCTTCTCTAATGTGTCTCCACGGCAGACATTTTGACTTGTCATAACCATAACATTCACAAAGGCTTTGTTCTATTACATGCAAGTGTCCCGGTAACCCATGCATTTCTATGCTATACTACATCGTACTTAAATTCATCAATTCAGTGTATAAGGTCAGATCAACTTTCACATGGTATTCAGATGGACAAAGAATATATTTTAGCAAACTAAGTTGCCACTTGCAGCTATATTTTGTCTTTTTTCTGTGCTTTAGTGTTAATATGTTGGCGGTATTTGTTGAGAGAATGTGATGTGTAAAACTCATCACAATGAGAAATCAAAAAAGCAGAATTTTCTTTCAAGTCTGTCATTTCCTCACCATAGTACAGCCCCCAGTTAGTCCCTTTAAACTAATTCATTCACTCCAAACTTGAAAGTTTCAATAACTTAAACTTTTGGGATAATTTTTGTTTGTTCTAAAATAAACTGGATCTGACTGAATATGACAGATGTGTAATACAGAGTAAGAGTTAA
Organism: Percina caprodes; assembly: GCA_013375575.1. Taxonomy (NCBI): domain Eukaryota; kingdom Metazoa; phylum Chordata; class Actinopteri; order Perciformes; family Percidae; genus Percina; species Percina caprodes. Next base: position 3,171,322 of record JABXJD010000015.1, read on the forward strand.
CACGAAATAATCCATTCAGCTGTTTTGAGAAATAAATCATTTTGACAGCTCATGAAGGCTAGATAATAGTTTGTATTTGAACATCTGCTTTACATCAGGTGTCTTGGGAGCCATTTGTAAGTGCAAAATGCTATTAATATGGATTAAAAAATATCATGTTGCAAAAGTAATTAGAACCCTCCATTACTCCCTTTTATTAGTCTGAATTAGCAATTTGTAACTTTGCTGGTCAGGAAGTCGTGATTACACAACAAACACCACCCAACAATAGCAACAGGTATGTTGATACAATGACCCGTTAAAAAAAGAACAAACAACGTGTCTTATTGAGACAATGTTTCACCACAAGCCTCCGGAACAGCTTCAGTGCTTCATCAAGCAATTTTTATAGGTTGTTCAATTGCATTTTTGATTCTCCGTCAACCGTGGAGGCATGCGACAAAACAAAGTGTTCTTCACAAATTCAAAACACCACTCAGTAAGTAATTTAAATACAAATGGTCATTTTGCATGTGAAGTATTTCTTTAATGGCCTAAACCCTGACCACACATCAGATGCACGATGTGAAGCCCAATCTTTGGTTTCAAAGTTGTGCACTTTGTATGCTTTACCCACCATCCACTCCCACTCCAACAAAACTGTTATGTTTCTGCGCTCATTTATTACATTTCTTCTTATTCCTATTCTCATTTAATGTCAGTGTAAGTTCCAACATAAGAAGATAACATAATGTCTTATGGAGACATTTTGGAATATGTTGATGCAATCACCCAAATTTTTCTATTATGCACCCAGATAAACAAGTTAAAAAAAAGACACTGGCTGTGTTGCATCTTTTTAGCTGAACACTCTGGCCAATAGCAGCTGGGCTTCACATCCCTGTGACTGGATTTGAATAAACAGCTCCTTATCCACTGTTGGTGGCAGGCTGACTTATCTGTTGATGCTGAGAGTGTGAGGTTGGTTCTGTGACAGTTTAAATATTCATAACTTTGGACAGAAGGGGAGCATCAGTCTTAGACTGTTGTAACTGGATTTAAACCGTCCTAAAACACTGCACAGATGTACACCCATTCAGCTCCTCGCATCATGTTGTGTTAGCTGAAAGGATTAAAGATTGGGGAGATGCATCAAAGGTGGCAGAATAACAGAAAGAGAAACAGAGTCTATGATGCAGCAAAGAGGAATAAAAGAGAGAAGATAAACAAACAGAGAAGCTGTCAGAGACAAAGGCAGGATTTAACACTTACAAGGGAATAGATGGAACTCTAAGGTGAATATGAGACCTCAGAGGTCACTCTTTCCCATGGCACTGAAGTTTACTCCAGCTCAGTTCATCTGCTCACTCTTAAACACCATTACACTAAACACACAATGAAACCCTGACAGTATTGGTAAGACTAGCAACAAGTGGTTGCTTAACTGAGCTGTTTCTTTGATTTGTTGACAACTTTTTCTGTAGTTTTTTATTGTGTTAAAAAAATAGTCTGATGCTTTGGGAAATATGCATAATTCACTTTCTTGTCAAATGTTAGATGAGAAATTAGATTCCACTTTCCCATTTGTCTGTAGAATATGAAGCTACAGACAGAAGCTATATCTTGCAGAGAAAATTCAACAATGATATAACGTGTTAAATATTGAGTTTCAGAGGTGCTGGTAGGTGGATTTTTTGATTTTGTGCTCCTTAAATTCAACTGATGATTATTAAGCTCAAAGTAATTGTTCTATAACTTTTTTAACTGGACCCATGCAGAACAACTAAATAGCTTTGGTTTGATTTGCAGTACATTTCACAACCAAAGTTTGCAACAGGGCTGCTAGCCTGCTACGTCAGAAGCAGAATTTCAGTTTTTGTTTTTACTGCACAATGACTTCCCCAATGTGATGTGACATTCACAATGACATACCTGTGGGCAAAAATCTGACGTGCAGGTACTTTGTTCCAAATTCATCAGGATATTTCTGCAACGGTAGATACTAAAGAACTTGTGTTTGTGTGTCTGTTCAACAATCTATGAACAGCAGCAGATGAACTCCTCGATCGGGTGGATCAATGTGTTTTAGTAAAAGCCCAGAGGGACAAAGACTGAAGGGAGTGAGAGTAAAGGAAAGCGAGAGAAACAAAGCGAAAGAGCAGAAGATCCATTGAGTGTGTTTTTTTGTGGCTGAAGAATCGTCCCCAGTGGCTTTGAAAAGAAGGATAATCCTGTCAAGTAAGCAGATCTTTGGATATTCATGACTGGCCGAGCGGCTCCGTGGACTGAAGGAGGACACAGTCAGGATGGGATTAGACATCAAAGTGAATCTAAGGGGTGCAGGACTAGGACATGAATCAACCAAAGCAGAAACACAGAGGTCTCAGAGGGGTGTACTGGGGGCCAGCAGGGACCAGTTCTCTGATGGGTGGACAGCATTTTGAATGACTCCAGGATGAGAGCATCCTAAATGCACCGTAAACCCAGATTTAGTTGTGATAAAACTTATTTAGTTGTCACTACTTATTCTTTCATGTTTTGTTAAACATTATATTTATTACTAAATCACATTAGTTGTTTGTAATAATCAGCTTAAGTATGCAGTGCACATATCATATTAAGCACAGACAACTAAGGATGTTAAAGGAACACAGCAACTCATTGGGACTTTAGCTTATTCACCGTATCCCTCAGAGTGATAAGTTCATACATACCCTTCTCATCTCTGTGACGTAACTCTGTCTGATGCGTAACTAGTTACTTTCAGCAGTGAGTACTATAGTAAAGTATTACTTTTTATTAAAAGTAACTAGTAATGTGTAATCTATTCTTTTCTTTGAGTAACTACCTCAACACAGGTGTTAAAGGCCCAGTGTGTTAACGTGTTTAGTTGTTTATTATCAAAATCTGTGTTGCCCGTTCACAAACTTTCACAAACCTTTTTCATGAATGAAGAAGGAAAAATGGAGGACCACATTGATTCAAAATCCAAATTTCAGGAACAGGAGTTCTTTGCCCAGAAAAAGAAAAAAGATATTGAAAAGAGCAAAAGGCCATCTTTTTGAAGCGCGAAGGCTACCGTAGGTGTAATATGTACTTTGAACTGTGTGGTGCGAGAGGGTTGATTGTGATATACGATCTCATTGCTAGAAGAAATTCCTACACATTGGACCTTTACTACAACTGGACTTGTTAAGTTTCACCTTATGTAAAAACTTAAACGGTTTAAGGCAACGGGTTTCCCTGCAAATTTCTAGTAGTCAACTAATACAGGATAATTTTGTGCTTTTCAAGAGAGTGATATGATGTGGTGTGTGCACCTGCCCCCATAACCTGAGAAACATACATTTTAAATTTAGTAATAAAGTAAGTTATCATTAATGTCATCCTTGAGTCTATTGAGCTGCTGAGGAGTAACATATTGATCCTTTGTCCACACACATTTTTGTGCTTTTGGTCTGGGCCTGTCTTTTATGATTTGGACTATGACAACACCCTCAAACACAAAGCCAGGTCCATAAAGAAATAGTTTTCCCATTTTTGGTGGAAGAACTAGACTATCACAGAGATCTGACCTCATCCCCATCCAACACCTTTGGGATGAATTGGAATGTCAACTGTGAGCCAATCCTTTATTGTCCAACATCAGTGTTGGACCTCACCAATGCTCTTATGGCTGAATGGGAGCGATCTCTGCAGCTAGGTTCCAAAATCTGGTGGAAAGCCTGAAAGTGGAGGCTGACAAAGACGCAGATTAATGCTCATGGATTTGGAATGACATGTTCAACAATCCCATATAGGTATAATGTTAAGACATCCACATACTTTTGGCCATGTAACATATTTAGCCATGCGCTCAAATATTCTGCACTCTCTTGCACAACACAAGCTCATATTTCATTAATGAGGTAAATGCATATGTGTGTACAGTATATTGTGTGGATGACATCCCATATGGTTTGCTGACCATGCCACACTCATGTCTGTCCCTTTTCAGTGGTCTTGCTCTGACTGCTGCTAGCAGCTGGGATGTTTGGACAAAAGAAATCACAGTATTCAGGGAAACTAAAGTGAGGTTGGGAAACACACAGATGCAGAATGAACAAGATATGGGAAATGTTGGTCCAGGTTCCAGCTTTAAGTCTGTTGTCAGGAGAACTTTATTGCTAAACATCAACAAGCAACCCTGTCTCTAAAAAATTTGTTTCCATACAACTGAAGCACATTCACATTTGGAGGGAAACACATTTTCTCCTGGATTATGTTGTTTTGAACATGTCATCGTACCACCGACAAGTGCAAGTTGTGAAACGTTCACTTAAACACGTGGTTAACGTTGTGATTTGAAACACTCTTGTCTTAGGTTTACAAAAAGATGATGGTTTGGTTAAAATTAGTGGTTTGTTATGTATTTCACACGGGAGGCCCATGTTTTCTTGACCCATTCATCCGCTCCGACCTCCTTGCTGTGCAGATTTTGATTAGAAATCTATTTGTGATAGGTCAAGAACAAACATGCCCAAAGAGAAAGTAAGTTTTCTTCAAAACATAATTTAGAAAGCCAAGTATCAATCTATTGTATATGTATGTGTGGTCATTTTGTCTGATTGACAATCCCATTTTGCAGCAATAAAATTAAAGTGAGATGAACAAACAGAGAAATGTATCTTTTTAGATGAAACAGATGTTGACAAAGTTTCCTTTTGGGGACATAATTTTAAATGGGGAATAAATTGTAAAATAAAATGTTTAAAATCGCAATTACATTGTATCGTGACATAAGTATAGTGATAATATCATCTGGTGATTCCCACCCCTAATGGTTGCATGTTGAGATTTGCATTTTGCAACTACTGTGCTGAAATACTGCCTCATTATCACACTGAAGATATTGCAGATCATGTTATTAGTAGTCTCGCTTTGCCAAACCCTCCTCCAAAGCGCACTGGGCGGTGCTAAACTCTGCACAGAGCCTCTGAAAAATTGGGAGAGAAAACTCAGATTGGACAGATAGTCTAGCTAGCTGTCTCAATTTACCCTGCAGAGATCTGAGGAGCAGTCAAAAATAGTCCTCATGAATCCACCAAATTTAAATTCCAACACAAAGAAAGTGGAAGCAAACGGAAAATACATCCGGCGGAACTTCCTGCAGCACCGGAGCAATCCCGGTAGTAGAACGCAAAAGATTATAGACTATGTTATTAGCAGCATACTAACTGTCTCACTTCTTACATTTTCCACAATGTTTCAGTCTTTCTTGGGTTAAGTGGTTACACCAGTCCAGTGTGAATATTTCAGCCTCTACAGCAGCCATGCTACCATAAGATGTTTTAATAATTACAACCCCAATTTGTCAAGTTACTGAAGCCTGCTATCATGTTGCACTGTAACATATGTCTGCTGTCTGAGTTGTTGCGTCTCTTGGGGTTCCCTGTTTCATAAATCAAATTAGCACCACAGTCCACATGTCTGTCATCTGATTTACAAGTAAGCTGGACAGAACAAGTAAACCAAAGTTATGTTTTTTTCTCTTTTTTCTTTTTTTGACGTCTGTATTTAACCATTTCATTAATAAAAGGGTAAACAAAACAAATCACCTGCTTTCACACTATTAGTAGTTAACAGTCCTCAGTGGGAGGCCAAGTCATGAGTTTGGACAACATCTGTGACAAACCTGCTGCAGTTTAATTAGAGTGGAGGCTGAATAGAAAGGGAGAGTGGTGGCTGCTTTAGTCTGATCTCTCAGGTCTTAGTGGGGATTTTAATGTGCTGAGAGGGTATGAGGAGCATGAGCACAGTGGGAGGTGAATGAGCTGCAGGAGGAGGAGGAGGAGGTTGTAAGGCATAGCGAGCGGAGAGATTCTGGGCTGTCTAAAGGGGAGAACGGTGTGTGTGTGTGTGTGTGTGTGTGTGTGTGTGTGTGTGTGTGTGTGTGATACAGAGTGGATAGGCTGACAGATGTGGCCATCAACTCCTGAAAGAATCATCTTACATCCACTGCATCCATCTGCCAACCTGTTGTGTCAAGATTTTGTGTAATCAGAATGTCATGAAAGAAGTGGTAGAAAATGTTTTCCAACATGAACAGATCACTTAAACCTCTTAAACTCTGCAAGTGGGTGCAAACTCTGGTTGTGCAATAAAATAAAGGTTTTACTCAAGACTCCACATTTTCCAAACATATGCCATGAGACAAAGTTTGAGAACATTTTAACAAAATGCTACACATGACATAACATATTTAATGAACCATCTTGGGTTTTCATTAATCATCTCATGGTTTGATATAAGTGAACACATTCTGTGATAGTGATTTTTTTATTTATTTAAAAATATGGGGAAATGTAGGGGGACAATTGGGTGTTTAAGAAATAAAAGATGAATAAAGATCATAGTTCAACATAAAAACTTGTGGTAGAAAGAGAAAGGTCGGCGTGTGGATGGGTGGGTACACCAAACTCAAGGTTTTCTGCCTTAAGCAAAGTTTTCATTCATCCACTGATCCCATTGCTATCCATTCAATCATGGCGTAGCAAATTAGAGAATTTAGCACCATATACCTTTTCTCCCAAGCATTGTCTTTACCTCAGCGCTCCCGGTTCAGCTGGAAGATGTGATCCCTGCAGCGTAACCTAGTTCTGCCTCGTGGCATCCGCCCAGCTTCCCAAGCACAAAACATGTCAAAAGGGTGTCCAGGGACAATCCCAACCAGGACATGTCCAAAAATGTGAATAACATACCAAATTTGCAATAGGTTTGAAAGTGCTGTGCACAGAAAGGCTAAACTGCAGATACCACACACCCGCCATTGTCTCAATAAGAAGCAAGAAAGAAGAGCAGTCAAATGATCTGGCAAGTTGAAAACAAGGTAACAGTTTATGTAAAGAATCTAAACCACTTTAAGCAGGTTAATGTTAAAACTGTGTTCCACATAAGTTTGGTTAACCTGGAGGTTTGTCTATAACCTGTCTGATCATCTGACTGCTTGTGTTTTTTACAACTGACTTCTTATTAGCTATATTGCATGATGTTTACTGATAGACATGACTGAAACAAAGACTGACAAAAACAAAGAAAATAAACCCAAATTTAAATAACCCTAATGGAACCTAAAATAAGAAAGCAGAAGGTTTGTCAGAGTTTGTGGCAGAGAGTCAACGTTTTGTCATTCAAATTGAGACTATTGCAATGATGGAACTTCCATTGCTAAAAGAAATATATGCCAATGGATCCAAAAGATGAACTGAACATTTCCACCCTGCGGGCAGTTTTTGTTGTTGTCTCTTTATTTTGCATCAACATATTCAATGCCTGTTCCCCCTTCCCTGACTAAAATGCTTCACTTTCAGAAGTTTAATTTCTGGGACGTGTATCCTCATCCATCATACTGCTGTGAGCATTCACGTTAACAGTGACTTTGGTCTCGCTGCAACGCCCTCCATACAGCTTGGCATAACCTCTGAAAACCCACCCTTGGCCTTGTAGCGCTAATAAAACCCCCAAAGACCTCAATCGCTTAGTGAGGAGAAGAAGAAGGCTCTGTGTTACTTTGGACAAGGATTCCTGTGGAAGTTTAGTGTCTGTGAATCCATCATTGTCACAGTTAAATAGGATCGGGAGTGTTAAGGATACTTTGTGGGGGACGGTTTAACTAACACTTTCCCATTAGCAGCCACCCTACAAATCCCTGGTGGCATTGTTTCAGAGAGGAACATCTGCTATAACAATAGAGAATCATAGAGCTGGCTTATGTTTGGGGTCATTTTAAATGACCGTAAGTAAGGAAAGGTTAGGGTGTTTTGGTTTGACTGTTGCAAACAATTCAATTTAAAACTTTATATATATCTATTTATTTTTATTTATTTTAAATTTATGAGGATTTGAAGGCTTTTAATTTGAAAGTAACACATCTAGATCTTGCAAAAATACACCAAATACAACAACACAAGCAATAAACGTCAGGACAAAAAAAAGTGTCAGTGGAGCATTTAGCAACCTGAAATATGAATGTGGCAAATGTCCATCTGTATTTAAACAACCGCGACCAACTTGGCGTGTGCAGCTATTGAGAGTGAAGCATTTAGGCTCTCTTTCACAATGGGCCTGAGGGCTAAAACCTTACACCCCTCCCACCTTCATTATCCCTGCCACACTATGATCAGCACCAAATGCCGACTATCCCAGGCCAGCACTCACAAAGCATGCTGGGAAGGACAATAGCAGACCTTCAGCCGATTGGTTCCACCTTATTAACAGCTTGTAATCTTCTCATGTCTTTGGCCAGGCCTCACAGAGCAGGAGTTAGGGCAAATAGACGAGTGTGTCCTCCGTTCCTGCTTTGATGCAGGGCTGCCTTTTCCTCTCTGAAAAGTATTGTTCTGTTGTATTTCCATTGTTGCAGCTGCACCTGTTTGCCCGCAGGGACACATGGAAAAAAATCAGTCACTGGCAACTGTTAATTTCTCATTAGACTCTCTCTGCACATTGTAAACAGAAGACAGTATGGGATGTAAAGCCCAGAGCAGGTGCAGCCCCTTTAACATTCTGGTGAACTACCTTGGATATATACAAGTTACACTAATACCGTTTCCAAACAAGGATTTTGTTGAGTTTGATTGCAAGTCCAACTAAATGAATTAACTGATTTTCTCTCTGAGAGAGTCTGATTCAATATGCAAACTTGTTTTGGTGTTATTTTAAGGTTTGACTTTGGATTTTAACAGTGGTTGGGTTGGAGTTTTAAAAGGGATAAGAGAGCAATCGGTAAAACCTTTTAACAGTCAAGTAGTAGAATTTCTGTTAATTCTTCACAAATTTCATGAGTTTTGTTTACCAACAGATTCTTTGTGCACTTTCATCTGTATTGTGTCATAGAAGGCTGTCATCAGTCAGTTCTTTGAATTAATAGTCAATAAATTCAATAAATTAAGATGCAGGAGCAATGTGTTTTCTTTTCCTTGTTCTAGTTAAAAGTCTAGCAGCTCATTTTGAACCATTTGGAGTTGTGAAAAGGGGGAAAGGGTCCACCCCTGTATACAAATCAAGAAAAGGTGCTAAAGCAACCAGATGATGATAAAAACAGCTTTTATTTAGCTAAGATTCTGATGAGATGAAAGCTGCCCTTATTAGCTTAATGTGATTTTGAAAAAGTATTTGTTTACATATCTTAGTAGGCCTAGTCTAAAAACTAATTAATATCAGTAGGTAATGCATTTTTTTATTGAATCATGCAGGAAAGCCATGTAAGAAATACCTGTGTGTTGCATGGCTGCCTTAGTCAGCATGGAGGCCTTATGGGCTCTTATTGTTCTCTCAAGGAACTGCAAGCCAATCACAGAAATTTATTTTTGTTTAATTCAGGCTTTTGATCAACAAGCGAGACAGTCCGGGACAAACAGACAAGTACACAATATAGATATACAATATAGCTGTGTAATCGTTCCAATTTGTAGAGCCTTCTTCAGATATTTAACAACATAAGTCCTCCGTCCAAGGCAGCAAACACATCGACACACCATCAAGTGTCACACAAAGAGCTCAATCAGACACCTGATGTAAATTGACTCCATTAAGTCAAGATTGTGTCCGGACCAGCGGCAGCCAGACTTCAGGCTTCATTTGTAAAACTGTCTCTTTATATCCAGTTAGGTGGATTTATAATTATGCCAATTTGTACTCAATTAAAGAGCCAATAGAGGTTGTTTTGTGTGTTTGAACAAGGAAACGTCTGCTCTGCTCTGGTGGTCCAAAATTAAGGATTCTGTTTTTTTCATCTGTAAATTAATCTGTGATTATGTGTTGATAAAAAAAGAACATATTAAAAAAATAAAAATACAAACTTCAATGAAATATTTTTCAAATGCCATTTGCAAACAGATACTCTGTAGTTTAATGATTAATTTTTGCTTTATTTTTTATTTAATTATTTCAAAATCCTATCACCAGAATGTAAACTTTTAGAGGCAAAATGTTGGTTCAAATCAGTTTGAAATAATCTGATCCATTTACTGTAAACAATCCTAAGATTATTTGGTAAAATCAATCTAAAAAAGCCTTATCCATACTGGAGATGTGTGACTTTAAAATCATAATAAACATCATGAAAAAAAAACACAAAAGGAAGAAAAGAAATATGTTTAACATTCAAAATTTGTGTTTAACATTTTTTTTTCCCGTGGTGTCACTTTGGGTGTATTTTTCATACCGTATTGGGGAAAAAATTGACCCAGGAGTTTGGCTGAGGTGTCTTCCTGTCTGTCAGCCACAGGAAATGATTCCACACAGACGAGGCATTTAGCTTCCAGGTGCAGGCCCACCATTGGACGGCCTTGCCCAGATGGATAGTACTCTTTCCACCATAAAGACACTAGTCTTCCCCATGCCCTGAAGCCACCGGTGCTCCTGCCCTGGTCCAGTCTCATCAAAAGGAGCTTGGAAGCTGGGAGGCGGATATGCTGGGCTGCTACCCCAAATCAAGCTCACTTTTCTTTCCCTTGTAAGTTGTAGATAAAAAAGTGGGGGAGGTGCGCTTCTCTGGTAGACACCAGCTTCTTTCTTTCTCGTCTTTTCGAACTTCTGTATGTGTGGCTCCTTGCAGGTGTCCTTTCTTTTCTCTTGACATTGAAACCACATCCCAAAATACTGTCAAAACCAATTCGGCTTGTCTTCTTTCATTACTCAGTTTATTACCCCTCATTGTTAGACAAGCACTAGAAATCAAATTGAGCTCACAGGCACGCACGCACACACCCACACACACATGCACAAATGAATCCTGGCTGCCTGCACTCTGTTCTCCTGCAGGTGCGAGGGCCATCCGCCTGGCTCTTTTCATGAGGCCCTCCCTTTCCTGTCCGTCTGCAGCCGTCCATTCAGCTTCAATCACAGCACCAGCCGGACGCCACCGGACCACTGGCAGGGAAGGGAAGCGCCTCCACACACATCTTTCACTTGTTGAACGACAAGTGAAGAGCGGCTGGGGAGCAAAGAAAGGGTCTTCCTCCTCTGCATCTCCTTCTGCTTTCATCATAAACAACTTGCTTTCTGTTTGTAACGGTGCTGTCCTTCCCCTCTTCCCCCCTGCCTTCCTTTTCTCCCGCTCAGATGGGCTTTACAAGGACGGGGTGGGTGGGGGAGTGCAAAGGAGGAAGACGGCCAGGCTCCCTGTGCAACGGGGGGATGCTGAGGTCTTTTTGTGTCTCATGAATGGCACATTTGAGGTTTCCAGCCTTGCTCAGTGCCCCAAGCCAGCTTCACCTGTGGTTGGAGTCAATTGGCCTGTTGTCTGCATGCCTGGAACTGTGCCCAGCTCTCTGCCAACTAATTTGGTTAGCGTAGCCACTCAGAACAGTGCAACAATAACCTCCACCTCAAAACCATCAATTAACTCCCAGCACACAATGATGTATCCATTCACTGTTTGCCAGAACTGTTCTCTGACACGGTTAATACCCATGCTAATACTGCTAATACCTGCCCTCTGTCACATAAGAATGTGCTGATGATTTAAATGGCTTCCGAGTTTTTGGCTGTAGAGGAACTTTGCATTAAGCCCACAGTGTTTTTTGTGTGCACTTTTGATTAACTTCATACAAAGAAAAAGGAAAAGCAATGTTTGCTCATGTTGTCAGGTGCTAACAAGAGCACTGGTGGCTTTTAGGCACAGCAGTGCTGTGAGCCAAATGCTAACATCAGTATTCTAACATGCTCACAATAACAATGCTAACTTGTTGCTGTTTACCAGCTAATGTTCATCACATTCACCATCATTTTAGTGTGTTAGCATACTAACATTTGCTTAATAGCACGATAACGATAAAGTACATCTGAGGCTGATTGGACTGACATTAGTTTTGGAATTGCACAAAAGGGTGTCACAGTAAATGTGATGTTGCCATGCAAACAACTTGTCAGAGTTATGACAATGTCCTTGTTCACCCCGTAACATGTCCTGTAATAACCTACAGGATCATCAACTTCTGTGCTTGGAAAACTGCTTATTTGCTTATTTACTATTTACTCTGATTATAGAAATAATAATAATAATAATAATAATAATAATAATAATAATAATAATAATAATAATAATAAAGCTCCCAGCAAATATGATGCCAGGACCCAACCTTTTACCTTTACGAAATGTTCAATCTGACCTTAGAAATTCATCGCTCTTCCAAAATGGAACACTTTACAAAAAACAGACAAAAATGTATCTATTATTTCATTTGTAGATTTTAAGCTCAGATCTTCCAAATGCATTTTACCTCATTGTCAGTTGCGTATTCAATGTTGTCAGTTTAAATTCTTCTTCTTTTATATATATTTTATATATTTAGTAACATCATAAAAAACGGACAGGGCCTCACTAAGAATAACATTTTCTTTTACAGTTAGTGTCCTGTTAAAGATAGCAGCAGCAAAAAGAATATCAAAACAGTTCAGCTATAGCCTGAAAAACTGCCTCTTTTTACGTTTGTTGTCTGTCCACATCAAAAACACAGTAAATATCATTCATGAGAGTTTTTAACTTTAGTTGTCCTCATTTTCAATCTGATCTGGGTAAAATAAGTTTTGATGTTGATGCTCCATAATACAAAATTACCAACTAACTTTCAAAACCCTATGTTCATTGTCAGCAGCACATCTTAAATAAGTATTTTGAATTGTGCTTGTGTAATGTTCATGTGCACAGGTTTCTCTTCAAACAAAGATCCTAAACTAACTAAATAATCCACATCATTTTTTCGTAATATCTTGCCTTAAATCGTTCCAATTTTAAATGGGTTTTGGCTGGTGTCACCACCTAACAGGTCTTTCTCACAGACAAATATCAAAAAGTCAGACGTGCATATGTGTGTTTCTAAAGAGCACATCATGTGTCAGGGAGGAGTTGAGCTGAGGTGGGGGTATGTGAGGGGAGCATTTAGCTCACTTTTCCACTGTGTGAGCTTTCATTCTCACCACACGCAGCTGTGGAAATGAGATAAAACTGAGCTGCCACTTTAGGAAGCTCTCATTCACTCACTTTTGCAGCCAGAAACCTCTGAAGCCAAAACGTTTGGTGACTCGTCATTGTGCTGGATGGCAGCTGTTTTCTGCAAGCAATAGAGAGATCAACAGGTGGAGGGAATGAAAGTTTGATTTTTGCAATTTGTGGATTTTAAAAATAAGTGTGAAGTATTTTTGCTTTGACTATTTTTGGTTTGTATCTCAAACTTTATGTTTTGCTGAAGACATTTTTAAAGAAGACAACACTGAACTGCAACTCTGAATATAGCACACCACTGAACAGACTATGAATGTGCTATCAAACCCAGTGATCAGGGCCCAGGAGCAGTCTCTACCTCTGTGCAGCCCCGGGTCTGTCCAGGACTTACCCCACTGCCCTCCAGGGTTCAGCCTGAGCTCCCCTCTAAACCCTGCGCCCATGCTTGGCCTCCAGATTGGCCAAAGACCAACCAAACCACAGAGGGAGCTGAGCCCTGAGGAGCAGCAGGAGCTCAGAAGGAAGATCAATAGCAGGGAGAGGAAGCGTATGCAGGACTTGAACATTGCCATGGATGCCCTCAGGGAGGTCATGGTGCCTTACGGCTCCTCGCCATCTTCTGCCTCCTCCTCTCAGTCTCACCAGCCTGGAGCTCCTCCAGGCCGCAGGCTCTCCAAGATCTCCACCCTAGTTCTGGCCAGGAACTACATCCTCCTCCTGGGTTCGTCTCTGCAGGAGATGCGGCGGCTGCTGGGAGAGGTAAGCGTCGGGATGGGGGTGAACACAGGACCGGTCCCCCGGCTGCTGCTCGCTGGAGGGTGGCCCCTCATCTCTGGCCCCAGTCAGCTCCTCCTCACCCAGGAGTCCCTCCTCACCACAGCAGCATCTTCCTCTTCCTCCACTTCATCATCTTCTGCTGCTAAATGTCCCCTGTTGTCTCCGGGCCCCATGGAGGCCTCACTTGCACCTGTACAGTGGAGCTCTGCAGGGGCCTCAGGAGGGCCAGTGTGCCCCTGTGGAGTCTGCAGACTGCCCAGATTTAGCCACTCCACTTCGGCTCCAAGATTCCCAAAATGACTTCCTGAAGTTAAAGTTTAAGAACGGACTTGATGACTGTTACAGTACATGTATGCAAATTCTTTTTATATGAATTGTTATTTTTCTAACATTTTTAAGGGGTTTATAATAATTTAACTCACAATTATCCTTTAAGTTTTTTAAACTTAATGGATCTACTCTATATTTGCTAAGCCAGTTTCTAAGTAAATATAACCCCTTTTTGTTTCAGAGATACGTGTTTTATTAGTTTTCTCATTTCACAGAGAAATAATTGACTACCGTACTTTGTTGATCCAAGATGAAATTGTGAGCTGTAATGACGTGTGTGTGTGTGTGTGTGTGTGAGAGTGTGAGTGTGTGTGTGTGTGTGCGTGTGTGTGTGTGTGAGTGGTGCATTTGATTGCAGTATCAAAACAATATGCAGTCACAATTTTAGGATCCCACTGGAGAGGGCCCAAACCATGGACTCTTCTGAAATAAAAAATATAACATTTAAGAACAGTGAAAAACTATTCTCAGTTTCTTTCTATGAACAATGGGATCCAACATGAACTGATTTCATATGAATGATTTCTGTGAATGATTTGTGTATTTGTCCTAACTCTTCCAGCGGGTTTGAAGAGGGCAGGCTTGTGTTATAAAAGTGACACATCCCTCCTGTCAGCAGGCAGACTCCCCCTTTCTCTGTAGTACTCAAGCTTGCTCTTTAGCAAACATTGTGTAATTAAGCAGTCTACAATTTTCATTATCAAGTATAAAGACACAAAGTAATTTAACACATATATGCTTTAATATAAATAGGAATTCCCAGAAATTACATCTTCTCCAGCATCCCTGTCTCTTAGATATTATGTTCTAAACTGCTTGTTTTCCAATTACTGTACATTCTGAAGACAAATTTAAGAAATACTACTTGGATTATGTTAGGCAACGCTTTGTTTTGATTAATGAAGCTCTACATTTATTTACCTCACCAGAAGTGGATGGTGGGCATCCAAAGTAAAGAACTTTGACACTACAGTTGTGATATGGTTTAGGCACCAAAAGTCTTATGGTTAAGGTAGGGTTAGGTTAACACAACCAAACTATTTGGTAAGGTTTAGGATAAAACATGGTTTGGGTTAAAATAAGTATAAATATGTCAGTTTGTTGCATTATATACGTATCTAAAATACGAATGTTACGTACAAAAGGCAATTAAAATAAGTCAACACAGACTTTTGGTTTCATAAAGGGAGAAAAACAGCAGCCTCCTGGATGAAAGTACTGTGTTTGTTTGACCCATCCATCCACCCAGACTTCCTCCCTACATGGACTTGGTTGCTTTTATAATTTTTCACCCTGCACAACTGTTGCTCTTTACTGTATACTACATCATCTCAAACAGTTGAAAGCCTGGTGCCTCTCACACAGGCGCTAAAGGGTGCCTTGTGCCTTAGTATCAGATGCTGAGGGCCACTGACCAAGCTGTACCAAGTTGGTAGTGAGAATGGGTTGACACAACATGTGTTTACCTTAATCTTTACTTTAAGCAAGTGCTGTGAATGCACTTGGCATATTTTGTCAGTGAACACTTTACTGAAACGTTAGGTATCAACGTTTTGTGGCTTGCCAGATATGTTAATTATATATGCTGTTGATGACAATTTTAATTTGGGCTCCATACACTCCCCCTAAAAAAAATTCTGCAAAGTATTTTCTAGGGGACAGAGTTAACTCCAAAGTTTGTAAAGACACTTTCTGGCAAATGTTGCCCTCATTTGCTTAAAGTGAAGAAAATCAACTTTTGACCCCTGTCTTTTCTCTGCTCAGCTGTGTTGCCTGCTATCCCATAGTATCTTGAGAAGTGATTCACTTATACAAACTTCTTGTTGCGCTCCACCACGTTTGTTGGGCCTCCAACGTTGACGCCGATAAGCGGTTAAAAGCTTGTCCAGCACCCTCCACACCCCCCCAAAACAGTGAAACAGTCCTCATCTATTCCCCTATTCATCACCCCAACAAGCAAAAGATCAAAACCCACCCATGTAATTACTGCTCCGCAGAAAGGAGGCCTTTTGGTTATTAGCCCCCTCTCTCTCGTCCAACCTCAAATTCTTGTTGTTTCTCTGTGTTAAGGAGCTGGGATGGGTGATTTGGTGCTACTCATTACACTCACTCCACAATATGTTCAAACGCCCAGAAAATGTGTCTTGCTGAATGGGGTTCACTCCTGCAAACTCTCCACCCCTCTGGAAGAAAGCAGGCAGCCTTATTCTGAGATAGAATGAGAGGCGCTGGTAGGAGGGAGGATAGTCTCAGCAACAACCTGGCCCTTAGCACGGCCTGCATGAATAATAATAATGAAAATAATCATAATCATAATGATGATAAAAAATAATTGCTACGACGGAATAAGAGGATTATGGAGGGTAGATATGTGAATGGTGGCGAGTGAAAGGACGGGAATCTATTAGCATCAGGGAGGACAAAAGAGGAGCTGGATGCCATTAAGTGAGATTAAGCTAAATAAGGCTTGATTTTCTTACAAGGAAAAGGGAGGAAGGAGAAAAGGGTGGGAGCGAAGGGGGAGGGAGGGTGGGAGAGCCTGATTCATAGATCAAAGTAAGATGGCCAAACTTCACGTCTTTCATTTACATATAGCTGCTTTATCCCTGGAGGGATTAGCTACCTTGCTATTTTCTCCGGGTTGCTCGCCATTCTGCCACCTTTTGCCCACCATCAATTTCCTCCTGCTCTCAGGATGGTTCAGCCCTTCTTCTCTTCTCTTCTTTTTTGTTGAGTTTGGCTCCTTAATTTCTCCCCCCTCTCACTCTCTGCCCTTTATCCTGGTTTCTCCAAGAGGCTCTCACTTTCTCGAGTTTGGTGGTTTCATTGTCGCAGCGACGCAGGGGTCTGGTCAGTCTTTGTGTTAGCACTTTAACTCATCTCCATTTCATCACTCAATGGGGCGAGGAGGGCTTGTAAGACAATGCGCACACACACACACACACACACACACACACACACACACACACACACACACACACACACACACATGCACCCTGTTCACCGTGGACAACGACCAGAAAAGCAGCACATGTATCTAAGTTAAAGTTTGTCATGTATTGATCTATACAGTAACTTCTGTGTTTCTGCCTTTTATTTTTTCCAACCTAAACCATTCTCTGCTGCTACTATCCCAGAAATGCTACAATGAATAAGAAACAAGACAGGCTAATGACTCTTTAATCCACCTTACATTGACATCCAAGTTTGCAAGTGGAATCAGCTGTTGAGGATGTACTTTTTAGACAAAATCTTATCATGATTGAATGTTTATTTACAGTAATTCATTGTTGGGAGTCTAGTGTAGTTTAAACCACACAAAGGTAAAGTAAATAATGGCGTGTGTACTTTTAGTTCCCAGTTAAAGTTGTGAAAAAGGACTACTTGTTCCAGATCTGTGAATTGCTGCATAATAACCAATTATTTTTGCAGAAGTTATATCAATTTGTCTAACTGTTTGCACCCGTGAATTGTCCCTTGAGGGCCATTCAACCGGATTATCATGCTTTAACAGTTCAATAGTCGAACCTGCATTTCAAGTCAGTGCACCTTCTGTACAGTAGATGCGGTAGGCTATATGAGACTGCAGGTAACCATAGCAACTGTACATGCTACAGCTGCTGCGATTCAGCCAGCTATTGCTGGTGAAACTTAACATAACAATGGATTAAACTGGCTATACAAACCACTGCCGGTGGTAAATGGCGCCCAGTATCTCCCAGTATAACAGACTGTCCTACCAAGAAAAACAAAAAATATTCTGCAAAAAACATATAGGTTTACTTTCATGCGACTAAACCCTTGGTTGTAGGAATTATGAATTATTAACATGTACGTTCAAAAGTTGTTTTATTCGTGCAAGAAAAAACTCAGATTGGACAGATAGTCTAGTTAGCTATCTCAATTTAACATGCAGAGATCTGAGGAGCAGTTAACCATAGTCCTCACAAAACGATGGAGTTTAAAATTACAACACAAAGAAAGCAGAAGAAAACATCACAATAGGTGAAAAGACATTTTCCTGCGGCATCTGACGTCATGGATATAGACTACCCTAACCAAACCTCAACCAATTATAATTTGTGATAGTTTTGGAAGGAACTGACAAACGTCACAAAACGCATATATGTAATTCTGGGAAAGTCCCATAAGATGTACTTTGTTGTCTAATTTGGAGGATTTGGAGGAATTATTCTTATTTATTATATATATTGGATATTAACATTTATTTTTTCTTAATCATAACCACAATCGGTTGCCAAACCCTAGTCATACTGTATTGTTGTGTTTTGTAGAAAGCAGAAGTTAAAACATTTTTAATGAATGTAAACTCAGGATTCACAGAATTATCTAATATCAACCCTCTTGACTGGTCAGTGTATGAGCACAATAAAACACTCTCTCACAACAAACGCTGATGTTGAAAACTAAAGGACTTGGCAAAGAAAATACCACTCTGCTCCATGGTTTGGCATTCTTTGTTCTATAAATAAGGTCACTTCATTGAACTAGTCTTTCCTGTCCGATAGAAGTCCTCACATACACTGTGTACAGATTTCTACCATTCAGTAAATCATCAACTGCACAGTTGAGCTTTATTCTAACTCTCATGGCAAATGTATTCACAAAATTAGGCTTTTCAGACTTACAACACATTTGCTCATGTTGCTAAAGTGCAAAAGCTCCTACACGTTTGAGTTTTAAAAATAACTTCCATATCTTTATCTATCCATTTGGATTTCAGCTGAAGCCTGTTGTTGTCACTTTACACTCCAACATGGGTCTCTAATGGGGATCGTACACATTGTCTTCCACTGTTCCCTCTCCTACAGCCTCTCATCTCAGAGTGTTGTTTGCCTCCAGCCTTTGTCGTACTGTTTCATAGCACTTAACCAGTCAACGTGGGGAGTCCTTGGCTTAGGAAGTCCTGAGCCATAAATTTCATCTTCACAATGAGCAGAACACAGGGGCTGGTCAGGACCCCCATTTACTTTCTAACCCAGCTTTTATTCATTTGCTCCCTAAATAACATCAGGCCCTCCTATGCTGTCCCACCCTGAAATTCCCGATCCCCTCTGTCACCCCTTCTTTCTTAGACAGAGGTGATACAACAGGGTTACTGCTGAGACCGCCAGCCCGCTCATTAAGCATCGTGTTCTCTCCCACCCATTTCTGCCCTCTGTCCTATTCACACCGCTGTCCTCATTACAACTTTACAGGCCACCATCAACCGTTACCTCATTACCCCAATCGAGCAGCTAAAAGACGTGCAGAGATGGTGTGTGGTCACAGGAGACACGTTTTTACACAATCTGAAATCATCTCTAAAGTTTTACAAATAACTTGGTTTAGCAGAGATATAAGGCTGATTTTAAGTTGAATTATTCAGTGAAAGTGAAATAATCAGCAAAACAGTGAGCAGGAATTCACAGTTAGACTCTGTGAACATAATAGAAATCAAGCTCTCTACTCCATCACTGTTAGTGTTATTGGAAATAGCATAAAAATCTATGCATTTATTTACTAAAAGATTGAAAGTGAAAGAGAAAGGGAGGATTAATGTTTAAAGAGTAAGACACTAAGAGACCACTAAACATAACAATAGGAAACATTTAATGGAAGAAAAGGATTTGGATTTGTAGGCATAAAAAATGATACCTCAGTACATACAGTTTCCACTAAAAAGAGAAATTACTCCTCTGTTCAGGGGCAGTCCAAGTCTTTTTAGGGACCACAAGAACCATCAAATGCCAGGGGAAATTCAGGGTTGGATAGTACAGGAGGGCCCTGTGCTTTAACCACTCCTCACATTTGGTATTACAACTCCAAAATGTGTTACTTTCCTTGACGTCATTGCAGAATCTGTTACGACGCTTCACCCAATTCACAAAATTAATAAAGGTTTTAGAAGTTTAAGGCGCTTTTGAGCAGTATAACAAAATCAATGATTTACAGTGTTTTGTGGCCACTGGTGCTGAGGTCCTCTCAGGTCACCCCTGTCTCCCTTTTGTCACCATAAACATCATGTGTGCTCTTGTTTTCTCAGATACATGCATTATTGTTGCTCAATGATAATCTATTTGTTAGTGCAGTTTGATGCACTGCATCGCCTCTGAAGTAATTCTTTTCTGATTATCCACTAATTTCCCAGCCTGTAATGTATAGAAGGCAGGGTATAGAGGACATCAGATAACTAAAGAATTGATTACATGTCTACTGCACATCTGTGTTCTAATACCAAATATTAAATCAGGGATCCAAAGCAACAATAGCATGTAAGAGTGGGACATACATTTTTTTATCGGCTGCCACATCAGAATTAAAATCTTTACTTGGACCTGTAAATCAGACTTCTTTTCTCTCCAGGCCAGTCTTGGGTGTTGGGGAGTAGGAATCTATTTACTTTAAAAGGGGGCTCTACATGCAAATAGTGTAGTTCACTGCACCTTTCTCTTGATAGCTTTGTCATATTTATGAGAAATGTCAAATGTTTGTGATATTAGATATGTATATTTATACACACAGAGTTTGGGACATGACATATGTGGAAAGTGTGCATATTGTGCCCAAATAAAATGTTGTTTCTGATAATGGGAACTTGATAATATACAGCAATGAATGGGACTGAGAGCATGCCTGTAAACCTGTATAACAAACATACATACGTATGCAGTTTGAAAATGAATGTAAACTTTGGTATGGTCCTTTTAAATGTGTGTGTTTGAGTGTGTGTCGCTGTGGCAATGAACCCCTGGCCCTCAGTTTGCCCTCTGAACCCTCAGTGGCCTTGGAAGCAGGAATTCCAGTTAACACATCACAGATGAGTTTTCTTTTCTTCTTGTTTTGTGTTTCTGTCGCTTCTCGCTTAATGTAGGCTGGGTGTCGACAAGGCCTGACAGCGACCAGCCCTCTCCCGCCTCTGTTTTCCTGTCTTCTTTCTTCCCTTCCTTTCTGTCGTTCCTCTGTTTGGGCTCCTCTTTCTTGCCTCCTTTTCTGCTTAATTGAGTTGTTTGGCAAGCGGGCTTGTCAGACAGCGCCGTCTATGTGGGGAGTCTGAGGGGCAGGGGGGCACCTGCCATTGTGCTCTCAGAGACGGGTTAGTTTTTCACCGTTACTGATGCATGAGTGAACGTGGCCCAGATTAAGACAAGGGGGAGCTGCAGTAAAACTGAGATAATATCATGAAACATCTATTTTGTCTAATATTTCATTATTGAGATGAAAAGCTGCATCCGTTTTAATCTTTTAATGCTGCAAAGTTTGTAGTGGCTCATTAAGTCTATTTTTATGTGAATAATATGCTGCATTTTCAATCGTGAAAATACATGATTCTTTCAAATTGCAACCCTAAATTATAGATTACATGGCACAATATGTACAACCGAAGACAACACATATTTTCCAATGTCATGGATGTCATCAATGTCAGTTTAAAACATTATGAAACTTTTTTAAAATTACTATTTGAATTTGAATTAAAATGCCATTTATTCAAAAACGTTACATATAATACGTCTGCATCCATTACTGACATTTAGACCATTAAGAGACAAGAGAGTCTTCTCAGTTGTAAGTGCTCCGCAAACCAATAAATATCTTCTCCATACGAGAGTGTAAAGTGGTCTGAAGAAGGCAAACACTGACTGTGTGGAGTCATCAATCATGAGGACAGAGGAAAGAGAGAGAGATGCAGAGGAGGATTCTCATTTCACTTTTCTTTACATTGACGAGCATGTTAGTGGAGGGATCAGTGGGTCATTTTAGCTTGGTTAAAATGACCCACTGAGAAATTAAATATATTGGAGTATGTGAGCCTGTTCATTTAAAATTAAACTTATTGTCCCACAATGTAAGCAAAGTGATTCATAGTTAGTTACAGCTATAATATAAAACTAAAATGACTTATTTTACTTAATTTAAAAAATTACTATTTTAATTCATTCTAATCAGCGGTTTAGCATGTTGTAACCTAACTGGATCACTGCTGACCATTTTCCATTTGCTTCACTTTATTTGAGTACAAAAATAGAGCTAGGTATACATAACAGCACATGCCTGCAATGCCACGTCTGATTTAATCTTTTTGATTAAATGTTAATAGTTTATGTTTGACGTGAGCACTATGGGGAGAAAACAGTGTCTCTTTTAGTAAGTCTATTTTGCTGTTTTTTTAATAATCCTCTCAAACTGAATGTTATTTCTTTAATATATAAACTAGAAATGTGAGACTTTGCCTGCTTGAAGCTTTATGATATGTTGCCTTGTGCGCTCTTCTCGTTGTTAGCATTATTAAAATTAGGAACTTCATTGCAAAACACTTTTTGTTCCATAATTATTTACTCCATTATTGGTTGTGTTCAATAAAGCTATAAACCCCAAACTAATTTTCCAAAAGAAAAATGTGCAGCTACTTGGTGGCTCTGTAAATATTTCACTATTTAAGAGATTTATTTTATGAAACACATAAAGACGCATTTGTTAAGTCAGCAATGTTGATATGATGTCATTCCTCATTTCATCTCCCGGCAAAGACTGCAAGTTCTAACAAGACTCTGATACCAATGTCTGAAAAGTAACGCAGAAGAAAGTAACAATCCTGCTTCTATTGTTTCAAATGTGTTATTGTTCTTTAATCTTTTTGTTGTGCGTACTGTTTGTATTTTGTGACTGTAGGAGAAGCACACTCGTGTCTTCCCTCAGGGTCCATGGACCTGTCCATCTGCTCACACACACACACACACACACACACACACACACACACACACACACACACACACACACACACACACACACACACACACACACACACACACACACACACCAAAAACAGACAGCCAAGGGCTAAGGGGAGAATCTTTGTTTGTGTGTGTGTGTGTGTGTGTGTGTGTGTGTGTGTGTGTGTGTAAATATGAGGTTTTTGAAGGCTTGGGTGTGGAGTCAGTTTACATGGTACAAGGTCTGGACCAGAGCCACTAGACTTCAGCTCCCTCCCAAAGGCTGCCTCACCTCTCCTTACTTTTAAATCACACACACACACACACACACACACACACACACACACACACACACACACACACACACACACACACACACACACACTCTGCTCTGACAGCTACAACCCCCCCAAACACACACACTTGTGCCATCACACAGCCGTTCTCTTTCTGCTGACCAGCAGAAAATGTGGACAACTAAACCCAAGGACAGCGTGTGTGTGTGTGTGTGTGTGTGTGTGTGTGTGTGTGTGTGTGTGTGTGTGTGTGTGAGTGTGTGTGTGTGTGCGTGTGCAGGAGTTACTAGGGGGCACAGCATACTCCTCCTCTCCTCCAGCCTGCTGGAATGCCAAAACCAGCCGGCAGGGTCAACGCAGGAGTCAAAACACTTCAGAGGAACGAGGAGAGGCCAAGCAGCGTCGTGCATTTTTATCTCACAGGTACATGATTTTGACCCATTGAACAATAAACCGAAATGACTTTACTTTGAAGCCTTGAAAAAGCTCAGCCGTAAGTTAAAAGGTGGAAAACGTGTGTTGGCTGTGCTGCTTTAGAGGTCAGGAATGAGGGAAAAACTCACATGGATGCACTTGAGCACTGTTGAACAGTGTGTTTGTCTTATAACTGGAGTTTAGCAGAATGTTCCTAGTGGTATTCAACAATCATATGACTCCATTGTAGAACGGTGCATTTCTTATCAACACTGTTGTCAGTCATTCCTGCAATACAGGCACAGCTTGCAACTTTTTTTTTATTGCCATTTAAATACATCAGCATAGTAAACCAAGGCAGCTGACTCTGATCCAAAAGTAGATGAACCCGAATTGAGGGAACAAGTGTGATTTATTCCTTTGTCAGTCTGGTCTAATTCTGCACTGCGGACACAGTGAGTCAACAAAGTCTGGTCAATTATTAAATAAAGACATACAACAGGAGGTTTCTGACAGTGTTTTGGAGCTTACAATTTGTGAAAGGTTTTTAATCACACTTGCACCGTGGGATATAACTTTGGAACAGAGTGAAATGGACTATTAAAACTTCTGGAAGGATTGTTATTTACTGAGCATCATATTCTGCACAGAACAAATCCTGAACAGTTATCAGCTGTCAAATTTTATAAATCAACAGCTGTTAATACAGATAAAAGCTTATAGTGAAAATAATGTAGGGATTTTATTGGTAGAACAAAATGGACACCAGCTAAAACTACTTGGTTAAGATTGGGGAAAGATTGTCTTTGGTGTTAAAGTAATCCCTCGTCTTCAGTTTCTAAATCAAAAACTTCCATCCACCTGCTTTAACCTCCTCCTTAAGGACTCAGTCCGATTGCATTTATAACAGCAAAACATTGGAACAAAATCAATTAATTTCAAATTTCATGCAAGGATGCAAAATAAATAAAGCTATTTTATTAGCTGTGACCAGGGGCGTAGCAAAAACAATTCTGGACCCCCATAAATAGGCATTCTTGTATATTTTTGGGCCATTTTCACTTCAGCGCTTGTATATTATCTGTCTAGAGTTTTCTCTAGCACGACTATTTTGCAGCGGCTCTGTGCGGAGTTTAGCACCACCATTGTCAATTCTGATTGGTTTAAAGAAATGCCATTAAACCAGAGCATGTTTTCCTCCCATCCCCGAAAGCTGTGTGGAGTAGCCAGCCTTTGGAAGACGGTCTGGCAAGATTAGATTTTGTATAATCCTCCTCTGCTGAATGAGAAGCAACACGAAGAGAACATTTTCTTTTGGATCCATTTTCCTCATGAACGAAGCTATCCACAACCAACAGTAGGAACTTTACAACATGCAAACTTGTCATTTCATCACAAATCACAAAAGCAGCCCCTTTTTTTCACAAAGATGCCCAAATTAACTTTGCTGTGTTGTTTTTTTTAGTGCAATCAGGCTAAAAAAACATTTTCAGTTTTATGAGAAAGTGAAACATAAGCTGTTTTAATGCATAAAGAAATAAGTATTGCTTAAGTTGAAGGAGACACATTTACCAATAGCACTCTCCATGACAACAATTAAGAAACATTTAAATGCGATATTTACAGAAAGGATATAAACATTCGGAAAATAGAAAGGTAGTGGGGGGAGTTAAAAAGAAAAAAAAGGTTTATACCTCCTGAAGGTTTTAACAAGCTGTTGGATTTAGGCTGTTTGTATAAGCATTACATTTTGGACTATAATTAAAAAAAAACTCTGTGTAAAGGCAGCAACTAATGGACATGACTGTATGTTTGTGTGTGTGTGTGTGTGTGTTGGGCGGTGTACCTACCATCCTGAGTCCTCTGTTGGGAAGGGCATGGTCCATTCCTCCTGTGTGCAGGTGTCATGGCTGGACCTCTTCATTTGCATACATTTGCATGCTGTCAAACGGAGCTGCTGCTGACAGCTTCCAGAGCCGACTGTCTTCCTGGACCCCGGCCCAATCCTGTCGGCATGGTTACACGGCACGGTTATAGCGTGGCGCGGCAGGCTCACGGCCAGGCCGATCAGCCTTGATGAGAGCTTGAGAGCTTCAGGGAGACGTCTATCAGCGGACAGACATCAACTCACACCAACAACCTCCAAATGTCACTGAGTAAGGGCATGAAAAATAGGAGTACATATGGTATGTTGGTATACAGCAATGCAGGAACCTTTTCAATCAAATAGTAACAGGACTTTAACTAGTAACTAAAAGTCTTGTTTGAGTCTCATTGTTTGCATTTTCCAACCATGAGGATCAGACTTAGACTTAGACTTCTCTTTATTAATCCTTTTGGGATGACTCCCGCAAGGAAATTGAAATTTACAGCATCAGTTTTTAGCAAGAAGAATACAGTACAGAAAAAGAAAAAGACAGTATAAACAGTGATAACAGTAGTAATAATAATAATAATAATAATAATAATAATAACAATAAAAACCTTTGACTTTAAAATTACATAAAAAGACATCTACCATAAATTATCAGTCAAGTGTCAATGTCGAGTCAAGTGTTCAAGTGTCCAGGTATTTATGTGAGTGCAGCTGTGTTAATCAGGTTAATTATTACAGGAAACAATAAAAAAAGGAAAGGTTAGTGAAAGATTGTGATTTTAGTCAATATTACTAAACATGTTTTGTTTTACTGTCTTCTGCTTTAAGTCACTGCAGACTTGTCTCTATGTCGTACCGAGACCCTTAACTTCACCCTTCACCAAGTGCTGTGATGGCCCAAACAATCATCAAAAAGTTATAATTTTGTAGTATCTGCACACAGATATCGAATTGCATTATCATATACAAACAAAGGAAATGTGTTATCAGTGAACGTTTCACTCACAAGTTCAGTTTCAACAGTTTGCAACTTGACAGATACGTTGATTTCCTCATTATGTTAATAGAAAACGTAATACGGGCAGCATTGAGCTTCCTCCAAAATGTATTTGCTGTTGCAAATTAGTAATGTATGAACATGATTTAAAGGTGATAGGGGAAACTGTCTGTATGTAATGTTATAAATGTGAAATGCAAGAAGAAGGAATGACACATCAAACTGTACTCTCTTGCTTCTTGGGGTTTGGAGCTACGGCCCAAGAATGTAATGTAGGAGCCTGAGTTCTATAAATAGTATATAGTATATACTATAATATATAGTATAGTATGTAGTTCCTGTAGTTGTATGGGGTATTATTGTTAAAGAAATAATCTGAATTCACAGTGACTTCAATTGCAGAGACACGTTTGGGGATAAACAATTTGGGATTTTAACGTCACTAGTTTGAACAATTGAACATTTTGACTGGCATGATAACAAGACCTTAAACCATGACCATAGGAAATACTGCATGTATTTCCTATGGTCATGGTTTAAGGTAAAAATGCAATATAGCAAGCCATGCTTTACATTCTAAATGAGGTCAAAAGAACGGCAATAATATCGATGAAACTCAAATAATTTCATGCAAACAAATAACATCTTTTTTAAGGACACGTGCTGGAAGAAGAGCCTCCGAATTTGATCTTTTTTTCATCAGAGCCTCCTCTCCACTCCACTCCCTCCAACCTTAACAATTAAAAAAACCAAAAAAACTGAAGGTGAGTCCACTGTCCATTATCCCTCTCTAAAATAAATTGCCCTCTACCCCCTCCTCCCTCTTCCTTCTGTCTCCATCCATTCTGCTTTTGGCAGTCATGCCTTTCAGAATGACTTGTTTGGCCCCAGATTTCTGGACATTAGGCGCCAAGAGACACAGAAGCCAAAGAGTCAAAACGGACTTTCTCCTCCGTTCCTCCAGCCCTCTCATCTCTGCCTCCTCGGCGGGTGTTTGTCATCCCCTGCTGAGCCAAACAGACGTGTGTTTACCAGTTTACTGTAGCTGGCCGGGGAGGCTTGTCGGTGTGCCGGCCAGCGCTTTGTCTCTCACACTGTGAAACACAACAGCAGTTAGACTTCTCCCTGACAGCATGCTAATCGTCTGATTTAACTCTCCCATGTTTAATCATGAGGGGAAACGAAGGGAGAGAGGGAAAGAGAGAGAGAGAGAGAGATTATGATAATTGCTTCAAAGTTCTATTGTGTTGGATTCCATCTGTACCCTTTGAGAATGAGGTGTCACTGTCAACATGTCTGTTTCTTTTCAGTGCAAACTGTACATACAGTACAGGAGACTAGAAATGGTTTTAGTCTTCCATTCTTCTCAGAACCTTAAATGACATGTTTATATTTGTGGACCAATGGTGTGTGAACCTTCCACAAAGATTAGTTTGATGCAAATCTGTCAAAAAGTAAATTAAGTATTGTGATCAAGCCGTTAAGCTGCACTCACATATATTTGCACGTAAACATATTGTTTTAATAATCACTGTGATATGTCACATTTGTACAGCTATTGTCTGTGTACTCAATGGCATTTTAGAGCACAAAAGAAAACGCACATACAAGATGAAGAAGGTGACTGAAAGACCTTGGCATCATTGGACCTGGGGCAACAAAAGGAAGTGGACTGGTGGAAGAGATCAGAAACAGAAACAGACATGTTGATAGTGACACCTCATTCTCAAAAGGAGATGCTAGTTACAGTCATGTTGTCGGTCGTGAGAAGGATGTCATAGTTGAATCAGCAAACCAGTGGAGAACTAGTGTGATTTGGTCTCTTGAGTGAATAAGGGTGAGCAAATGGCCAGCAAAGTTGTGAACATAAATACTTTGCTAGTGTTGCCATAGAATATACTGTTGCTGCAGTAATCTAGTCTGAATGTTGTGAAAGCATGGATGAGGAATTCTGAAGCAGTAAAAGACAGTTTGGGTCAGAGGCTGGAAACGTTGCAGAGGTGGAAGAAAGCTGTTCTGGTTATTTGGTTTGGGGATCTGGGGTTTGGTTAACTCTGAGGTTTCAGTCTTGGAGGGAGGGTGCAAAGTGGAGCCAGTTTTGCTGTTGGGCAGGTGGGAAGAGTATAGCAGGTGGCAGCAAAGACGGTTTATGTCAGGGGTGTCAAACATATGTCCCGTGGACCAGAACTGGCTCGCCAACGGGTCCAATTAGGCCCACTGGATGACTTGCAAAGTGTGAGAATTGCAGAGAAGTAATTAGTTCCAACTATACCTTAATTTGAGAGAATAACCAAGTTATTTTTCTGTAAAT